>CM053580.1:276814371-276844232 GCA_028627135.1 Pseudochirops cupreus | reverse complement strand
GTCCTCTAAAACGACAACTGTTTTGGATGACCGACGTAAGAACTGGGAAATGGAAGAGTCTGAGGTTCAAACCTCACCTCAGCCACAAACTAGGTGTGGTCAAAATATTTCCTCTGTGTCCCAGTCTCTTAATCTCTAAAGCCAAACAACTGGACCAGATATTTCAAAGTCCAGTTTAGGAATACTAACTAGTTAGTATCTGGTCTATCTGATGTTAGATCTTTTTTTTTTTTTGCTATTGGCATTGCTTTTGTGTTAATCCTGTGTCCAGTTTTGTTTTGTTTTTAAATGAGACAGAATCAGAGATATCTAATATGAGCCATAGTAGTTATGAGAAAAATATCAATTTCTAACCACTCTGACCTCAAGGAAAATTTTGTACAAAAGTTATTAGTCCCACCAGTCATGACTCAGCAGCCCAATTCCTTTGGGTAAAAAGAGGTATTTCTAAATGTTGAGGTATAGGTTTAGGGGTGTGCAAGACCCCAAAACACCAACATGCCAGGTCCTGCTGAATGAATTCAACTCAAGTCATCTCTCAGTCAAAATAAAGCAAAGTTTATTAAAGGTTCACCATAATGGGTAGACTCTTAAGGAGCCTCGGAATCAGTGACACTTGTACTGGACAAGCGGGCCAGAATAATCAGACACGGAGTAAGTCTGCACTAGATAATTCTCAGCTACCTCATGGAGACAAGATGGAGCTTACAGAAAGATTGTGGGAGGAATCTAGGGGTGGTCTAGAGGAGGAGTTTGGGGAGGGTCTTCAGGAGGAGTCAAATGAGGACAGACTCCAATAATGAGATTAAGGGTGGGAAGTAGCTAGAGGCTACCTGGAGATGACAGACAATGGAGGGCCAGGCTAGTTTAAGGGTAACAGATTTGGGCATAGATATTTTGGGAGGATCAAGGGTGAAGGGTAGCTGGACAATGGAGGGCTAGGCTAGTAACAGAGATCTGAGTGGAGCTATAATGAAAGGGTTATGGCTTCCGGCAAATGCCTCATCAAACGGGAAGACTCAAGGAGAGTTCAAGGGGGTTCCCAGAGCCTGTACCTCATCATAAATACATCTTAAGGCTAAAAAAATGCCCCAAGAATAGAGATAGAAGCAGTGGGTAGAGTCATCACTAAAGATACAAGGTGTGTATGGTTCTCCCCTCTCTCCCTTAAGTAAGGGAAATTTATTCATATCTTTGTTTCCCTGTCAAGCTGGCACTCTGGCATGCAAGGCCTGGCTACAGCAGCTGTCATCCTTTCCAAGCTCTATTCTGGGTCAATGTGAGCCCTCACCCTTCTTCACATGCCCCTGCATTTCTCTGACTGACTTATCAAAGGTTTTGCATAAATACCCAACGTGGACAGCCCAGAACAAACCACAAAGGAACATTCTGTTTACTCCAGATTTCTTTTTATTGTAGACTTTTGGGGGAGTTAGAGTGAGGGCCAAAACATTTCCTAGCAGGCTCTTTTTCCTTTAGGAAAACCTTCATCAAAATTCCTAACGACGCCTCTGTGACACTCCACACTGCAGAGACTAACAAGGGGATGCAAAAATAGAACAGACACTTTTCAAGGAGCAAATTACTTTTATATACATCAATCAAAACTTACAGTATCAGGAAAATTGCTGAATAGTGTCTAACCAATAATAAAGTACTCAATCTATTTTTAAAAAATGAAGATGCCACATTATTTATCCAGAAATCACTGAGTGTAGTGGGAAGAATTGTGGGGGATTTGGAGATCATAATCTCTGGGAGATTGATTTTTGACAGCTCTAAGGGGTATTAGGGATCAGATAGTCTAACTCCCTCATTCCAAAGAAATTCTCTTTGGAGAATTGAGCCCTGGAGAGATAAAATGACTTCCTTTCTGTGACTCTCTGAGCTAATAGCACTTTAATTTATACAGCACTTGAAGGCTTGCGAAGCCCTTGAGGAGTTGCCAATTCAGTCAGAAAAGAAGGCAGCATCTTAGGGTACTTTTCACCTTGTGTAGCTGTAGTTATAGCAGAGGGTGTGGACAGGTGTAAACCTGGGTACTTTAACTAGGTGAAAGGATCAGACATTCCTCTTGGATTTCCATTACCTCTGATGGAAGATATTTCAGGAACGTAAGCTCCTTGGGGGCAAGCTTTGCTTTTTTTATCTTTTGATCCCCAGCATCTAATTTAAAATGGAGCACATGGGGGCTGGGGAGCAAAGGAGAGATTAATCTAAATTTTTACTTTGTATTGATGATAGCACCTGATTCTGAAAATAATAATAACCAGCATTATTTTTTTATTTTTTTGTTTGTATATTATTCTATTTTTTTATTGTTTACATCATTCATTTCCATGAGATTTTGAGTTACACATTTTCTCCCCATCTTTCCCCTACCCACCACCCCAAAACAGGCATCCCACTGTATATCCCCTCCCCCAATCTGCTCTCTCCTATGTCCTCCTCCATCGCCCCTCTGACTTTCCGGTAGGGCAGGATGGATCTCCCTGCCCCAGTGCCTGTGTATCTTAAGTCCCATAACTAGCATTTATACAGCCCTACTATGTGTCGGGAACTGTGCTAAGCACTTTTAAAAAACCCACTTGAGCTTTAGAACAACCTTGAGAGGTAAGCGCTATTATTATTCACATTTTACAGTAAGGAAAACTCAGTAGAAAGAAGTTCCATGTGACTTGCTCAAGGTCACACAACTATTTGAGGCTGAATTTGAACTGAATCCCTGACTCCAGGCCCAGAGGTTTATCCCACTGCACCATATAGCTAATCTTCCCACTCTAAGGAGCCATCCTTTTTAAGTAAGACAATAAAATAGAAATAAAATGAGTGGGGGAGGGCAGGAAAGCAGTTTGTCAAATTAAGACATCAATTGAGTCAGTATATATAATGTTGGGGCTATCACCACTGGTCTAGACCTAAGTCTTACCACTGGACTCAGATAACTCTAAAGGAGAGGGTGAGGCTCATGACTCTGCAAAGCCCCACCTTACTTATATCCAATTCACTCACAAGTCAAGACATCAGCCTGCCGATAACATTGGTCCTCTAGCAGAAGGAAGAACGCACAACAATCTGTGAGTAGTAGTAGCTTTGCCCCTGGAGACCCAACTGACCAATTCCAGATGGACAATGCTGCTTTTTCCTCCTTCCTTCTCCTTCTCTTCCTCCTCTCCCTCCCCCCCAGTCATACCCTTACCTATGGGTATGATGAGGTATAGGCTCTGGGAACCCCCTTGAGCTCTCCTTGAATCTTTGAGGTACAGGCTCTGGGAACCCCCTTGAACTCTGACTGAATCTTCCCTTGAGCTGAGGTATTTGCATGAGGCCATAAGCCTTTCATTGTGGCTCTGCCCAAATCTTTGTTACTAGCTTGGCCTTCCCTTCTCTACTTCCCACCCTCGAGCCTATCAAAATATCTATACCCAAATCAACTGTTCTACCCTTGCACCATTGTCTGTAGGCTACAGGTAGCCTGCAGCAACTTCCCACCCTTAATCACTCATTTACTGGAATCTGACCCCATTGACTCCTCCTGAAGACCCTTCCCAAACTCCTCCCCTAGACCACCCCTAGATTCTTCCCACAACCTTTCTGTATATAAGACCCCATCTTGCCTCCTTGTGTGTGAGAGTGCCATAGAGTAACCTAGCACAGACTTGCTCTGTGTCCAATACAGGCAAACTTTCAATAAACCTTACTTTTCTTTGGTTGAGAAAAGACTCAAATTGAATGCATTCAGCAGGACCTGGGGTTTTGGTATTTTGGGATCTATACCTTAGAGTTGATCTCTTCATTTTTATGGTTCCCTGACCGGAATCAAACCTGGGCCATGGTGGTGAGAGCACCTAATCTTAACCATAAAAATGAAGAGGTAGAGGGTCAGGGTGCAGGGTTAGGGGTGCTTGAGGCTCCAAATGCAAATGCCTCATCAAATGGGAAGAGTCAATCAGAGTTCAAGGCAGTTCCCAGAGCCTGCACCTCAAAGATTCAAGGAGAGCTCAAGGCAGTTCCCAGAGCCTGCACCTCATCAGGTGTTCTGTCCAAAGGAATATAACTTTTGATCACTTATACTTCACAATATATCTTGGGGTATGGGGGCTAGATTTTTTTCCCCTCTTTTTTTATTCTATCATTGTTTTCCTTATAAAACTGGGACAATTAACATTTTTATCTCGTGGTTTTCATTTATGGTTTCTTAAAATATAACTCTGGAAAACCAGGCTTTGATAAAGTCCATTGGAAATCAAATGAATCTATAAGACTTTGCTTTTCAATCCAAATCACCCTGGTTCTTACTGATTGGCCAATAATAAATCCCAGCCCAAGCCTTTGCTTACTCATTGTTTGGGTTTGATGGCTTAGAGTAAATGTAAGTAGTAATCATTTTTGTTTTGGCCAAAAATTCTGAGGGCCTTCCCTTCCCAGATAGATTCTTTTTGTGAGGGCAAACTAGGCCATCTTTTGCCTCAATTCTTGCCTAGCCTTTATTCACTGAATAGGTGTTGCAGATGAACTGAGACCTGGTCAGGGCCACGCCAATTGTCTAGACCTATGTCTTGCTGCTGGCCTCTGATGACTCTGGAGGAAAGATCAAGGCAGATGATTTTGCCTCACTTAAATCTAATTCACTTGCAAGTCAAGACATTACCCTGCTGATGTCATTGGTCCTCTTCCAGAACAAAGGACAAACTACAAGAATATATAATGTTACACACCCATAACCTCCCACCTCTGCAAATAAAGGAGATGTATTTTCTCATCCAGGTAGAAAATTGAACCTCAGATACTTACTAGCTGTGTGACCCTGGGCAAGTTACCTGTTTGTTTCAGTTTCCTCATCTGTTAAAGAAGCTGGAGAAGCAAATAGCAAACCACTCCAATGTCTTTGCCAAGAAAACCCCAAATGGGGTCACAAAGAGTCAGAGGCAATTGAAACAAGTGAACAACAAATTTTCCCAATCTTCTTAAAGACAAGTTGGTCACTGTAATTACACAGTGTTCGGTTTTCTCTTTATGTGCTTTCCACTTACACAAATGTAGTATTTGGGTATATTGTGTTCTTGATTCTGTGTATTTCACTCTGCATTTGTTCAATAAGTCTCTCCATGCATCCCTCAAGCCTTCATATTCATCATTTCTTTCAGTGTAATAATATTCTATTAAATTTGATTGGTGGGCATATACTCTGTTTCTAAGACTTTGCTCTCACAAAAAGTGTTGTTATCAAAACTTTGGTGTACATAGGACCTTTGTGTCTTTGAACTCCAGTGTCTCACAAGGACATATGTAATAGACTAGTTAATCTGTTGATCAATTGTTCCAACTGTTAAATACATTCAAGCAATCTGACATGGGTATTTGTTGACCTGTTAAATTTCACTGAAGAAAAGTATTTGTCTCTTTAATGGGGCTCTGTGTTTATTGTTGGAACTGACAAGGTTTGGGGTTGCTGGGAACCCCAAAATGTCAGGGTACAGGGTGGCATCTGCTTGGGATGAATTTACGCATGCAAACCATCTTCCAGTCAAGCTGCAAGGTTTATTGTACCTTGCAATAAGGTACAGTTAGGAAACCTGCAAACTAATGAGGACAAGACTGATGCTTATGTATGAGAGGAACTGAATGGGGTTGAGAAATATTAAGTAGTCTGGGGTGGGCCAGATGCAACAGTGAAAGAAATGTCAAGTAAGCTAATTAAGTGATCTTGGTGGGTTGGGGTTAGCCAGATGCCTTGGGCAGAGTTTCCAGTAATCTGGGTTGCTGAAATGTATGGGGAAAGTCAGGGACTGGGTTCCTTTCAAAGACATGATTTTTTCCTTTTAGAGATTCAGGTTCCATCACCCCCATCAGAATTTTAGCTAAAAGTAACTGCCTGTGGCAAATAAGTTGTAGGAGGAAGGCAAAGCTTGTTTACCATAGAGGACAGTCCTAGAAGCACGTTTAGGCAGAAAGTTAGGCTATTCGTTGCCTGTGGGGTCCACATTCTAGGAATAGGGGCAAGGAAGGAGTTCAATAAATCATTCAATAAGCTCTTAGTAAGCTTATTGAGGTTCCCAAACTTACTTGGCCTACTGCCCCTTAAAAAAGAAACTACCCAGTGTCCTCCTAGAAATCTACTTTCTTTACCCTTTTAAAGTTTTTTAAAAATTTGCATCATTTAAAAATATGTATAATTTTTTAAATGATGCATCTTAAATAATTAAGATTTAATTAAATAATTAAGACAATTAAATAATTAAGTAAATAATAATTACAAATAATTTTTTGTAAATTTTTTGGGGGGATTCCTGCATTGCAATTTTAATGATGCAATATTGTGTTATGGAAGAGTATAGTATTGCATTGTAATCAAGTCATTACATGCAATTATTCCTGCCAATGCATGTTGAACTTCCCAATAATGCAAGATGTGCTCGCCTGCCAACACTTGCTTGTTAAGACCTGTTGGCAGACTTGACCACTGATAGGTTATGACTTCCATTTTGTATGTTTATTTGGGAAATAATGTAATCACTATGACTTTAATTCTGAAATATATACAAACAGTTTTTCAAAATTTTTTTCTCTTTTCTTTCCTTATGCTTACCACTTATCCCATTGTACCATCTAGCTAATCTTCCTACCCTAAGGAGCCATCATTTTTTAATAAGACAGTAAAATAGAAATAAAATGGCGAGTGGGGAGGAAGGGAGGGCAGGAAAGCAGTTTATCAAATTATTTTTTATTTTTATTTCAGTTTTTATTTTTATTCAACATGCCCCAATTGCACTCAAAGCTACTACTACCCCCCTGGATTATTCCAGCACTCCCCAGGGCATAGTAGTGATAGAATCCTAATAAAGCTGCCCTCAGCTACAATATTCTGACTTCCTTATGGGGCCCACTGAACAGCAGGCGTGTCCTGATTTAACCATGCAATCTGACTTTAACCACACCACAAGCCCCCAGACTCAGTATAGTCACTGCCCCTAGCTAGGCACTGCCACCAGACCCAATTCACATATTTGAACAGTTATGTTCTTGTAGTCAGCCACAATCATATCCATTTAGCCCCAAGACAGGACCACAATACGTTACTATCCATCTTGATCAAAAAGGACCATAATAGTCATTTGAAGAGCAACACAACCAGGATGTTTGACCACCAAACCATAGAAGGGACCCTTCCCTATTACCTAATCCCTTGACAAACTCCTCCTACCCTTTTAATATTCCTAATTTCTGTTATGTAATCAACATCATTACACTATAAATTTGCCTATATTGTCTTACTAAGTCGTTGGTTCCTCTTGGAACCTAGGCTGCTTCTTAGGGGTTTCAATCCTCAATAAATGTCTGTTCTTGAGTTAGAGGTGGTCTGATTCTGAATTCTTTGAGATGGTGCCGCCACAACTCTCCATGAAACTGCAACATTATAGCCCACTATGGGAACCTACAAATTGTGTTCCAGGCGCTGTACTAACTCTGGTTTGTGTGGGCCAATGAAGGAAGACTTTGGACTAAGACATGAGGAATAGGACCCAATCACAACTTTGATGTCAGGCTAATCATGATTCTAACTACTATAGATCTGAGCTCTACCCTTCATGATGGCCTAAAAAAATCAGCATCAGAGGAGAAAGAGGGTGAACTGCAGAGAGCAAGGTTCTAGTAGAACAAGAATGGAGAGTCAACTTGGGACATTAGGTGGAAAGAGATGAAACCTCTCTTCGTGGAAAAGTAATACTCTAGCTGTTTCCTCATTTACAAAATCATGGTGCTAAATTACAAAAATGACTATTATAAATGGTTATAAAAGCCAAGTAAGCTGCTGGATAGAGCACCAGGCCTACAGTCAAGAAGATCTGAGTTCAAATTCAGCTTCAGATACTTACTAGCTGTGTGGCTCTGGGCAAGTCACTTGACTCTGTTTGCCTCAGTTTCCTCATCCATAAAGTGAGCTGGAGAAGGAAATGGCAAACCACTCCAGTATCCTGGCCAAGAAAACCCCAAATGGGGTCCACAAAGAGTCAATGACCAAACAACAACATAATAGCCAAGGGAGGAGAGACTATCAAGAAGGAGGAGATAGTTATCAGTAATAAATGCTACCTAGTGGTTGAGGAGAATGAGAAATACAGTAAAGGTCACTGGATTTACCACTAGGGGATCATTTAAAATTACATAACTACCTTTAACTCAGTCTATCTCTCCCAGGTCACAGCAAGTAGAAAGTGGAAAATTCTGTTATCAGTTGACTGGCCAACTGCTTTGGGTGCTAAGTCACAAATGCAGCACTCTCAGACATTCAGAAGCATAGATTCTTTGAGCTGAAAAAGAATTCAAAGGTCATCTTTCTAATCTATCTAGAGCAGTGGTTCTCAACCTTCCTAATGCAGTGACCCTTTAATACTCGTATGTGGGCGTATCGGCATGTGGGTAGACCCGCCTGGAGATGGATAGAGGAGCCATGTCTCAGTTCCTAAGACCATCAGAAATATGTGTTTTCCAATGGTCTTAGGCAACTTCTGTGACCCCTGTGAAAGGGTCGTTCGACCCCCAATGGAGTCGCAACCCATAGGTTGAGAACTGCTGATCTAGAGCTAGATGGCTTAGAATTCTCCAAGGTAAAGAGTATGCCAACCCCTCTGTTACATTCCAAGAAGCTAGGCCTACTCCCTCAGATAAACTAGCCAGGGATGTGATGTTCTAAAGGGAAAGCCAGACTTTGGCTGATGTAAGTAAAAAAAAAAAAGATCAAGTGAGGAAAAGGAAGTAGGGGGATATCTTCATAATAGAGTTTCCTTATAGAGCAGAAAGGGTAAAAGAATAAGGATTTTTACAGGACCTACTATGGACCAGGTACTATGCTAAGCAGCAGGGTTTTTTTCTATTTTTTGCTTTTGGAGGGAGGAAGGCAGGGCAATTGGTGTTAAGTGACTTGCCCAAGGTCACACAGTTAGTGTGCCAAGTATCTGAGATCAGATTTGAACTCAGGTCCTCCTGACTCCAGTGCTGGTGCTCTATTCACTGCGCCACCTAGCTACCCCAGTAAGCAGTATTTTTACAAACACTATTTCAATGGATCTTCACAACAGCCCAGCAAGGTAGATGCTTTCAATATCCCCATTTCACTAAAGCAAACTGAGGTTAAGTGACTTAACCAGAGTCATACAGCCAATAAGTATCTGAGGGCAGATTTTAATTGAGGTCTTCCTGACTTCAGACCTAGTGCTCTGTCCACTGAGCCACCAGCTGCCTCTTCAAAGAGCAGAAGGGATTAGTAGAGGACTGAAATGTGTCTGGAGATGTGTAGAACTGAGTGGAATGGAGCTAAGAGTTTTAGAGGAGGTAGGAAAGGAAAGGGCTATTCACACAGGGTGATATTCTAGGATGCCAAGGAAGATATGGAGTGGCTTGCCTTGATAGTATGATTTCCCCAGATGGTAGGCATGGCTTCTGGTGGAAGGAGGAGGAAAGCTGAATGGGGTGCTGGCCTTGCCCTCCGTGGGGTGCAGGCTCCTCCTCAGCCCTCGACTGGCCAGACTGAATCAGAGTCCCAAAGTAAGTCTGCCCCTCTCCTGTCCCCTGTCCAGGAATTAAGGGAAAAGGTGAATAATTGAGGAAATTAACCTTGTCTTCCAAATCTTTGTGCTAAAGCTTTCTAATAGAAAACTAGGAGAAGGACTAAAAGATGATTCAGACCTGGCGTGCCAGGAGAAAGCTGACTGACTGAGCCCTCTATGATTACAGGAACGTGAATGTTAAGACCTACTAGAACATGTGGGCTCCTCTGGCAGTGAAATCTAGAGCTACACCTGCAGTGCCTTAGGCAATTACAACCAAGAACCAGGACAGAGACTCAGCTTAGAGGGAAGGGTGGAATTCCACAGCCCAGAATGCAGCCCAGGGAGCTTCTTCAAAGCCTCTGGGAGCAGGACAATAAATGTTTCTTGAGATGAGCTGGGCTGCTAAGGCAGTAGTTGTGAGGCATTCCCTCAGTAAACAGATGCTCTGACCAGCAGACTTCAGTCTCTGCTTTTCAAGCCTCTGTGACAGTTGTAGGTAGTGGCTAGGAGGACTCAGGAGCTGGGGCAGGAAGAAAAAGGAAGTGTTTGTCAAGAGTAGAGACCACCAGGCTGAGCTGGCTACCTAATGGTGTAAGTAAGAATCTCATTCTGTTTTAAGAGGGGATGGGTAGGGGCAACTAGGTGGTGCAATCAATAGAGGACCAGCTCTGGAGTTAGGAGGACCTGAGTTCAAATCTGACCCCAGACACTTAACATGTACTAGCTGAGTGACCTTGGGCAAGTCACTTAACCCCAATTGCCCTGCCTTCTCCCCTCCAAAAAGACAAAAAAAAAAAAAGAGGGCATGGGTGTACCTCAGGGATTCCGGGTGAGCCTCTGTCATATTTTGAGTAGAGCCAGGCTTCCATGCCAATTCTACACTCCATGTCCCACCGCCACCCCCACTTTCAAGATCCCATTTATATTTGTTCTTCTCCATTAGAATATAATCTCTTTAAGGGCAAGAACTTTCTCGCTTCTCTGTATTTCTCTCTCTGCCACTTGGCATAATTCCTGTTATAGAGTAGATAGTTTATAAATGCTTTATTTCTATCTATCTCAGGGATAAAACAACTAAACAAATTAAAGAGGGAAGGAAACTGTCTTCTTAGTCCCTGAAAGCTTATAAAAAGGGACACACACACATGCACATATATATTTGGGCTGGACCTATGATTTCACTGATATAAAGAACTCTAGATCAGGAGGCTCCTATCCATGCAGATCAGCATATGCTCAGTATCTTAATAGTTTCACCAAGTTGCCCAAGGCCATAATGGGTTAAGTGACTTGCTCCAAATCCCATAGCCCAGATGTCTTTGAGGAGGGATATGAATCTGCGTCTTCCTGACTCCTGGTTCAGCTCTCTCCACCGCTCCCCACTACTTCTCATATATACTCTGACACACATCCCCCTACACTTACCAAGAACCAGGCTTGGCCGATTTCCAGGCTCTGGGAGTAAACCCAGATTTCTTGTCAGTGACTTGGTGAGACAGCTATAGGAAGATGAGAATGTGACTCTACTAACTGGGCTTCATATACATATGATTCTTCTTCCCATCTAGTAGCCCCCGCCATTGTCAAGGTTTTAGGAATGCTTTCCCTTTTCAGTCCTTGATGTTCATTCAGATCTTTTATTTGGGTCAAGATGTTGGGAGTAAAGGGCTGTATCATAGTGTGACCTCTGCCCCCTGTCACCCAGCTCCCCAAACTTCCAGGGATGTTCCTCACCCCATCATTGTCAACTTCTCTGGCCGCTTTAGGACCAGAGAAGAAAGTACAGCATTAGGATAGAAAAACCATCAAGGTAAAGTAGAAAGAGGACTATATTTAGAAATAGAACATGGGTTCAGGTCCTCATGTTGCCAAGAATAGAGTACCAGCCCTTGAGTCTGGAGGACCTGAGTTCACATCCAGCCTCAGGCACGTAACACTTACTGTGTGACCTTGGGCAAGTCACTTCTCTGGGCATTAGTTTCTTCAATTGTAAAATTAGAAGGCTGAACTAAAAAGCTTAAAGATTCCTTCCAGATCTAAATCTCTGATCCTCTAATCTACCTGAGAGGATGCCATGTGTACTGGGAACATTGTCATTTCTGGATGTTTCAGACCAAGTCTGGCCATTATCCAGTGGGTGGTGCCAGAGAGTTTACTTTGTACAGATCTGATACTGGTGCTGAATGCTGACAAGGGTTGTTATGGTCCAGCCTCTAATGAGGTAGCAGCGACCAAAGAAGCTGGCAGTCACCAATGCTACAGACACCTCTTTAATGTTCATTTTAATTTCATCCCCATCCTGATTCACAACTGAAGCATAGACCAGGTGACTGGGAATACCTCAAGGTCTGTGTTATAAAGAAAAATGCCACAACCTGAAGCTGGAGAAGAAAAGGGAAGGAAGGAAGGAAAGAAGAGAGTTTCGACTTTGCTTTCAATTTCACCTGGTTAAGAAATGTTTGCCTCCAACCTTTGCAAACATACCAGTTTATCCTGAGAGAGGACTATGGGGCCGCATTATTCCAGCAGAGGGATTCCTTTTAGTGAAGGGGCTTGAATTTGGACATGCTTAGCATAGGGATAGGGAAGGATGGCTTTTCTTTTCAAGTTCTGGATTTTTCAAGAATGAATTTGTCCGGAAGTTAATTCTGTCATAGAGAAAAATGCCACACTAAGAAAAATCGCCTTGTCAACCCAGGACTCATTGGGGAGCAGCCTAACTCAAGGAGCAATTTCTGTCTAAAATGACATCTTGTGGGCCTTTTCCCAGCTGGAGCCCAGTGAGAAGGAAGCGATTCAAGGGTTTGGAACTCTTGGGGGTGGGAGGGAGAAAGAAGGGGAAGGAGACGGGATGGGACAGGGGAAAGTTGTTTCCAAGACAACAGTTTAGAGAAAGAAAAGACAAAACTTGGAAAGAAAGAAAGCCAGCAGGAAAAATACCCTAGAAACCAGAGGAAAAGATGGTCCAGGGCTTGGCATCATATCAACAAGGTTTAAGGTGGAAAAGTCAAATGACTAGTTCTTCAGCATTTCTTGGCCTCATACCAGAAGTGGGAGGAGACATTTCGCCAGTATTTATATGCAGAGTGGGGTATGTGGTGTATAAAAACTGTTAGATGACTCCCTTCCCAACCTTATCTTCCTTCTACTTAGCATTCTCCTTTTTCAAAGAGCCTGGCTCAAGGTTTTATCAGTCTTGCCTTCTGCCGGGGAGAAGCAAGAGAGTTTGTAAGTATCTTCTTTAAAGTCTGTTATTTTGAGTTTTCCTCATTACTGGATAATTTGTGTAACTGTTTATTTGCATTTCTTTATTTCATCCTTGCCTCTTTGGAAAACTTCATGGTTAGTTTCTCTGTATGCCTAAACTAAATTGGCTAGCTCTAAAGGCACACAGCTCCAGGGATGCAGTCAGCTTTTGGTTTCTGTTTTCTTGTTTGTTTTTGTTTTTGCTTTTTTGTAGGGGGGAGGACAGGGTAATTGGGGTCAAGCGACTTGCTCAAGGTCACAGGGTTAGTAAGTTTTAAGTGCCTGAGGTTGGATTTGAACTCTGGTTCTCCTGACTCCAGGGCCAATGCTTTATTCACTCCACCACCTAGCCACCCCTGGTTTTTGTTTTCTTTTAACCCAAACCAGCAGCTTCTTTAAGAAGGCTTGAATGCACAATTGTCATCCTGTGAGGTTTTTGCTTCCTCTCTGTTGTTGATTGTTAAGACAGAGTGGAAGAATAAATTTGACAAAAAAATGACAGAGGAAGTATACGATAAGAGAATCCTGTTGATTGCTAAATAGTCATTCAGTAGAATGCTGAATTTGGGGTCCTAGAGGTGAGTTCTGCCATTAACTCCCCATGTCACCTTGGACAAATCCCTTACTATCTAAACTTCAGTTTTCTCAACTAGCCAACCCTGCTTTGGAATTAGAGTTCAAATATTGGCTCTGTCACACTACCTCTGTATCCTTGGGCAAATCACTTACCCTCCTCAGCCTTGGTTTTTTCATTTGTAAAATGGGGATAACATAGCATGTCCCTAAAAATCTTAATGTAGTTTTAGCTATTGAGTTTAAATGACTAAGACTAGATTATTAAGGCTTAAAACTGCATTTTCAAGACACCCTGTGTTAATCACCTACTTCCCAGGGCTGTTGTGAGGACCAAATGAGATAACATGTGTAAAGGACTTTGTGAACTTTCATGTACTATTATAAATGCTAGATATTATTATTATTATTATAGAAAATTAGGAGCATGAACCAAGTGACCTCTAAAGGTCCTTACAACTATAAACCTATATTTGATCTCATGACCTGATGACTTCTGAATTCTCCTGGATTTCATGAACGATACCCAGAATGAAGAAGCTTATGTTCTTGAAATAGTTAAATGGCATAGGAAAGTTTGTATTTCTATGACTCAATGGGAATAAATGAGGCACAGGATATGGCCCTTCCTAATTATGGATTTATATGCTTTTCTACGTGTCCTGTCTTGCTGAGAAAATTTGTTTCACAAAAGCACATGTTGAATGGAAAGAGCCCTTCAATCACATCTGAAGTTCCTGAACACACTGACAATTCACTAAAAAGAGCTATGAAATAATATTGGAATCAGAATCTGTCCCTTGGTCTTTTGGGAGTTACATATGTCATGCTAGACCAGGACAGTTTTGATGGTACTGTCACATATGTGCAAACTTCCAGACTTTGACTCATAGATAATAAAAAGAACCTACCTGGGAGTAGAACACAGAGCAATTTCATTTCTGGTATTACAGCCTTTGGCTTTAAAGGAGATTGGGCTCCACCTGCTCCATCAGAGTTGAGAATACCCAAATTAGAGACTATTTGTAAGTACCAAATGCATACCCTTAAAGACAAAAGTTCTGTTCAGACTAGAACATGAATATTTGAATATTCCTCATTTAGAAGGAAAAAAAAAACCTGTATGTTATGCAGCTGGAGATTTTGTTTTAAATCCATCAATTGATTTTATAACTTAAAAGTGATAATTGCCTTAAGAGTTAAAGAATGCCAGTCTTCAGTCTTATGGATTTCAAACATACAGCACCACAGAATAGTGAAAGAGATTTAATTCAGGGGGAAGCCAGTTGGTCACAGGCCTTAATTACTATATTGAAGCTTTTCAGTTCCAGACCAATCCAGCAAATGAAATTAAAGAGCTTACCCTGGAACCACTCAAGTAAGGGTGGTATTCTTAGACATACTGGAGTCCTCTCCAAAGACAGAATCAAGGATGCTGGGTGTTTAACCTCTAGCTTTTCTCTGTTCTCAGACTTTGTTCAGCTAGCTAACTTTCTGTGTTTTCTAATATGATTTAGAATTCCTATTTTTGAGGAAATACCAATATCTTGTGGAAGTGTCTTAAAATATCTATTATTTGTTGAATGATAGAAAGCATACTACCAACAGATTTCATTGAATCCTTCTGCTAGTTTGAAAACAAGAGAATTCCTAATCTGAGCTACCGGGTGAGAAGCTTGGCAGTGAATAAAAGCTTTCTCTGAGTATTGTCTAAAAAATCATTCCCAACCCCTCCTTTTTTCTTTGCTTTTTTTCATAGTCCAAAACTATCACCATAACTTTGCCTGCTTTTCATATATTTGCATTTGACCACAAGATGGAGACATGAAAATTTAGTCTTGTTATTTTCAAGGAATCAAATCAAATAGCTCTGGGAGGAAAAAAGTTCCTGAACACACTGTCAATTCACTAAAAAGAGCTATGAAATAATATTGGAATCAGAATCTGTCCATTGATCTTTAGGGAGTTCAGTGTGTCATGATAGAAAGAGGGTAGAATCTCAGAGTAAATCATCTCATCCCATGACCAGCGTTTTGTTGGTAAAAATGTTGGAACATATTGTTCCTAGTCTTGTACATACTTTGATCGGGAGGTGCAATAGACCCAGTAATGTATGATCATTACATTTCTGCTTCATTCCTGGCATTCTGGTCTTCATCTTATACTCCACATTGCACTTCAGCAGAGGGCATGTTTCCTGATTTACGTATTTTTTACCCTTTGTCATATGGAGGAAAGGAAGGATGAATGGACCTGCTTTGAATGGCATTGGTGATACCCCACATAAAATTCTTTGGACAAACAATTTTGGAAACAAAACTTTTGAGGCAGAAGCCCAAGGCACACATCTAAGTTCACGTCTTATGGATGGGCAGGAGGAACAGGTATGCCTCTTTCAAAACAATCCCTCTCTGGATGATCTCTGGGACCTGGCTCATAGCAGTGTGTATGTGTGTGGGAATTCCTGGGAGTTCTTGGCTGATATCTGAAAAGTACTCAAACTGACCTGTATCAGTGCTGTCTTTGAACACGTAATACTTCCTCTGAAACCAGGTAACTAGGTGGGCAGGCTGGGAAACGTGTGCTAGGAAATTTGGGACTAATAAATCACATTGAGTGAGTTAAGGAAACTCATCTGGGGTATAGAAATGATTGAGTTAATGATGTCTGCAAGTCACTGGCAAACCAAGAAGGAAAATCAGGCTACAAATGAAATTCATATAATCATAACTGCTATACAGAGCCTTATGCACAGGCTTACGATAGATATTGGGACGGATCAGTGAATGAATTTTCATTCGATGTCCTTTCCCCTTATTTTTCAACTACCAGTATAGTCAAATCTAGTGTAATGTTGATTTTTTTTCATTGCCTTTTTTTTTCATTTTGCCTTTGTCAATTTAGCTAAGATTACAATCTCCATAACTATAATCTCGAATACTGGTGAAAGGGTGCCAGGCATTCCTCATGTAATGTTTTCCCAATTGCCCAATTAGTGTCTAGATTAATGGGGGTTGGGGGAGAGAGAGAGAGTAAGCTGAGCCACAGAGCAAGTATTCTGGTATTACAAAGTTTCTTGGGTGACCAGAAACTAAAAATTTCCATTTAAAGTGGTGAAATCTATCTTACCTATAATCAAAATACTTAAAAGTCTGAGCCATATACAATTGCTCTGTGATACTCTCAAAGTCTAGAAGAAACAGCAGGTATTTTTATGAATGGAAAAAAACCTCCTTCCTCCCAGAAGCAAAAGTCTGGCCAAAAAAAAAAAAGCAGTAATAAACCTTATATGTGTCAAGCTGTCAATCTGAAGAAAAGATAACACGATTTGACTTTATTTTTACTTCTGTAGTTTGGACAGTTGTTCCTGGCCAGGTTTTTCTTACCTGATTTCATTCATACCTCAATTTCCAAAGTTCCAGAATAGCATAGGGATTGTAGTTTTTTTAAATCCACAAGTTTAAGAGCATGAATATAAATACCCTATATCTAGATGGCCTTTTAATCAGTAGACACATGACACTGGCCTTTCTTTGTCTTTCACCCCTCCTTCCCATTCAGAATTCTGAATACAAAGAAAGCCAGGTTGCTAGATTGATCACCTTTGCTTTGGCCAGAGTTCCATGCCTGTCGTAGAATTTTCCAGTTCTGAAGAGGACACATACTCTAGGAGAGGAAGAAGAATGTTAACCTGTCTCACATCTCTGTCTCTCTGTCTCTGTCTCCCTCTGTCTCTGTCTCTCTGTCTCTGTCTGTGTGTGTGTGTATGTGTCTCTCTGTCTCTTTCTCTCTCTGTCTCTCTTTCTCTGTCTCTCTCTTTGCTGTGACTTTCAAAAACCAAGCACTCAAGTGTCTTATTAGATGCTATATCCAACTAGCAGTTTAATCCTTCAAACAGTATCAAAAGGCACTTTCAAAGTGCTTGTGCCTGGAGTCAACTGACTGGTGTTCAATGCATATCTTGTACTCTGGGAGTTGTCAATGTAAGAATACCCTTCCATGAAGATTCAGTTCAATTGAACAAGCACTTATTAAATGCCTACTATGTTCCCACAGCATTGTACTAGGATTAGAGATAAAATTTTTCTAATGATTCCTGCCCTCAAGCAGTTTTTATTCTACTGAAACAAACTCAATGGAAGAATCTCAGATTCTAGAAGCTAATACCGTTTCACTCTTTTACCAAAGCAAAATGTTCCTGGTCCATAATTCATTAAATAATTACCTTGCATTTTTCCATTAGTAAGTAAACATGTACCATTGTTGGGAGGAGGGGAGGGAGAAGGCAGTCATCTACGTCAGCTAGACAAATAAAGTGACCCTGTGGTTACAGCGTAAATGTTTATCTCTCCACTGAAAGTGAAAGAAAAAACAAAGCCAAAAGATCTAATAGTAAGCAATTCCAGGAATTAATTGCCCTTTAGTAATTATCTTTTTTGTAAATGTTTTTGTAAATGGAAGGATGAGCATCAAAAAGCAAATCTCACAATTAACATCCATCAATAGCATCTGTTCCCAGCCTGACCAGTGAGAGGGAACTATGTCTATCTCTGGACACTCATCCTGCACCTGTCCTGGGTTTTCTGCTATCAGACTGCCATCACTGTAATACCCCGATGTTCTCTACTGGTCTCATTATGGTTGTATGCTTCGAGCATTTTCCTATGGTCCTCTTACCACGTCTATGCTATTGCAAGGTAATTACAGTTCTGCTCTTGTCCGTGTTTCTTTGCATGCATGCCCAGGGTCATGTCACTGACTCTCCCTCCCACCCCCATTTTTCCTTAACCTGAGAGGTAGCATGGCAGAGGATTGAAGGTGGGCATTGGAGGCAGGAAGATTAGAGTTCAAAACTTGCCCTGGCCTAAGCTGTGTGGCCCTGAGAAAGATCTTAGTCTCTCAGTACCCTAGGCAACTCTCTAAGGCTGAAAATTAGTTGTAAATTACAGAAGAGTTGGCTGTTGCTAACAGCCAGGGAAATTTCCCTACCAAGAATTCCCAGCAGCTGGGAAATCATGGGTCTGGATCCCATCTGCCCTTCCCCTGCTCCCACGTAAAACAAGTTACTGCTATTATCCAACACTGGGTTCATGCTGTGTAGTAGACCCTTGTGTCGTAAACATTCTTCTAGTCTACGTTTATTGTGGCCTCTTGGTTTGCTCCTGTTACACGCTTGTGCCAGGGATGGTGCAGGGTCCCTCACTTTGCACATTTCTCCAGATTATGTGATTGGCATTCTTTTAGGACACTGGTTGAGAGGACGGCACACAGCCTCTCTCTGCTTGCTGATTTTGGCTAGGTCATCGGTATTTTTGTACCCTTGGGGTTGTGTTCTTGGCAATTTTCTTCTATTTTACTCTTGGTTACATTATCAGCATTTTCTGTTGCTTAATACCCTACTTACAAGTTAAGCCACTCTCCTTTGCGCACTTGGCTGTTTTTCGTTGTGTCATTTCCATTCGCATCCTCACGCTTATCCTGGTTACAGAGTACATGCGTGTTTATTTTGGTTGACACCGGTTTTCTTTTTGGCATAATTTTCCTCGGTATGACTTTGGTCTTGTCCTTTGCACACTTCTCCTGGGTAAGACACTGAGGCTCTCCTTCTTCGTTGCGTTATGGGCATTACCCTTTGCACGCTTTTTTTCCTCAAGTCATTGGGTTTTCATTTGAATAACTAATCTTAGGTGTGTCTGGCATTCTCTGCACACTGACTGTGGTCACGTCTCTGGTGTTCTCCGTTGCATATGTACTCGGTATTTCGTCGGCATTCTCCTGATTTGTCCTTAGTATTTTCCTACAAGACATTCATCCCAATTATGCTCTTGGTATTGGTTTCTTCCATTCTTTCTATGGTTATACCATTTGTTTTCTTGTTTTTCATTCTTGCTGGTGCTATCCACAGTTTCTTCCCTTCTGTATCTCCAAAACGCTTTGGATGGAAGATGCTATTGGGCTATTTCTTGGACTCAAATAGTCAACAAAAACAGAACTGCACAGACACAGCCACAATATGTTTGGAGAACTCAAATTACAAGTTCAAGTAGTCACTTGTCCATTTGACTTACAGGGGAGGAGATTTGTTTTAGAATAATACAACTGTGTCTCACTTTACATAGTAGAGCATGTCCCTGAAAATTTGTACCTAAATAAAAATTCAATTTGGATCAGTTTTGGATCATCTGGATCCCTGGTTCCCTCAATCAATACTTTTGCAAAATAATCAACCCGATTGCAATACTAATGAGCACATACAAATGAATCTGGGTTTTTATACCTTGGGATCTCTAAATCTTTTTCATTTAGAACTTTTCCTTTAAAAAAGACCTTTCTGGAGAAAAAAAATTTAGCTAAGAAAGCTGACTTTATTAGTTGAAAACCAAATTATTTTGTGCATATACATCCATCTCTAAATTGCGCTAATGTTAGGGAAACCCATCCCCATCCTTGTAAGCCTATTCCTTATCGTACAAGCAAAAGCCTCCCTGACAGCTAGCCTGCACCTGGGAAATAGTATGATTAAATGAAGTCCTGCTCTTCTCCATGTAATCTTATGGATAAATGGAATTTTGGTGACAGACTAAGTTTCAGGGATCCTCTCCAACTTTATTTCCCTTTCTAAAGGAAAATAGTGGTACTTTCTTTCCTGAGCATCATCGCATTTTTTCCAAATGAAACAGCCCTAAATAGCCCTGATCTTCCAAAGACTCTGGTTTATGAATGGAAATAATAATAATAATAATAAGATCTCTTCTTTCTTTAAGGAGCCAGGGCAAGTAATAACCATGGAGGATAACGCTACTGTCATTAAGCTGGACAGTCATGAAGGGACCAGTTCATCATGGCGAGTGAGAAGGCTCATTCCCAGAGCCATTGGCTATGTCACTGGAGATATGAGGGAATACGCAGACTGGCTCAAAGGTATCTGTCTTTATATCTGCTGTGGGATTGAGTTCTCTGGTTTTTCTGCCTTTGGGTTTGGGTCTGCTTCTCCATTCTATTTGAGGAAGAGACATTAAAAATTACTTCTATCCCCTTTTCTTCTCTCACTTTCTTCCCTCCTATCATTACTTCTCTCTTTCATTACTTTCTCTTCTTTCACTCTTCCTTCCTCTCCCCCCCCTAAGGATCTCATTCTCTTCATTGTCCTTCCCATTTACATCCTTCACATGCACAGAAATCTCAGTGGAAAGTCCAATAGCACTGGATAGATGACTTCATCTTTTAATCTCAATTTTCTCACCTATATGGATGTGATCCTTATAAGGATCCATCTATGAGATGGAAGGGGAAGGGGAAACAGAGTAGGAAGAAACTGGAGCTTTTGAGGTGAGAAGAAACCCCTTGGGAACAGGGTACTGCTGAGAGGAGAGAAGAGAACAGAAATACGAATGCTACCTATAGCAGAATTGTTCCAGACAGTGGTCCTAGTCATAAGAACCAATCTGGTTCCTCCCTTTTTCTACCTCAAGTTCTTGGAAATACTCTTTTCTCTTATTGAAAAACATCTTAGGGAAGATCCTAGTCTAATATCTTCAGACAAGAGAAGGAGAGGACAAAGATGATCAATTATTAGTAGAAACTCAAGATAAATGAGATGAAGGTAAGAGAGCTCCTTTTTGCCTTTAAGTTCAATTCAGGATTGAAGCCAGAGGTCTTGAAAGTCAGTCAGTTAAGTTTTAAAGTACCTACTATGTGCCAGGCATTGTGCTAATCTCTGGGGATATAAAGAAAAGGGGACGGGACTGTCTCTACCCTCAAGGAGCTTACATTCCAATGGAATGAATGGGAAAGAAGGAAGAAAGGAAGGAAGGAAGGAAGGAAAGAGGGAAGGAAGATAGGAAGGAAGGAAGAAATTTATTCAGTGCCTATTATGTATCAGACACTGGGCTAATTCTTTTATAAATATCTCATTTGATCCTCACAACAATCCTAAGAGATAGGTATTTTTATTATTTTACAGTTGAGGAAGCAGTCAGACAGAGGTTAACAGACTTGGCATGGGCACACAGCTAATGAGTGTCTGAGGTTAGATTTAAATTCAGTTATTCCTGACTCTAGGACCAGCCCTCTATCTCCTGCACCACCTTGCTACCTCTAATGAGAGACATCACATCAAAATAACTAGGTACATATAAGATATATAATAAGTCAATCAAAAACATTTATTAAACTTCTCACTGTGTGCCCAGAACTGTTCTAAGCACTGAAGGTACAAAGAAAGTCAAAAGATAATCCCTGACCTCAAGGAGCTCAAAATCTAATCAAGATGACTATGCAAACAACTGTGTATGAGCAAACTATATACATGATAAATAGGAAATAACCACTAGAGAGAAGGCACTAGAATTAGGAGGAATTGGGAAAGGCTTCCTGTAGAAGGTAAGATTGTGCCTGGGACTTGAAAAAGACAGGAGGTGGAGATGAGGAGGGAGAGCATTCCAGGAATTGGGGGGTGGAGGTTGGGGGGAAAGAGGGAACAACCAGTGAAAATTCTTGGAGCTGAAAGAAGTTATGTCTTTGGGGAGGAACTGCACAGAAGCCAGTCACTGGACTGATGAGTATGAGGTGTGAGGTGTAAGAAGGCTAGAAAAGGAGAAAAGAAGACTCCTCTTCCTGAGTTCAAATCCAGCCTCAGACACTCACTAGCTATGTGACTCTGGACGAGTCACTTAACCCTGTTTGCCTCAGTTTCCTCATTTGTAAAATGAGCTGGAAAAGGAAATGGTACCCCAGTATCTTTGCCCAGAAAACCGCAAATGAAGTCACAAAGAGCTGAGCATGACTGAACAACAACAAAGGCCATATCAGACAATGAGAATTGAGGCATTAGTGTAGCTAGGGAAAATTTGTGGTGGGGGTGGGGAGGGGAAAAGGAAGAAGATATCCTTTTAAAAGCTGGGTTATAAAGGACTTTGAAAGATTTTGATCAAACAGATTTGGTCTTTGATCCTGGATATGATAGAGAGCCATTAGAGTTTATTGAGTTTATTTACAGAGTTTATTTTAAATTGAGTATTGAGCTGTATTTACATACAGTGTAAATGGAAGATAATCTCAAAGAGGAGGCATTAGAAGAAGGAAAAAAGAGAGTTGGAGAAGGCTTGCAGAAGGTGGGATTGGAGTTGAGGAATTTTTGGATGTTATTGCTGAATTTCAAATTATTTATCTTTAAGGAATTATGATTTGTGACTGACATGAAGATAGGAGAGAGTAAGTTTCCCCTTACTGAAGAGTCTTCAGCTAAATACATGTGACTTTAGGATGCTATAAAACATATTTATTTTCAAGCTTGCCTTATAGGTTCCTGGTAACTCAGATTCTATGAGCAGACATGTACAAATCTGATTTGAAAGAAGGAAGCTACTTCAAATTCTGAGACCAATTTTGATGCCAATTCCTGGCATTTTATTAAAGGGATGGTTTATGAGCACTTAGATTCACAATAGTGATCACCAAGAACCAGGATTGGTTCATTTGTTTAGGAGGTTTTCAGTCATGTCTGACTCCTTGTACCCCCTGTTTTGGGGTTTTCTTGGCAAAGATACCAGGAGTGGTTTGTCATTTCCTTCTCCAGCTCATTTTAAAGATGAAGAAACTGAGACAAACAGAATTAAGTGACTTGCCCAGGGTCACAAAGCCAGTAAGTGTCTGAGGTCAGATTTGAACTCACAATGAGGAGTCTTCCTGACTTCAGACATGGCACTCTATCTGCTGTGCCTCCTAGGTGGTTCACTAAGAATGAGTTATTGGTTTCATATTTTCTTTTTATCAGGTTAGGGAAATGCATGTGTCAGGACTGCTATATAGCATTAGACAGTTATTATGATACCCTATGGAAGAGATTGAAAGCTATAATGTCATTAGTAGGATTTGGAACTAACTATATACCTGGACCTGAAAGCACTGATCAATGGCACCCTGTAGGGAGGTCTCCAACTGAATGCCCCCATGCATCTGTTTCTGATCTTGCTCTTGTTAAAATTTTTCATCAATAACTTGAATGAAGACATAGTTGTCATACTTATCAAATTTATAGATTGAATTTAATAGAAATTTGTGTAAATACCTGTATTGTACATCAGCAGAGAGATCAATAAGGATGAGGACTTTAGAAAAACCATCAGATTTGGCCATTAAAAGATCATTGGTAACTTCGGAAAAGTACTTTTTGTCACATGATAATGCTTCTCTGTTTTCATATATTTGAAAAATTGTCACATAAAAGAGGCATTAACTATAGGTAAACAAAATTAATTAGAGGTCCTAACACACACACACAATCAAATTAAACCTCATAGATATCATTGCCTATTGATGGCATAAGTTGTATAATGAGAATATGACTCTGAAAAGATATACCTTATTCAAAAGAACCAGATAAATAAAAAGGATAGAATTTTATCATAGATTAAGATATATTCATGGGAGGAAATAGAAGAACCAGGGCAGGATTGTATGGCAGAGAACATCTGGGTGAAAATCCGTGCAGTCAGAAACAGAAGTGATATTGTCATTGAGGTATACTACAGACCACCTAGAGAGAAAGAGGAAATAGATTAATTCAGGAAGTAAATCACAAATTTGCCACTGAGATATAATAAAACAGCATTGGGGAATTTAATTATCAATATACATCTTCTGGAAATCTCTCTGCCAAAAGCAAAGTAACTAATCATTTCTTGACGTCTTTGTGTTAATTTCATCCATCTAAAGATGGAGGAACAATTTATCTTTATTAATAAAAAAAATGGGGAGAAGTAGAGGGGCTATCAATGAATACAAGAGCATTTTATAAATGCTAAGTCTCAGAAATTTCTGAGGCTAGCAAGGATAGCTAAGGGCACCAGAAAGGATCTTAAGGTTATGTATTGGAGGCAGATCAAAAACTTGAGAGAACCAGAGATCTGGAAAGGGAAAGAATGATGATAATGGGTGAGAGAGATGGCAGAACAGTTTTGCCACTCTGATTTTGTTTTCTCTTCAAAGGAGAATGATCTCTGGATTGGAAAGGACAGAAGAAAATGGCTAATTAACACCCTAGATAAGTAAGGAGGTAGTAAGAGGACTACTAGCTGCTCTTGATGAGTTCAAGTTACTTGGTTCAGATCAACTAGGATATTTAAAGAACTGGAAAATGTGAATGGTAACCACAGTGAGAAACTGTAGAGAGCTGGACCAGTACTACAGGCTTGGAAAGGGGCAAGTGTTGTCCTGATTTTCAAAAAAAAAAAAAAAGGAAGACAGTGAAGTCTGCATAGGCCAGTGAGTTTGATCTCAATTCCTAGCAAAATTGTAGAATTTATCATTAAAGGGATAGGCAGTGAATCATCGGGAGACTTAGAAGTAATTTAGTGATCATAAAGAGCCAGGATCACTTCATTCAGAACAGCCTATGCTGGACTCAACTTATTCCCAGTTTAGACATGGTTCCTAGATTGGGAAATACTATAAATGTAATTTATTTGGATTTTAGCAAAGAATTTGACAAAGTCTTCCATGCTGTTGTTGTGGATAAGATGAAAAGATATGGACTAGATGAGAGTACACTTTGGTAGTCAAAACTGGCTGAAAAGCTGGGCTCAAAGTGTTGTCTTTAATGTTCTGTGTCAGGGCCTGTACACCACCCAGCAAAAATACCTTCAGAACAGGTGAGGTAGTACCTTGGAAAGAACCTGGAAGAGGGTCTTAGTTACCTTTAAGATAACCAAGTCAGTAAGGCCACATCCTTCCTCCTCCTGTCCCAGAGCCATTGACAAGGCATAAGAGAGCTAGGATCGGAAGGGATCTCAGATGCCAGCTAGTCCAACACCTTCATTTTACAGATGTGGAAACTGAGGCCCTAGAAAACTGAATTACTTTCCCAAGGTCAAAGAGATAGTAAAGATCTGAAATTCAGATTCTCTGACTCCAAATACAAGGCTCTTTTCCACCATATCACACTGCCTCTCTTATGGAAACAGTGGAAAGGAAGAGAATGGTAAGTTGAGGAAAGAAGTAAGAATAATGGTGGTGGCAGGTGCAGCAGTCAGAGATCCCCAGAAACTAGGAAAAATGGTGCTCCCTCTGTCAGGGTACAGATAACAAGTTGCTCCACTAGGGCAGGAGGAGCTGGAGGCAAATTAGGGTACACCCACCTTGCCATGTACACATACCAATGGGTACAGGTTTCAGTGACTGGAGGAGAGGGTAAAGCTAACAACTTTGGCAGCTCTGCCTCCCTCAAATCCAATTCACCTTCTTCATATCATTGGTCTTCATCCACCACCACCTATGGGGCAGAGATTGGACTAGATCTTCCCCAGGTTCTCTTTCCACTCCTTAGTATCAGTGATTCTGAGATTTACTTTGCTCATTCCAGAGGGTAGCATTGGGAGCAGTAACTGGATGTTTGTGGGAGACCGATTTTTGCTCGGTAGAAAGTAAATAATGGAAGAACACTTTAATAATTAGAACTATTCAAAATAAAGTGGCCACTTCAGTGTGTAGTAGGATTCCCATCATTAAAGGTCTTGGATTAGTGGTGCTGTGGTATTTGTTGGGGTGTTATAGGGGAAATTCATGCTATCCTGGGGAGTTGGACTAAACATTTAAGCTCTCAAATGGCTATGATTCTGATCCTATAAAGGATTCTACTCCTCTTCTTTGCCCCTTCAAAAACAGAAGAACAGCACAGTACAGTGGAAGGAACACCAGAGTCAGAGCTGTAAAGTCAGAGAAACTGAGTTCAAATCCCACCAATAATGCTTAGTATTCAAGGTCACCTATGTAACCTTGTGCCAGTCATTTAACCTTCTTGAGTCTGTTTCCTTAGTAAAATAAAAGGGTTGTAATAAATGACTTCCAAAGTCCCTTCCCGCTCTCATCTGTGAGTCTACGTAGGCTGCCTCCTCCAGAAAGTTCCTCCATATCTCTTTCCCACTTCTGCCCCCCTGCCCTGCCCAAAGGCAAGGGCAAGATCAGTTTCCTTCCTTCCCAGATAATCCCTTGCCTCAGGATGCCCCAGAATTTCAGTGAACTTTGAGTGGAGGCTAAAGGAAACCAGATGTCAGAGGCTAAAGAAGTAAGGACAAGCTAGTGACTGAAGATAGTAGGATCATCCCAAACCATATCCAGAATATCCTTCCAGCCATGCAGGACCATGATTCTGCTTTAGGCAAAAGGAAATAGCAGAAAAGGACAAAGGAAATCGTAGGGCAAAGGGAAATTACTTGTCAATAAATACACTTAAAGATCCTTCCAAGATGCTTTCTAGCTCAGCCAATATCTGTGCTTTCATCCCCCCAGGTACTTTAAAAAGGCAACAGGGAATGTCATAACAAAGTAGTGGCAGGTTGCTGAGTTGGTATGGAGAGAGAGTTTTTCAGGCCTGCCAAATGTAAGGAGTAGAAGACCACGTTTTCTTGACCCCAGTGGTTAGAAGTAGGAGCAATAGGAGAAAGAAGTACCTGGCTCTATCTTGGACCTTCCTCCACACAAGCAAGGTCTCAGCTAGAAGTTGACTTAATACAGAGACAGTCATCAATTCCCGAGAGGCCCATTTGGAGAAAAAAAAAGACTTACAGGGCTGTGATCCCCATGTTCAAGGATTTTAATGACTGTCACATAGAAGGAGGAATAGACATGCTTTTTTACCTCAGAAGGAAGAATATGGAGTAAGAAGTTTTGGCTCAATGTATGGATAAATTTCCTAAAAATAGGAGCTGATCCCAAAAGTGGAATGAGCTGCTTCAGAAGTCATTCAGTCAACAAGCATTTATTATGTACCTATTGTTGCTGTTCAGTCATTTCAGTTGTGTCTGACCCCTTGTGACCCCATTTGGGGTTTTCTTGACAAAGATACTAGAGTGCTTTGCATTTCTTTCTCCAGCTCATTTCACAAATGAGGAACTGAGGCAAACAGGGTTAAGTGACTTGCCCAGGGTCACACAGCTAGTAAGTGTCTGAGGCTGGATTTGAACTCAGAAAAATCTTCCTGACCACGTCCAGCTCTCTATCTAGTGTACCACCTAGTTGTCCTTATTATGCCCCTACTATATGCCAGACACCATGCAAAGCACTGTAGCTACAAAGTAAAGGGTCTTAGCTGTAAGACAACCAAGTCAGTAAGGCCACATCCTTCTTCTGCCTGTCCTAGAGCCATTGACAAGGCATAGCAGAGCTAGGATCAGAAGGGGTCTCGGAAGCCAGCTAGTCCAGCACCTTCATTTTATAGATGAGGAAACTGAGGAAACTCCTGCACTGAAGGAGCTCAGAATCTAATGGGGAGGATAATGAGTACCATACACAGAGACAAGCTGTACACTGGGTACGGAGATGATCAACAGAGGGAAGACACTCGCATCAAGGGAAACCAGGAAAGGTTTCTTGTAGAGGACAAGATTTTCTCTGTGACTTGAAGGAGGCCAGGGAAATCAGGAGACAAGATGCGTAGGGAGAGAAGTTCAGGGATAGGAGACAGCCAGGGAAAATGCCTAGAGTCAGGTCACTGTTGATGTCTCGGAACGAAAACCCCAAGGAGCTCAACATCATCCCAACATGGGAAGGTATGAAGGGGACAGGCTACGAAAAACTCAGAATGATGGAGGACTTTATATTTGATCCTGGAGGCGATGGAATTTATTGAATAGAGAAGTGACACAGTCAGACTTAAGTTCACTTTGACAGCTGAGTGGAAGACATGGTTGCTGGGCACTGAGGTTCAAGAGGAGGCCAGATGACTGATCACTTATTGAGAATATCATAGAAGGGATTCCCATTCAAGTACAAATTAGACGAGATGACCTCCGAAGTTCATTGTCCCACTGAGATTCTATGAATAGAGGCTCTTGTTTTCAGTACTTAGGAATGACTCATCTTCCTTCCACTTTTTGGTGTCTTTCAGACAAACCTGTCATACTGCAGTTCCTTGACTGGATTCTTCGAGGCGTATCCCAAGTGGTGTTTATTAACAACCCCATCAGTGGCATCATCATCATAATCGGTCTGATGATCCAGAGTCCCTGGTGGACGCTCACAGGCTGCCTGGGAAATATAGTGTCCACGCTGACAGCCCTGCTGCTCAGTCAAGACAGGTAGGGGGTGTCCACACGGGTCTGTTTGTATTGTTTGCTACAGCCTTAAAACTTAATGCTAGTAAGGAATGACGAATTCCATCAGGAAGTAACAATGGCAAGTGTGTCCTCAAATGAAGTGATTCTTTACTTACAGATATCCATTGTATTTCTCAGTCAGGGTCCAAAGTATTATTTTTCCCTTTTGTCACCGATATTGGATGTTATATCTAAATTATAGGATCTTTCCACATTTCTGAGGCCTTTTTAAATTTTAATCCTTTCAAATCAGAAGACCCAAGTTCTCCTCCTATTTGCTGTTGTTGAACTGTTTTCAGTTATGTGTGACTGTTTGTGACCCCATTTGGGGTTTTCTTGGCAGAGATACTGGAGCCATTTGCCATTTCCTTCTCCAGCTCATCTTAACAGGAGGAAACTGAGGCCAACAGGGTTAAGTGACTTGCCCAGGGTCATACAGTTAGTAAGTGTCTGAGGTCAAATTTGAACTCAGGGAGATGAGTCCAGCACGCTATCCCCTGCACCACCCACCTGCCATATACTCTCCTAATCATGCAGCCATGAGCAACCTCTATGACCAACCTCTCCAGGCCTTACTTTCCTCATCTGTACAAGGAGAGGATGAGACTACATCATAGCATACATTAGAGCAGAAGAGACTTTAGACTTTTAGACAACATCTGTTATAACCCCTTTATTCTACAAAGAACCCGAGGAAGGTAAATGACAGGTCCACAGTCACACAAATCGAGGAGGCTAGATTTAAACCCAGGTCTTTTGGTTCTAGAGCCATGGCTTTTTCTACTGTACCACATTGCCTGCCTCGCCTTTTAAAGGGTGAGTCATTTGGGATATTATTCTTAGAATATAAGTTTTGTAAAGTATATAAACATATATAAGAGGACAGACCTAGGGAATTTAAAGACCACCTGGTCCATCCCCTTCCATCTTTCCAATGAGGTAGTTGAGGACCAGGGAGGTTGTGACTTGTCCAGGGCTCCATAGATAGTAAATAAATATCAGAAATAGGATTGGGACACAGCTCTCCTTGATGTCTGCTACACTACTCTGCCTGTGTTCCCCTATAGATGTACATATAGACATACACATTCTCTCAAATGAATGGGCAGGACTAATGCCCTCTAAGGGTCCCAGGATGGTGACAATCAATGATTATGTCACCCATAGAGGCCATTTAGTCCAATCCCTTCATTTTACAGATGAGAAATCTGAAGACCATGGAGGCTAAGTGACTGACCTAAGATTACAAAGGAAATAAGCATCAGAAGGGAGATTTGAACTGAGGTCCTCTGACTTCAGAGCCTGTGTCCTTCCCACAGTTCTAATTGATGTCCAAAAGGTTTTATATCATCCTCTTCCTGTACAAAGGCTTAAATATTTTTATTTTGTCAGCAGCGTA
>CM053580.1:276779840-276813871 GCA_028627135.1 Pseudochirops cupreus | reverse complement strand
ATTTAGGATTACAAAACCAAAGTAAAATAATCCCTTCTTTCAAGGACATCACAGTGTCAGGGAACTATAGGATGAACCTACCTGCCTATAATCCTGAGAATTTACAGGACTGATATTCAGATCATGAGTAAGTACATTTGGGACAAATTTAGCTGAGAATAGGGAGCTTGGTGGCATGGAAGACAGCTTAATGATGGGTGCAGTTCTCCCCTGACCCTAAAGACAAGAAACTAGCTGGGGTAAACTAGTGCAATTGTAGCAGGTCAGCCAAAAGACCTCAAATTGAGGTGTGGCAGTTGGCCATGAGGAAGCTACCAGTGCTCTAAGACAAGGCCCTAGTTACCCTGTGTTAGTTACTGCAACTGACTGTTGCAATACAAGTTTGTGACCCATGTTAATCCCTTCACAGGATCAAAGGTTAGCCAGAGGACCAAAAGACATCTTCATAATGGAATTTGACATGCCACTTCTTATATGCTAGTCATCAATGGTAACATGCTGAAGCCCACTTAGACCAAATGTGTTCCCTTTAGATCATTAATTGCAATTGTAAATCTTTTGAAATTAAGGTGGTGCAGGACAGAGCCAAGATAGTGGAGGGACAGGGACTTGCCTGAACTCTCCCCCAAACCCTTCCAAATACCTTAAAAAATGACTCTAAACCAACTCTAGAGCAACAGAACCCACAGAAAGACAGAACAAAACAAATTTCTGGCCCAAGACAACTTGGAAGGTTGTCAGGAAAGGTCTGTTGCACCAGGCTGAGAGAGCAGCACAGTTCAATGCAGGCTACGCCAGCCCAGAGCTGGTTCTAGCAAAGCTGGAGTAGATCTTGGGGCTACTGAGTTGGTAGTGGCAGGGACTGCTTCCAGAGCTCCCAGCCCACAGATGATAAGGGGGTCAAACATTCAGACTGAAGCATGACCCTGTTCTTTTGCCCATACTTAGATCTGGGTTCTGGGTGGCCCAGAGGGGTGAAGAGGAGCTCTAGCATAGCAGAGCTTGCAGCCACAGTGGAAGGGTCCCCTTCTCGTAGTTCTAGGGCAGAAAAGAGTGCTTGTGGTCTCTCATAGACCAGAACATAGGCCAGGAGAGTATTAAACACCTCTCCTTAGATCATACCATCTTGGAAGGACTGAAAAGTTACTAGAGTATCTCTGAAAATAGCTGCACAAAACCTCTGAAACTTGGGACAGTGTGGCCTCTATTGTGGAAGCAGAGCCCTGCTTTAACAAAGGCTTAAAAGTCAACTAATAAACTGGGAAAATGAGTCAATAGTAGAAAAAAAAACCTCTATTGAAAGGCACTGTGGTGACAAGGAAGATCAAAACACATATTCAGAAGAAGACAACAAAGTCAAAACTCCTACATCTAAAGCCTCTAAGACAAATATGAATTGGTCTCAGGCCATGGAAGAGCTCAAAAAAGGATTTTGAAAATCAAGTAAGTGAGGTAGAGAAAAAATTGGGAAGAAAAATGAGAGTGATGCAAGAAAATCATGAGAAAAGAGTCAACTGTTTGTTAAAGGAGACACAAAAAATACTGAAGAAAATAACACCTTAAAAAAACCAGACTAGGCCAAATGGCAAAAGAGGTCCAAAAAGTCAATGAGAAAAATAATGCCTTAAAAAGAAGAACTGGCAAAATGGAAATGGGGATCCAAAAGTTCACTGAAGAAAATAATTCCTTAAAAACTAGAATGGAGCAAATTGAAGCTAACCAAGGAACAATAAAACAAAACAAAACAAAAAAATGAAAAAAAAGAAGACAATGTGAAATATCTCACCGGAAAAATAACTGACTTAGAAAAGAGATTCAGGAGAGATGATTTAAAAATTAGTGGATCACCTGAAGGCCAGGATCAAAAAAAGAGCCTAGACATCATCTTTCAGGAAACTATCAAGGAAAACTGCCCTGCTTTTATAGAACCAGAGGGTAAAATGGAAAGTGAAAGAATCCACCAATCACCTCTTTAAAGAGATCCCAAAATAAAAACTCTCAGGAATATTATTGCCAAATTCTAGAGCTCTCAGGTCAAGGAGAAAATATCACAAGCAGACAGAAACACTTTAAGTACTGTGGAGACACAGTCAGGATAATACAAGATTTAGCAGCTTTTACCTTAAAGGATCAGAGGGCTTAGAATATGACATTCCAGAGGGCAAAGGAGCTAGAACTATAACCAAGAATCACTTACACAGCAAAACTGAGTATAATCCTTCCAGGGAAAAACCAGAAATTCAATGAGATAGAGGACTTTCAAGCATTCTTGATGAAAATACCAGAGCTGAATAGAAAATTTGATTTTCAAATATAAGTCTCAAGAGAAGCATAAAAAGGTGATTAGGAAAGGAAAATCATAAGGGACTTAATAAGTTTAAACTGTTTACATTCCTACATGGGAAGATGATATTTGTAACTCATAAGGCCTTTCTCATTATTAGGGTAGTTCAAGGAGCATCTATAGATAGAGAGCATAGGTATGAGTTGAATATGAAGGGATGACATTAAAAAAAATAAAATTAAGGGGTGAGAGAGGAATGTAATGAGAGAAAGAGAAAGACAGAGGTAGAATGAGGTAAATGATCACACATAAAAAGAGGCAAGAAAAAGCTTTTACAGTGTAGGAGAAGACGGGGGAGGTGAGAGGGAATGAGTGAACCTTATTCTAATCAAAATTGGTTCAAAGAAGGAATAACATACACCTGCAACTGAATATAGAAATCTATCTTACTTACACTACAGGAAAGTAGGATAAGTACGGGAAGGGGATAAGAGAAAGGTGGAGGCAGGTGGGGGATGATAGAAGGGAGGGTAGATTGGGGGAGGAAGTAGTCAGAAGCAAAACACTTTTGATGAGGGACAGGGTGAAAGGAGAAAGAGAATAGAGTAAACAGAGGTGGAGATAGGATGGAGGGAAATACAGTTAGAAATATTAATTGTGAAAAAATTTTTGAAGTAAGTTTCTTGACTAAAGGCCTCATTTTTCAAACATATAGAGAACTGAGTCAAATTTATAAAAATAAGAGCCATTCCCCAATTGGTAAATGATCAAAAGATATGATCAGTTTTCAGATGAAGTAATCAAAGCTATCTACAATCACATGAAAAGATTCTCTAACTCTATTGATTGGGAAAATGTTAATTAAAACAATTCTGAGGTACTATTCATACCTATTAGATTGGCTAATAGAACAGAAAAGGTAAATGACAAATGTTGGAGCAGACTTGGGAATAATGAGACTATAATACAATGCCACTATTAAGTCTATATCCCAAAAGAGATAAAAAACAAAAAGGAAAAGGTCCTATATGCACAAAAATATTTATAGCTCTTTTCTCGGGGTAAAGAATTAGAAGTTGAGGGGATGCCCATCAATTGGGGAATGATTGAACAAGTTGTAGTATGCAATTATGATGGAATACTCTTGTACCATAAGAAACGATGAGCAGGATGCTCTCAGAAAAACCTGGAAAGACTTCCATGAGCTGATGCAAAGTGAAATGTACTGTGTACAAAGTAACAGCAATACTGTAAGATCATCATCAGCTATTCTTAACAGTACAACGATCCAAGACAACTCCGAAGGACTTACGGTGAAAAGTGCTATCCATTCCCAGAGAAAGAACTCGTGGTGTCTGAATGCAGATTGAAGCATACTTTTTTTTTTTTTACTTTATTTTTCTTGAATTTTTTCCTTGTCTGTGTTTTCTTTCACGACATTATTATAAATATGTTTTGCATGACTACACATGTATAACCTGTATGGAATTACTTGCCTTCTCAATGAGGAGGAGGGGGCAAGGAAGGAAGGGAGAGAATTTGGAAATCAAAGTTTTAAAACTGAATGTTAAAAATTGTTTTTACATATAACTGGGGGAAAATAAAACACTCAAGCTTAAAAAAAGAAAATAAGGTGCTCCATTTTTAGCAGTCATAGGATCGTCAGTCAGTAGATCAACCAATCAACAGGTACTGACTGATCACTTAGTATGCACCAGGTACATAGTGTGAATGTGAAAGTGATATCTAGAATCTCTATGTCAATCAGGATGATGTGTGTTATAACTATACCAATCACTTAGATTTGTTAGCGCTTCTGTTTCCCAGGGGACCCTGACTTGGAAGCTGAGGCTGAAGCTGGAGTGGCCAAGGAGAATCCTAAAAGTGGAGAGAAGGATGAAAAGAGACAAGAGAAGTGACTAAACAGTAACTTGGCCGTTTTAAAAAGACTTTGGCTCCCCCTAGTGACAATTTCCAGAAATAACAATAAGAGTAAAAATAATAACTCATATTTATGTCATACCTCCTATATGCCAGGCACTGTGCTAAATGCATTAAAGAAAGTAAAATATAATGTCGAAAAGGAGAAACATCAAACACCATAAGCATACCCTCACCTGCATTTTTTCCTCCAGGCAAAATATCCCTAATTCATTTAATCCACGCTGTTAAGGCATGAGCTTAAGATTCTTGACAATTATACTGGAGGGATTTGTCATTTCCTTCTCTGGCTCATTTTACAGATGAGGAAACTGAGGCAAATAGGGTTGCCCAGGGCCATACAGCTAGTGTCTGATACCAAATTTGGACTCAGGAAGATGTCTTCCTGACTCCGGGTCTAGCACTATCCACTGCACCACCTAGCTGCATCATACATAGTAGGCATTTAATAAATGCCTAAGTGTTGGGGATACAGATAGAATATATGGACATGCTAATGGGAGTTAGGAGGGGCACAGGGATAGCTAAGTATACATAGAATAAGCATAGGGAGAAAAAATACAAAGGAGTTCAAATATAAGGTAGTTGGAGAGGGAAAGGCACCAGCAGTTGTTCATAGAATGCGATCCATGACTTGGATCCTGGTGGGAGATAAAGATTGTATGATGCAGAGGTGAGGAAAGAAGACACTCTGGGCATGGGGTAGAAGCCCCATGGGCATGAAGACATGAAGATGAGAGATGGAGCATTATATGTGAAGGGCAGAGAGAAGACTGATTTGCAGACTATGAGACAATGGGGCTAGAAAGATCAGCTGAGGCATGGGTGTGAAAGGCTTTAAAAGCTAAACAAAGGAATTTATATTTTGTTCTAGAGGAAATAGGAAGCCATTAGAATTTAATAAGTAAGAGACATGATCTCACATGTACTTAAGGCAGAGAGACCAATGAAAAGATTGTTGTAAGCATCTAGGTGAGAAGTGACGAAGGACTAAATTAAAATGATAACTGTGTAAGTAGAGAGAAGGGTACAGATCCAAGAAATGCTGTTTAGGTAGAAAATGCAAGATTGGACAATTGGTCGTATGTGGGGTTAGGAAGAGTGAGGAGTCGAGTATAACATTAAGGTTATAAAGCTAGGAGAAAGGGAAAATGGTGGTATCTTCAACAGAAATTGAGAAACTTGGAAGAGGGATGAGTTTTTTGGGGAAGGATTATAGCTCTATTTTAGACATGTTAATGTGGAAATGCCTTCAGGACATCCAATCTGAAATGCTGAGTAAGCAATTGGTGATACAAGTTGGAAGAAAGGGAGAGACAAGTGCTAGATATACAAACAGAAGAGTACTTGGCATAGAGTTGATGAAGAGACAGACAGAGAGACAGAGACACAGAGAGAGAAAGAGAAAGAGAGACAGAGACAGAGAGACAGAGGGGGAGAGAGAGAGAGGGAGAGAGACAGAGACAGAGAGAGAGACAGAGAGAGATGGAGAGAGAGAAAGAGAGAGAGAGAGAGTTCACACATTCTGGTTGTGTAACCATGGACAAGTCGTTGAATGACTCAGCATCTTCAGCATCTGTGTAAGATGCTGCTGCAGATGAGACAGGACAGCTGGTGGACAGAGCACTGTGCTTGGAATCCGAAAGACTAACCTTCTTGAATTCAAATCATCTGGCCTTAGACATTACTAGCTGTGTGACCCTGGGCAAGTGACTTCCCCCTGTTTGACTCAGTTCCTTATCTGCAAGATGACTTGGAGAAGGAAACGGCAAACAATTAAAGTATCTTTGCCACAAAAACCGCAAACGGGGAACAGATGAGATGCCAATCTTCAGCAGTGGAGGGAGTTTTCACACTGGAAGTTCCTCATACAAATAAGACAACCCCTCCCACCCACTCCCCACCCCCATTTAAAAAAAATCCCACTAGAGGTCCATAATACACTGATATGTAGCCTAGGTAGCTATTATTAACATTGTTTTTCAAAGGAAGAAATTGAGACTTAGAGGTTGAGTGTGGCCCAAGTTCACACAGCTAGGAAATAAATGTTGGAGCCAGCATTAGAACCTAGGTCTTTTAACTTCTAATTCAAAAACCTTTCTACTATACCACAGTGTCTCAGAGCCCTTTGTTGGAATTTTTGAAAAGTATTTTCATTTTTACACTAAAGATGAATTTATTGAAATATTCACTTATAGGTTCAGGGCAAGCATGTACCTAGAATTGCTTTTCTGATCTGGTCTCAGAGATACAAAGGCATGACATGAATGTCTAAAAACTCCAAAGCCTCAACATTGTGTAGGGCCTCACTGACTGCTGGGGATGTCGTCTCTCTGCAGATGACCCTTCAATCTACACGTCTGACCTTCTTCTCTCTTCTGAGGCCTAGTACGACATCACCAAGTGCCTGCTTGATGTTTCTACCTGGAAATCCCCTACAGGTCTCAAACCCATCATGTCAAAACACGGGACTCACTTTTATTCCTTCAGACTCACCCAAAGGCAGCTAGGTGGCTCAGTGGATAGAGCACTGGATCTGGAGTCAGAAAAGACCTGAGTTCAAATCCAACCTCAGATATTTACTAGCTGCACAAATCACTTAGCCCAGTTTGCCTTAGTTCCTTCATCTGTAAAAAAATGAGCTGGAGAAGGAAATGGCAAAACACTACAGTGCCTTTGCCAAGAAAACCCCAAATGGGGCCATGGAGAGTTGGACATGACTGAGCAACACTATTCTGCGTTGTCTGATAATACCAAAGATTTTCCCTTTCTTCTTAACTCCCAGGACTGTGATCTATGACCTAAATGCCTGAATTTTTGCATCAGCTTTTAGATGTTCTCTCTCTCTCTGCTTTCTCTGCTCACAGGAGTGTTGCTAAAATGCTACTTTCATCATATCACTCTCTTACTCAAGGACTTAGATTGATTCCTTATTGCCTTGCCCTGATTCCCATTTCCCATGAATCTTTCCCCAATCTTCCCCGAGTTGTTCATGAGCTCTCAGTCTTAAAATTAGCCTCTATATATTTGAAGGTGTGTGTGTTGTATCCATTTAATAGAAGACAGTGTAGTTCAGTGGAAAGAACACTGGACTGGGCCTGAGTTTGAGTCCTCATCCTTCTACTTATTATATGACCCTTGACAAGTTACTTAACCTGAGTGGGCCTCAGTTTTCTCATCTGTAAAATGAGAGAATGACCTCTGAGATTCCGGAGAGCTCTAAATATGAGAGATTGTTTCCTTGAGTCAGGAAGACCTGAGTTCAAATCTAAACTCAGACACTTCCTAGCTGTGTGACCTTGGACAAGTCTCTTAACCCATTTGCTTTGGTTTCTCACCTGTAGAACAAGTTGGAGAAGGAAAAGGCAAACTACTCCAGTATCTTTGCCAAAAAGAACCCCGAAATGGGGTCAAGAAGAGTCAGACACATCTGAACAACAAGGATTGAATAAGCCTCTTTACTGCCATGTAAGTGTGATTCACATTCGGCTAGTTTATTAAAGGCCTTATGAATGTTAGATCATTGACTTAGATCTGTAAAAGGCTGTAGTTGTCATCCAGACCAATGTCTCTGTTTTACGCATGGGGAAACAAAGCCCTAGAGAGACTGACTTATATAGTCATACAGGTAGTAAGTAATTGAATTGCGATGACTTGTCTTTTGATTGGAAAGAAAGTCAAGTGTTTTCCAGAGGGAGTAGAGGCAGAGAACTGTTTTCTGTCCTGCTCACAAATGTTTAAAAGTGAATTTTTGTCTCTACAGGGCCCACCAAGGTATGTGTTGTAGGAGAACATTGCTATTATTTTCTATAGTGTTAATCTCAAAGCGAAGATATGCCTCCAGACAGCCTACCTTCCCTTAACGGCTCATTCATATAACATGGAGTATAATTTACAAATTCATCTAAACGTTCATCTCTCTTGATTGTGAGTTTCCTAAGTACTGTGAAAACAGGACTCTTGTATGTCCTAAACGTCTTTTTTGAATTTCAAGGCTAGTTCCTTAGGCCTATGCTAGGATCTGTTCTGCAGAACAGCTTTTCATGATTTTATAGACTTGAAGCATAGGCCCCTTCAGACAGACTGAAGTCAGCCTTTGACTTTCTGAATGTGAAGAGTCCTAATTTAAAAACATTTCTTCTGTGGCAGGATCTCCCCTGTCACCACTCCCGCACCCCTCCACCTTCATTCCCTTCCACTAATCCAGCTGTTTCTGAATCACAGAATCCAAGGACTGGAAGGGAACTGGAGGTCACTTAATCCAACCCATGTCGGAAAGAGAATCAGCTCTGCTGCACACCTTACAAATGGTTATCCAGTCTTTGTTTGAAGACCACCTATGATGGAGAACCTGCCCCCTGCCTTTTTAGGCAGTTCATTTCATCTTTGATTTGTTCTAATTGTTAGGAAGTGTTTTCTCCCCTTAAGCCTAAATTTGCCTCTGCAACTGTCATTACTCCTAGTTTTGCTCCTGTAGGGACCAAATGGAACTGGTCTGTTCCTTTTGACAGCCCTTCAGGTATTTGAAGACAACTATCCTATTTTACCCCCAAAGTCATTTTTCTCTAAGGAAACATGCCCAGTCCCTTCAGCCAGTTCCCATATGCCATGATCTTAAGGTCCTTCACCATTCTTCTTGATTAAATTAACAGTTGATCCTCCTCCTTCTTAAAATGTACAGCCATAACCTACCCCAACACATCAGACATTGTCTTCGAGGATAATACATCAAGACTATCAGCTCCCTAGTCCTAAGTACTTACTACATCTCTCTTAATGCGGGATAAGATCCCATAAGCTGTCTTGGTATTATATCATATTGTTTACTCATACTGAGCTTATAGTCCATTGAAACCCCTAAATTTTTTCCAGACAAAAAGTTATCTAGTCTTGCCTCCTTCATCTTACAGTTATGAAACTGATTTTTTGGTCCTAAGTAAAAGGAATTACATTTGTACTCGTTAAGTTTCGTTGGATTGAGTCCAAAATTCTACCCTGTGAAAATCAGTTTGCTCTGCTGTCCCCATGAATATTTCAGTAGGTTTTCTCTGAACTTTCTCCATCTCTGTTATGTTTCTTGAAGTATAGAAGCCAAAAAAGAGCCAGCATTTCAAATATGGACACAAAATTGTTTTGTACAAAAGGAAGAGGATCCATTCTGCTTTGTTTTTAATACTCTACTCAAGGAAGATAGACTTTCTTTTTGATCCCAGAACAATTTTGGTTGGTGAAGATGAATAATCTATTAATAATACTGGGGAATAATATTGATGTAGTTTGAGAGAAGATTATTTTTTAAACCAAAGAATCAGTATGCTTATTTTGGATAGTCTGGTGACTGGCTTGCTCTGTTTCTCAGACGTACATATTCTTCTGTTTGTGGGAGGTAAAAGGAGCTCCTGTACCAGACTGTATTCTTTCTGATAAGAGTCAGGGCCCAAAGCAAGACAGAGCTCTAATGTAACAAAAAGACTGCTAATTTAAAAGAAGTAGGTCTAGTTGCCACTCTAGGCTTTACCACTATCAAACCGTTTGATCGTCAACAATTTTCTTTGCTTTCTGACTGCCTTCAATTTCCTCATTTGCAGAACAAAGCAGTGGTATAAGACAATCTCTAAGATTTAACTCCTGCATTCTATAAATTTATACAACCCAGAGGATTTGTGAGTACATTCAGAGAAGGAGAACTCCAGAAGCAAAGTCTGAACTCCCTGGCAAAGATGGTATGTCTGACTGTTCTCGGTATATTTATCAAACGAACATCAAATAATCCTTGTATGCAGTATATAATAAAAAACTGCACAGACTCAGGGGCAGATGGAGGCAGGAAGAAAACACAGAAGTGAAAAAGGTGGGATGTGTACTCAGAGGGACAGGGAGAAGCAGTCCCTACCTTTGCCTTGGTATTAGCAGGAAACCACTATGAGACAGAGAAGCATGCCAATTGTTGGAGTTTTTAAATTCTTATTTAAATTTTTTAATTATTTAATTTTAGTTTTCAACATTGACTTTCATAAACTTTTAAGTTTTAAATTTTCTCCCCTGCCTTCCTCTCTTTCCTCCCCGACAGCTTGCTATCTGAAAAAGACTCTATATGTATACTCTTATTAAACATATTTTCACATTAGTCATATTGTAAAGAAGAATTAGAATGAATGGGAGGAACCATGAGAAAGAAAAAAACAAAACAACAGGAAAAAAGGAGACCTAATAGTCTGCTTCAGTCTACATTCTGACTCCATAGTTCTTTGTCTGGATGTGGATGGCATTTTCCACTGTGAGTCTTTTGGAATTATCTTGGATCCTTTGTCCCGATCATTGTTAAACTATGTACTGAATTTTTTAAAATAAGAGACTAACATATAAATAGAGCAAATAACAGCTCTCCAGGTGCAGAAATAAAAACATGAAAAGGAATATTAACTATAGTTTCAGTGTAACCTTCTCAGCAAATGTTAGGCAAAGAAAACAAACCCCACTAAAATTGGGTGTCTGGATCTCTCCCTAATATGGCATAGTGTTTCTGCTCCGTGTGTATAAATCTTAGCTGACTTAACAGAGTTTTAGAGTAACAACCTTTATTCATTCAAACAAATGTTTAAATATAAGCCATATTCAGTGCTCCAAGACATGTCAAGATTAGTGTAGCGTGTGGCAAGAAGAGACAGAGAAGGTACTATATGTCATGTGAAGAGCCCTGTGCTAAAAGGGAGGAGATGGAACAGAGCAGAATAGGGAAAAGAGAGTGCTGGGCTGGGAGTCAGAGGTTCAAGTTCCAGCTCTGCTACTTGACTTTAGTCCAGTTGATTAGGAAAAACCCCCAACAACATCAACAACAACAAAACCGAAAGCCCCACTGGATTTGTAGGATTTGGAGTTAGAGGACATCAGTTCAAATTTTGGCTCTGCCATTTGCTCCCTTTGTGACTTTGGGAAAGTCATCGCATCCTCTTTGGGTCTCAGCTTCATTTTCTACAAAATGAGGGACTTTGATAAGGTGATTTCTAAAGTCCCTGGTCTTGAGGCAGCTGGGTGGCCCAGTGGATAAGGTGCTGAGTCTGGAGTCAGGATGGTCTTGTTCAGTTGTTTCAGTGTGTCTGACTCTTTGTGACCCCATTTGGGGTTTTCTTGGCAAAGATGCTGGAGGGGTTTGCCACTTTCTTCTCCAGCTCATTATACAGATAGGAAACTGAGGCAAATAGGGTTAAGTGACTTGTCCAGAAGCGAGATTTGAACTCAAGAAGTTGAGTCTCTCTGATTCCAAGCCCTGTGTTCTCTCTATTGTGCCACCTCGATACCCCAGAGTCAGGGGGACCTGAGTTCAAATCTAGTCACAGACATTTACTAGTGTGATTCTGAGCAAGTCATTTAAACCTCCACTGCCTTGATTGCCTCAAGTGTAAAATGGAGATAAAGCTAGTGCTTAGCCCTCTGGGTTATTGTGAGAATCAAATGAGATAATATTTGGAAAGTGCCTGGTGCCTGGAACATAGTAAGTGCTTAACAGATGCTTCTTTCCTCCCTTCCAGCTCTGAATACCGTCATCCCATGTCTATAAAAGTGGACAATACTTGCTCCACCAACTTTAAAGAGTTATTATGAGGATCAACTGAGAAAGCTTGCGAAAACTCTTTAAAAAGAAGGACATGCTACAAAATCTAAAGGACTTTTATCGTCATTGGAATATGGTCCCAGAAATTATAAGATCAAGAAATAAACAGCCAAGAGATAGCGTGGTGTAGGGGATAGAGCATCGGGCTTGTGGTTAAGAAAATCTGGATTCAAATCCTGCCTCGCAGAGTTAATAGCTTGGGCATCACTTAACCTTCCTGTACCTTAGGTTATTCATCATTAAAATGAAGGGCTTAGACTGGATGGTCTCCAACGGCTTCCCGTCTTTAAATCCATGATCCTATTAGCCCATGACCTTCATTGTAAAAATGAGGGTATGACTCGACCTCTAACATTCCTTCTATGACTGTGATCCTAGGACAGTACCTGGAATACAGTTAGCACTTAATCACGCTCTCTTTATCCCACATCATTAATTTGGGTTATTGAGCATAAAGAGGTATATTCTGTGGCTACTGGCTGGGATGGCTGGAAACATGACTTTGGTCAGAATGTAAAAAAAGCTTCATTAGAAACACATTACTACTACTACTACTACTACTGCTACTACTACTACTGCTACTACTGCTACCACCACCACTACCACCATTTATATAGCTCTTACTATGTGCCAGGAAGGGGGATAAATATCATTTATATTGCTGTTGTCTCTGCTTCTCTAGCTATTGTCACCAGCACATGTAGGAAGACCACTTTATGCCCTTTCTGATTCATTATTTCAATTGATTCCTACTGAATTCTCATCACTGTTCCATGCCTTGTGGAGATGATGCTTTCCCCCCTTTTTTTCCTTTTTTTCCATTAATACATATTTATGAAATAAAGCATTTCCATGATATAGTACACTAATGAAACTGCAAATCTACTAAGTACAACTTACTATTACTTTCAAATATACAAAATTATCATAAATTATTGTGTAAATTTCTTTTTTCTTTTTTTCCACCCTCCTTATACCCCACACTAGAGATGGCTACCATTAGACACAAATATATGTATGTATGTATGTAAAATTATTCTATATATACTTCTATTTATCATTTCTTTCTTTGGATGCAGATAGCATCTTTCTTCATATGTCTTTTATAGCTAATTTGGGTATTTGTAATAGTCAAAATAATTTATTCACTTAACGTCATTCTTAAAACAATATTGCTATTACTGTATACAATTTTCTCTTGGTTTCTGCTCATTTCATTCTTCACTATTTTATGCAAGTCTTTCCATGTTTTTCTAAGATCATCGAGCTCATCATTTCTTATAGCACAATGTTCCATCACAACCACACACCACAACTTGTTCAGCCAGTGCCCAATTGATGAGCATCCCTGCAATTTCCAATTCTTTGCCGCCACAAAGAGAGCTGCTATGACCATTTTAGAACATAGAGGTTCTTTTCCTTTTCCCCTAATCATCTTTGGAAATAGAGCTAGTGGTGGTATTTCTGGGCCAAAGGGTATAGCTATTTTAATATCTCGGGGTATGATTCTAGATGGCACTCCAAAATGGTTGGATCAGTTCACAATTCCACCAACAATGAATTAGTGTCCCAGTTTTACTACATCCCCTCCAACATTTGTCATTTTCGTCTTCAATCATTTCAGACAATCTGGTAGATATAAAATGATATCTCAAGGTTGTTTTCATTTATATTTCTCTAATCCTAATGATTTAGAGCATTTTTTCACATGACTATAAATTGTTTTGATTTCTTCATTGGAAAACTGCCTGTTCATATCCTTTGACTATTTATCAATTGGGGAATGACATATATTCTTATAGATTTGACAAAGCTCTTTATACATTTGAGATATGAGACCTTTACCTGATAAATTGTCTGTAATCCCCCCTCCCAATTTTTTGCTTTTCTTCTGATCTTGACTATATTTGTTTTAATTCTACAAACTCTTTAAAATTTAATATAATTGAAATTATCCACTTTACATGTGACTTTGCTTTGTACCTCTTGTTTATTCATAAATTGTTTGCCTATCCACAAATCTGAGAAGTAATACGTTCCATGTTCTTCTAATTTTCTTGTAAAATCTCTCTTTATATCTAGGTTGTGTATCCATTTTGATCTTATATTGGTAAATTGTGTAAGATATTGTTCTATGCCCAGTTTCTGCCATATTGCTTTCTAGTTTTCCCAACAATGTTTGCCAAATAATGAATTTTCATCCCAAAATCTTAAGTCTTTACACTTGTCAAATACAAGATCATTATGTTTATTTGCTGCTGTAAATTCTACATCTATTCTATTCTATTGATCTTTCAATTTCTTAGCCAGTATCAGAATTTTGATAATTGCTACCTTATAAAATAGTTTAAGATCTGGTACTGCTAAATCTCCTTCCTTTATATTTTTCATTATTTCCTTTAATAGTCTTGAGTTCTTGTTTTTCCAAATGAATTTTCTTATAATTTTTTCTAATTCAGTAAAAAAATATTTTTGGTAATTTAATTGGGATGATATAGAATACATAAGTTAATTTGAGTAAAATTGCCATTTTTATCATATTGGCCCTGCCTACCCATGAGCAGTTACTATTTCTCCAATTATTTAAATCTGATTTTATTTGTACAAAGAGTTTAAAAAAAATTGTTTATGTAGTGCCTGAGTTTGTTTTAGCAGGTGTACTCCCAAGTATTTTATACTGTCTGGAGTAATTTTAAATGGCATTTTTTTTACTATCTCTTCTTGCAGAGTTTAGTTTGCAACATAGGAGTGCTGATTATTTATGTAGATTTACTTTATATCCTGCTACTCTGCTAACATTATTAATTGTTTCAACTAACTTTTTAGTTGAGCCTTTGGGATTTGCCAAGTATATCATCATATCATCTGCAAAAAGAGATAGTTTCATTACCTCATTCCCTATTCTGATTCCTTCTATTTCTTTTTCTTCTCTTATTGCTATTGGGATTTCTAATACAATATTGAATAATTAAAATAATTATTTATTTAAGATTATGCTTTAAAAAAACCATCTTCATCCCCTAATTTTGATGTAGTCCAAAGAGGATAGGCTTATTAATACTGGCAGCTCTTTTTTGTTTAATTAATAGTAGAATCAAAGATTCTTGGAATTGGAAGGGACCTTAAAAAGCATCTATTCCAATCCTTATCCAAGAGAAACCCCTTGTTAAAGCCTTCCTAACAAGTGGTCATATTCTGTCCTTTTTCTGAGCACGTCTAAGTAACAGGAAGCTCATTACTTCTGAAGGAAGCTCTTGGAATACATCATTTTTTCCCCAATAGGTAGCAGAATGCACAAGGAAGATGAAGGGTACTACTCAAAATCTGCAGGACATTTGTTAGTGCCATCTATTATCCTGAAACTAAAGCTCTACATTTCAGCCCAGAGCAGTGTATATATGGAGTTTAGTATGTGATATAACAGGGAACTTCATGACAAAATTGCACAGAACATAAGCTTGACACATGCAATCGGCTTCGGGAAATGCTAGTGGAGACCCCAATGCCACCTTATTACATGAAAGAGAAAAGATCATCATAGCCAAAGCTTTCTACCATCTGGACCCTTTCCACCATCCACTCTTTACCAATGCATATCTATACAACATGCTATGAAATAACAAGACCAACTTAGAGCAAGGCTTCTTAACAATGTTTTGTTTCATGGACTCCCTTAGCAGTCTGGTGAAGTCTAAGAATAGTGTTTTTAATACAGTTATCAAAATATATACATTTAAAAAGTTAATGGGCTGCAGCTCAAGAACCTCTCTCTTAGCTGCCTTGGACACTGAGAGATTTACCTCGCTTTAGAGAGCTGATCTGTATCAGAGGTAACACTCAGACCCAGGTCTTTCTGATGCCAAGCTTGCTCTCTATCCATCTCACAGTGCTAAATTCTGATAATTTAGCTATCCACCTCACAATGCTAAATTCTGAGTTGAATCATGATCATTTAACACTGAGTACTTTTTGAAGTATGTTCATGCTCTTTTGACAGATGTGTTAAGGGCAACTGGCCACATAACCATCAAATGCAGCCAGAAGATATTTACATTACCACAAAGAGGAGTCAGAGTAAAGGGGGGTGCTATGAGTCAATCAACCTTCTAATCATTTTGCCAATCTCTTTATCAACTCCTTGCCCCGCAGTGTGTTGTTGGACAACCATAAATCAAAGTGCAGCGATCTATCAGTTCAGGGTTAACTATCACATTCTTACCTTTAGGTGTTCAAACCACATCTTGTCAGGAATGCTTCTTCTTGGTCCAGTTAGCCAAGCTCTGTCTCCCATCCTCAAAAACAATGGGTGGTCTTTTCTCTGCCACAAAGCCTTAACTAGTTCCCTGGAAGAGAAATGGGTCTGTTCCTTTCCTAGCTATCTCTGTCTAGATCCCTCAGAGTGAACTGGGAATGGTTGTTTCAGAAGAGATTCACATGAAAGTAAGAGGGCAAAAAAGGGAGAGCTAGACGAATTACATCTTGTGCTTTCTACCCAACGTGAACAGCAGGCTAACAAGGACAAAGAAATCTCAGAAGAGCAGCCTGAGAGATGCATGCTCCTAGGGAGGAGGGGCAGTTCCAACCTTTACCTCCGAGAAGGAGAGAAGGAGGAGGTTGACCTATGTATTTGAGTCTCAAGTCTTTAGCATCAGCTAGCAGAACCATCCCACTTCCCCACCACCTATCCTATCCCTTTCTCAGTTCCTAGAGGATGAAGTCTTATGTTTAGTGGCACGTCAGAGACGACTCTGTCTACATCTATTTATTCCCTTCTTAAATAGATATACTTGCCCCCAAATGTTCTTAAAACATTTCATAAATTTGACATATATGGTTGGGGAGGGGTTGTTGTTTATTACAAGAGAGATTTCTATTTGGAAAGGGATTAGTGGGTAGTGACAGATACGCAATTCTGCTCCCTACCCCCCAACACATAAGTAAAACATATTTTAAAATGTCCAGAAGAAAACAATTGCAAAAAGGGACACACATAAAGCCATTTTGTTTCTACCTTGTTAAGTTCTCTCTCTCTCTCTCTCTCCCTCTCTCCTCTGTCTCTCTCTCCCTCTCTCCTCTGTCTCTCTCTCCCTCTCTCTCCCTCTCATTCTCCCCCTCCCTCCCTCTCTCCCTCTGTCTCTCTCTTTCCCTCTCTCTCTCTTTCCCTCTCTCTCTCCCTCCCTCTCTCTCTTTCCCTCTCTTTTTCTCTCTGTCTCTCTGTCTCTCTGTCTCTGTCTCTGTCTCTGTCTCTCTCTCTCTCTGTCTCTCTCACACACACACACACACACACACACACACACACACAGTTTTAAAAAAACACTATACATAAAGAAGTTCATGGTTTTTTATCCAGTCCTCTTATCTTGTTCTTTGTATACTGGAATGCTTGTGTTTTGAGATAATTATTAAAGTCACAGTAAGAAAGAAAAAAAGGCATAAAATGCTGTGTAAAACATGTAAGGTTTTATTCTGATGTCAGTCATTTACAGAAAGTAGTAGAGGGCATGATATGAATTGCTGTATAATTTGTAGGCAATATTTCTAGTGAAATCTAAGGAATCCCTCATCTCCTTACGTAGATAGATTACCTTCTTGGTCAGGTAGTTGGAAGACAGGGAAGGCTAGGCAGAGCCCAAAAATACTGACTGAATCTTCCTGCCCCTAGAGCTGGAGTCCTTCACTGGCAGGGGCCTGTTAATAGAACTTGGGGGAGATGACTTCTTTATTTTTTAGTAACTCAAACTGGAATTGAGTAGTTTCTTCCATTATTATTAAAACAAATAATTATTTTGAGAAGAGGCCCATAGACTTCACAGGACTATTAAGAACCCCTATTCTAGAGGAGAATGAGATGCTGTCTTGTTATATTTTCTGTAAAAATAGGGAGACAGAGAAGGCCAGGGGCTGAGAGCAAATAGTAAACCAGGGGTACTCACCTTGTGAGGATGTGCCTTTCAGATACTGCAGTAGGTAAAACAATGTCACACACAGGTTCAGCCATCAAGATAAATTTTGTTCGTTCAGAGTAAGAACTTGGAAAGATCTTAGCTTCAAAAGGCCAAGATCTCCCCCTGCATCCTGGGCTATCTCCAGTTGTCCTGATCCATATCTGGTCACTGGACCCAGATGGCTCTGGAGGAGAAAGTGAGGCTGGTGACTTTGCACAGCCCTTTTTCACTGTAATCTAATTTACTTGCATGTCATGGCATCATTTTCCTGATGTCATGGTGCTCTTCCAGAATGAAGGACAAACCACAACACACATAGGTGGTAGGTCTTAGAGCTTTCTAGCACATCTCTCCGTATTTCCACCCTCAGAATCCCTCTCTCTTCACATACCTTGTCCCATCCCATTCTTGCTTTTAAGGACCCATTAAACTCATCTTTATAAGATATTAGTTTATTAAGACTTAAGAAACTACCAGTTTAGGGGGTGGCTAGGTGGCAAAGTGAATAGAGCACCGGCCCCGAGCAGGAGGACCTGAGATCAAATCCAGCCTCAGACACTTGACACATTTACTAGCTGTATGACTTTGGGCAAGTCATTTAACCCCTATTGCCCTCCAAAACAGCAAAAAAAAAACATACCAGTTTAGATTGTTGGGGGGAAAGGTTTCAGTACCCCAAGAATAATAAATGTTAACATATATTTGTTCAATTAAAAGAAAAATAATATGACCATAGACTCTAGAACTGGACTTTAGAATCAACTAGTCCCAGTGCCTCTTTTTTACAGATGAGGAAACTGAGGCCATGGGAGGTTCAGTTACTAGCCCAAAATGACACAAGTAGTAAGTAACAAAGCAGGCATTTAATCTTAAGTCTCTAGGCATCACATTCAAAATTCTTTTAACTGCCCCTAGTCCCCTAGGAAGGGTGAGGGATAAGGGTGACTACTTAACCCCACAAGTCAACAAGCATTTGTGAAGATTTTATGCTTTATCAAGCATTGTGCTGAAATGGGATACAAAGCAAGGTGAAAACTTTGACCTTTCCCTCAAACAACTCTTTCTAATGTGAGAGACAACATGCAAATAATTGCATAGATACAAGATACATACAGTGCCAAGAGGAGGCAATCTCTCAGTGGGGTGTGTGTGTGTGTGTGTGTGTGTGTGTGTGTGTGTGTGTGTGTGTGTGTGTTTTCTCATGTGTTTAGGGAAGCTAGGAGCCAGAAGTGAAGAGAGAGAGCAAAAGGCTTGCTGTTAGGAGATGGAGTGTTATGTGCAAGAAACAGCAAAGAGGCCGGTGTCACTGGATCGTGGAAGACATGAAGGGGAGTCAAGTATAGGAAGATGAGAAAGATAGGAAAGGGTCAGGTTGTGAGGGACTTTAAAAGTCAAGCAGGATGTTCTAGTCAAGTCCTGCCAGGCTTGGTAAGCCTCTCCCCAGCTGCTGCTAAGTTCTGGTCTTTTAGGTATATCCTGGCTGCTTTTGGCCTAGCTCCCTATCTTACAGCTAGAAGAGGGGGGCCTGACTCTGCCATCATGCAATCTCACAATAAATAACTCCATCATTCTTATATTTCATTCCTTCCTTTTCTTTCCTGCCTTGATAAATCCATTTTTCCTCCCATAACTCCCATCTCCTGAAATATTAGGCCCCTTCACAGCCTGCCTCATTTCTGAGAGGTTCTCCTTTCACCTTACTGATTGTTCCCTTCCAAGTTCATGTTTGCTGCCTCCATAGCTGAAGAGGTAAGAGCTCATACCATCTCCATGCCTTCTTGGGATTCAGGGCAGACTGGTGCCTTCTTGGGATTCAGGGCAGACTGGCTCCTTCTTGGGGGCCAGGGAAGAGGGAGGGCACTCGCAGCCACTGGTATTGAAAGAAAGCCTGCATTTTGCAAAGGCAGTAACCTGGCCCAGAGGGCTGTTCCCCAGGAAGGAAACTCTTCACCCCATACCTAGCAACGTCCCCTAGTTCCTATGAGGCCCTTCCAGTCTCATCTCCTGGCTCAGGGTCTCCTTACCTCATTGTTAAACTAGCTGTCAATTCTGTTAGGGCTCCTTGCAAATCCAGCACCAGGGGCTTCTGCTCCCTCGTGCAAAACACGTCCTTTCAGCAGATCCCAATGCAGCTAGCCTCTGGCAACCACCTCCCTCCTTCAGGGGCCAATCCCCCCCTACTGTGCCTCTGCACTTGCTAACTTCTCGCACCTGCTGCTCCCCCCCCCCCACACACATATGCCCCTCCCCTACAGAGTCCCCCAGTCGAGTGTGTGCCCTGGCAACCCCAAGCCCAGCTGATTCCTGGATGGGCCCCCTTGGGCTGTGATGCCTTGGCCAGTTACGTTGCTTGACTTCCCCCTCTTGCTCCCTCAGCCTTCTTGTAGGGCCACATTTCTTTAGCCCGGATGTTTCTGATTTGGGGGTTTGTTTTTTTTTCCTTTTTTCTTCTTCTTTTTTCTACGCAGAGGGCCAACTCAAGTTTCAGTTTGAGCCTTTCTTTTCTGGACCCCGTTTACCTGGACCACTCATGTGGCCTCCTGCCTGCCTGATATCTCCAGCCAGCACATTCTCCAACATTCCACCCTGCTCCTTAAAATCCTCATGTCCTAGGCATTTCAGTCTCTGGGTCCCTGCCCTCCTCTAGTGAGTGGTAATAGGTTAGTTACTCTGAAGTGACTCAGAGGCATTGAATCTCAGAATAGAAATTCCCTCTAAAACATCCCTGCACAGTATCCTACTGGTGGCAAAAGGAATTTCAGACACCCGTGGCAGGTGGCTGTCTAGGGAAAGACTTTTGAAAAATGTAATTTTGAGAATTGTAAGGTTTTTAGTGAACTATAAGCTCCTGAGGTCAGAGACCATTTTAATTTTAGTCTATCCCCCCCACACCTAGCAGATAGCCAGGCAAATATTAGGCCTTTCTAAATGTTTCTTAAACTGGAAAGCAGGCCTTCCCAAACCATGTGACATAAATAGTCCCCTACTATGCCCTGGGGCTGGGGCTGGGTCTGGGTCAAAGGATGAACAATAGAGGACTTTTAAAGAGATTAAAGGTGTTTTCTTGTTACTGACTTCAAGAGATTAAATGCTTGGCATTCAGAAAGAGCATTCCCCATCAGTGTCCTCTCGGAAAGCTTTTTCTTACTCTGTTCACCCTGATGAAAAGGGTGTGAACGAGAGCAATTCCAGCATGTGTACTTTGAGTAGCTATTAGAGAAGTCTCTGACTCTTGAAATGATAGAGAAAATGTATTTTAACTTTAATCAGAATTTGGAACCTTTGCATGTAGGGTGCAAGAGACTTCACTGGATGCTTCACTGGATGCCTGTGAAAGTTATATGTGGTTGTGTGGCTTGTCTTTTGTTCTCAAAGAGGACTAAACCATCAGGGAGATGGTGCCTTGACTTAAAAGTGAATTGGATTTAAGTGAGGAAGGGCTGTGCAAAATCATCAGCCTCACTTTCTCCTCCAGAGTCATCTGGGTCCAATGGCCAAATGGTGTTCAGGACAACTGGAGATGGCCCAGGATGAAGTGGGAGATCTTAGTCTTTTGAAGCTAAGGTCTTTCCCAGTCCTCACTTTGACTGAGGCTATACCCATTCAGTGATTAGGGCTGCTTAAGAAGCGAGCCAGGGATGGTCTCTTCAATAAAAAAGGAAAAATAAACCCAAACTCTCAGGGGAAGATCCTCAGGGATTCCGGTCAAAAGAGAAATAATTACTATTTGCATTCATTCTGAGCTGTCTGGACCCAAAAATAACCATTAAATGGTGCTTGGGCAGGGACTTATTGTGGAAATCACAGACAATATGCTTGTGGAAGTCATAGACACTGGCCAGTGAGAGTTCTTTCTTGTCCTTGGGTCTAAGGAGTATTTGGAGTCCCTTGTGCCTGGCTGAAGAAGGAACTAGATTGAAGAAAATTGGCTGTTAGGTCTTCCCAGTTGTACCAACAGTGGGGAAGGTAATGTTTGCCACTGCTATATTAGGTCAATAGGTTAGAGAATATGTGAGATGAAAGTCTGAGATCAGAAAAGGTCTTTATTCTTCTCATGAGAAAGGGCACTGCCCCTGCCGCTCAAATGGTATCTGCCAGGGAGTGCAGCATATGGAAGCAAGCCCATGGTTAAGATGTGGATACAGAGGTGCCCTAAGGGTTAAAAATAATAGTAAGGGTTGTTTTTCCAGCACTTTGTGAAACCCCTAGTTTATTCTCTAACCTGAAGGTGCCCCAAAGTCTCTTCCCTTTTCTTGAAATGCCATAAAACTTCCCCCTCGTCCAGGACCATGGAATTTCTTGTCATTCAGCACCCCCCTCCCCCGCCCCCATCCTGGGTCATAAAATTTTCCCATCTCCCTTATCTTGTGTCATCCATCTTCCTCATTCTATTCCTAAATCTCCAAACTCTATTATGTGAGGGATAATTTATAGTGAAGTTTCCCCATTCTGAAAAATCAAATCTAGAATGGCTTCAGTGTTCACTAGGCCTAAGGTCAAGTCACCTGACCTTCAAGCAATCTGGGGCTTAGAACAATAGAGACCCTCCCCCAAAGCCAACACAGCAGAAGATATGCCAAATAAGGTTAAGACTGCTTTCATTGGACACCCACATGTTTCTGGGTCCTTTGTCTCAGAGAGATTCCTGCGCTTAGATTGTAGACAGCCCCCCTACCAATAAGAGTGAAGGCCAGTTGCGGGGGTTGGGTTTCTGCACTGGAAGATTATATAACCATGGGCTGGCTTCTATCTGTTGCTCTCTCCCTGCAGATGCCATGTTGGGCGGTGGGAACAGAGTCCTTTCTCATGAGAAAGAGTAAAGACCTTTTCTGACCTTAGATTCAGACTCTGAACTCTTTCATCTCACACAATTAGAAACCCTAAAATTATGTCATCATCCTACAGACTGTGTAAGTTTCTGTGTATATAAGTCTGGTCCTTTGTCCTATATCAATGCCTTTGTTTAGCTCCTTGCTAAGTCTCAGGCCTGCATAAAGCTCCCTTTGGCTAAAGAGAAGGTCTGATTGAATTCTTTCAAATCTGAACCAGCTCTCCCAACACTAAACCCCAATAGTTATATACCCCCTAATGCAGAAACCCCAATCCCCATCTGGCCTTCACTCCCATTGGTGGGGAGGTGGACTCACAATCTAAGTGCCAGAATCTATCTCAGAGACAAAGAACATGGAAACACGTGGGTGTCCAGTGCAAGGCCAGGAAAGCAGTTTTGTCCTTATTTGGCATATCTTGTGCTGGGGTGGCCCTGGGGAGGGTCTCTATTGCTCTAAGTCCCAGATTCCTGTAAGGTCAGGTGACTTCTAAACTTAGGCCTAGTGGATGCTGAAGACACTCCAGGTTTGATGTTTCAGAATGGGGAAACTTCACTGCGAGTTATCCCTCACAAGAAGAACAGACGGAACTGGAAGGTCTGAGAGGGTCCCAGGGCCCTGTCTTCCAGTCTATCCCACATATCCCTTCGGGATATTGCCACACTCAAAAACCTCCAAAGATTCTCCATTGTCCACCAAGTAAAGTCTGAACTATTCACCAAGACGTTGAAGGCCCTACACAATCTGGTTATGCTGCATTTTTTTCCAATTTTATCTCATGTTATTCCTCTTCATATATTTTCTATCAAACTAGAATATAGTAATTGTACCTATTACAAGTATTTCTATTTTTGCTCATACCATTTCCTATGTTTGGAATGTCCTTCCTGTGTGAGATGAGAGAGTTCAGAGTCTGAATCTAAAGTAAGAAAAGGTCTTTATTCTTTCTCATGAGAAAGGACCTGTCACCCAACATGGCATCTACAGGGAGAGAGTGACAGGTAGAAGACAGTCCATAGTTATATAGTCTTCCAATGCAGAAACCCAACCCCCCCAATTGGCCTTCACTCTTATTGGTAGGGGGGCTGTCCCACAACTTAAGTGCAGGAATTTCTCTGAGACAAAGGACCCAGAAACATGTGGTTGTCCAATGAAAGCAATCTTAACCTTATTTGGCATATCTTTTGCTGAGTTGGCTCTGGAGGAGGGTCTCTATTGCTCTAAGCCCCAGATTGCTTGAAGGTCAGATGACCTAACCCTAGGCCTAGTGAATACTGAAGCCATTCTAGATTTGATTTTTCAGAATGGGGAAACTTCACTGTAAATTATCCCTCACATTCCCAACTCTCCAAAACTCCTTATTTTCTTTCTATTGAAATTTGATCCCTCTTTCAAGGCTCACTTTAAATATTATCTTGAAACTTTCCCTGATATCCCCAGCAAAGAGTGGTTTCTCTCTCCTCTGAATCTTCACAATATCTTGTCTGTCTCTCTCTTATGTACTTAGCATGTTCTAATCTGTGTCATAGACATTTGTGTAACCCTTATGAGAGAATGTAAGTTCTTTGAGGGCAAGGGACATGCTATGATTCCCTTAGCATCCTGTACAGCAGAAGTATCAAACTTGTGACCCACTGGCTACCTGTGGCTGGCAAAACTCTCCTGAGTTCTATAACCAGAACCAGAGTAAAATGTTACTGGAAAATTTTTAACAAAAGAAAAAATAATACAATGCAACAGACAATGCTAATTTATGGTTCTCTAAGTCAACAGGCTGCCCACGAGATCCGATTCTATTTGAGTTGGACACCACCGCCCAATAGCACCTGACAGTACCATGTCTATTACAGTCACTTAACAGACATCTGCCTGTCGACTGCAAGTACTGAGAAAATACACAATGCCAAGAAATGACTGAGTTCAGTGAGGGTTTTAAATCAATTTATATTTTATTTATCAAAACAGTGGCTGCCTATGTTTGAAACATAGTAGGATAATAGAGGCATAGATTTTTTTTTTACTGGAAGGATTATTAGAGATCCTCTAGTCTTCATTTCACAGGGGTGAAGTGATTTGTCCTAAATGTAAGATTTTTCAGTCTATAAGAGGTTATTTGTACTCGGTTTTGTTGAAGCTAATATATATTTTATATATATATATATATACATATATATATATAACCATTAAATTATATATATATAAATAACCATTATATACACACACACACACATATACATATATACGCACACATATATATACATATATGTATGTGTGTGTGTGTATGTGTGTGTGTGTATACATATAAAAACAGCCATACTTGGCATGCCTAAGGATCTGCTAATTTCTTGAAACAACTTCAAGGCCCTATACTTGGTAACCACTTTATCTAGTCCCACAAACCATCTCCAACTTACCAAGAATTTTATGTTCTAAATGTTCCTTTGCTAGTTGAGTGTTACAAACTTGGAACACATTATTCATTCATTTGTTTATTTTCTACAAAAACAGTTATATATAGCTCTCTGGCCAAGTCACAGGACATGCCTAAGTAAGGAGAGGCACATAGGTGTAGTGGATAGAGAGATAGTCTCAATGCCATTACCATGTGGGTTCAAGACCCACCTTAGACACACACTGGCTGTGCTAATCTATATAAATAATCTCTTAATCTCTCAATACTCTAGGTCCAAGGTATCAAAGCAGATTAAATGTAATTTGTAGGGGGCAGCTAGGTGGCACAATGAATCGAGGACCAACCCTGGAGTCAGGAGGACCTGAGTTCAAATCTGGACTCAGACACTTAACACTTTCTAGCTGTGTGACCTTGGGCAAATCACTTAACCTCAATTGCCCTGCCTTCCCCCCTCCAAAAAAAAAAAGACAGAAAAATGTAGTTGGTAAATGCTTAACAAAATAAATAGATAACAATATAATACAACATAGGTAATGTTAATTTGTGACTTTCTAAGTCAGAAATGCCAGCTAGGTATCTGTTTCTATTTGAATTTGACACCACTGCTCTAAGCAACACTCTCAGGACTAGAAGTTCCAGAGAGGTTGCTGATCTGCTTTGGCAGACAGAGTTCCCTCACCTGGGAGTCCCCTGGTGAATCCTAAAGATGAGTCCCAATGAAATTACAAGTCCAGTATGAATTCCTATATTGTACTAATTATGATCCTGAAGAACCTCATTGTTAATAGAAATATTTCTATGGTAAAATTAATTCATAGTTTCAGTTTGGAATGCCTGCAACATTCTTCCCTTTTTCACCTTCCTACCATTACTCTAATTCTGCCCAACTCTAATTCTCCATTGGGAGAATCTTCATGGGAGAGTCATACACATACACACATAGCTATATATGTATGTATATATACGTGTGTGTATGTTTATATGCATATACATCTACACACATATGTATATATTATATAAACACACACATACTCTTACACACACACACACATACATATATATTTAATAGAGATCGGTCTGTAATTTTCTTTCTTCTTCACATCTCTTTGGTTTAGGTATCAGGAACATATTTGTTCAGAGAAGGAGTTTAGCAGGATGCCTTCTTTCTCTTATAGCCATGGGGAAAACCAAAACTACATTCTATTTTTGCAAACAATTTGTTTGATGTTACATAATTGTTTTTTAGAATAGCTGATTATTTACTTGTAAATCTATCTGGACTTGGTTATTGTCTTTTTCTCCTCTTTAGGAATTCATTTGTTGCTTGTTCAACATTATTATTATTATAGTCATTTTTACCACTATTTTTGTTAATCTAAGTATTTTAAAAAATAATCATCCAAATCTTTTAGCTTCTCAGTTTTGTTGGCATGTAATTGAGCAAAAAATATCTTCTAATCAATTTATGCCCCTGTTGTGGTGGAAGGGCTTGTGTAGGACAGGTCATAGTGGAGAGTTTTGACAAAAGGTCATCCACTGGAGAAGGAAATAGCAAACCACTTCAGTATTTTTGCCAAGGAAACTCCATAGACAGTATTAAAAGAATAAAAGATAAGACACTAGAAGACAAACCCTTCATGTTGGAAGGTGTCCAACATGTTACTGGGGAAGAGTGCAGTACAACTACAAGTAGGCCCAGAAAGAATGAAGTGACGGGGCCAAAGACCAAAGGAAGCTCAGCTGCAGACGTGTCTGATGATGGAAGGAAAATGTGGTGCCATAAAGATCAATATTACACAGGAACCTGGAAGGTAAGCTCTATGAACCAAGGTAAACTGGATGTGATCAAACAGGAGATGAAAAGATTAAACATGGACATCTTGGGTGCCAATGAACTTAAAGGAATGAAAAGGGGTGAATTTAATTCAGGTGATCATGACATATACTACTCTGAGTAAGAAGGCAATAAAAGCTGTGTTGGGGCATAATCTCAAAAATGACAGAATGTCTATTCAAATCCAAGGCAAACCATTCACCATCACAGTAATACAAGTCTATGCTCCAACAACTGATGCTGAAGAAGCCAAAGTTGATCAGTTATATGAAGATTTATAATATCTTCTAGAAATAACCTCCCCCCAAAGATATAGGGGACTGGAATGCTAAAGTAGGAAGTCAAAGGCTAATTGGAATAACAGGCAAGTTTCACCTTGTAGTACAAAATGAAGCAAGCAGAGACTAAGAGAGTTTTGTCAAGATAATTTGCTGTTCAGAACAAATACTCTTTTTCAACAACCCAAAAGGCAACTCTACACATGGACATTACCATATGGTTACTATCAAAATCAGATTGATTATATACTTTGTAGCCAAAGGTAGAGATACTCTATACAGTCAGTTAAAACAAGACTTAGAGCATACTATAGCTCCAATCATAAACCTATTGCAAAATTAAGACTTAAATGAAAGAAAGTAGGGAAAACCATCAGACCATATAAGTATGACTTAATAACATCCCTTATGAATATGAAATGTAAGTGAAGAGATTAAAGGGATTAGATCTGGCAGATAGAGTGTCTGAAGAATTATGGACAGTGATTTGTATATATATTGTATAGGATGCAGCAACAAAAAAACATCTCATAGAAAAAGAAGAGCATGAAAGCAAAATGGCTATATGATGAGGCTTAACAAATATCTGAGAAAAGAAGTGGAAGTGAAAGAAAAAAGAGAAAGATATACCCAACTGAATATCAAGGAGAGAAAAGAAGGTTTTCTTAAATGAGCAACACAAAGAAATAGAAGAAAACTACAGAATAGGAAAGATCTCTTTCAGAAAAATTAGAGATATCAAGGGAACATTCCATGCCAAGACGGGCATGATAAAAGACAAAAATGGTAGGGACTTAACAGAAATGGAGGAGATTAAGAAGAGGTGGCAAGAATATGCAGAAGAACTATAGAAGAAAGATCATAAGATGACTGATAACCATGATGGTACAGTTACTGATCTAGACCCAGACATCTTAGAGAATGAAGTCAAATGGGCCTTAGGAAGCATTGCTAATAATGAGGGTAGTAGAGGTGATGAAATTCTAGTAGGCTATTTAAAATCCTTTAAAAAAAATGCTGCTGTAGAAGCAGCAAGATTCTGCAGCTCCCACATAGCCACCTCAAATACTCATAAAATATGACTCTAAACAAATTTTAGGGCTCCAAAACTCACAAAAATACAGAAAAACACATCTCCTGCTGAAGGCAGCTCAGCAGGAAGGGCTCATCTCAGGACCCTGGGAGCTGAAACCAGCCCTGCCTGAAACTGTGGCTTGGCCCCAGGGCAGCCAGGACAAACCACAGCAGGAGCCTTCAGGAGAATGGATCTTGACAGAGCGGCAGCTTGGCAGTTTCCAGAATTATCAAGCCATAAGAAACAAGGACAAAGTGAAAGGTCAGTGGAACTCAGCTAAATTTGGGGGAGAAAAGTGTCTGGCTGAACTGCCTCCAGGGCAAGGTAGTGGCAGAAGTGGTGGCCCTGCAGCCCCCTCTACATGGCCACTTCAGAGCTCCTGGCCTTCAGACTGCAGGGGGGCCAAGCAATCGTTCAGAGGCCAAGTGCTCTTGCACTGAGCGGCTTGGATCCTTTCCCAATCTTAAACCGATCAGTTGTTCCATGTTTGGCTCTAACTGTTGCCACATTCAGGTTCCTCAAGAGGCCTTGAATTTCTCTTGCCTATACTAGGAAATATTTGACTAATTTACTACTTACTTATATTCTTCCTCAAAGATTTCTCACTTTTGGGGAACAGTTCTGGGTGCTTTGCTGGTCCTGTGTGTACAGAAGAGCAGATAAGGGCTTCTTTGAGGCCCGAAGCTACATCTCTTCCAGAATAAAATACTCCTATCCCACAGGAGTAGTGTCCCCTCGATGGGCAAGTGGACATATTTACTTCAGTGTTTCTACTGCCACTTTTATAGGGCTCAGTCAGTCAACAGTCAACAAGCATTTATTCAGTATTTACTATATGTCAGTCACTGTGTCAAGAGCTGGGGATACATAGAAAGGAAAAAGACAACAAAAACATGGTCTCATCCTTCAGGGAGGTCACATTCTAATTGGAGAGACATCATGTAAACAGTTGGGTTTATACAAGAAGTATACAAATTGCAGTAAATTTCAGAAGGAAGGCACTGGGAGTGGGGGGTGGGATGTAATGGGGGTACTGGAAAGGCCTCTTGCAGAATGTGGGATTTAAGTTGTTTTGAAGAAAGCTAGGGAAGTCAGAAAGTCTAGTTAAGGAGAGAGTATTCCCTGGCATGTGGGAGAGCCAGGCTAAAGGCACAGAATCCAGAAATGGAAAGTCATGTATGAGTAACAGTAATATCACTGGATATTAGAATACATGGAGGAAAGGAAAGTGAAAGAAGCCTGGGCACATAAGAAAAGACCAGATTGTGAAGGGCTTTAAAAGCCAAGCAGAGAATTTTATATTTGATCAGGGAGGCAACAGGAAGACCCTGGATTTTTTTGAGTAGGGGATTAATATGGTAAAATCTGTGCTTTAGGAGGCAGCTGAGTGGAAGAAAGACTGTCCAGTGGAAGAAAGACTAGGGAGGTACTTGAGCCACATTCTATGGCTTCAAAATCTAATCTGTTTTAAGAGTGTTAAACTTTGGATATACTGTTTGATTATATCTTTGATTATATCTTTCTTTCTTTCTCTCTTTCTCCTTCCTTCCTCTTTCTTTCCACCCTCCCTTCTTTTCCTCCTTCCTTTTATCCCTCCTCCCCCTCTTTCCTTCCTTCCTTCCTCCCTTCTTTCCTTTCTCCCTTTCTTCCTCTAGGATTGTTGTTTTGTTTCTTTCTGTTGAATTGTAACTCAGGTGTAAAATCCTTAATTGTTCCCATTTCAGGTCTTGGGGGCAGCTGAATGAGCAAGTGCCCTGGTGGTGCTACTTGGACATCTGTCTCTACTCATAGATAACAGTACGCGCCCCACCCTGGTCTCAAGGTTTTATTATTTGTACAAAGGTTTCAGAAGGAAGTTTTCCTAGCTGGAAGGGATATTCCTAATGATGTGCTCAAGGAGTCATGACAGCTAGATTTAGAACTGACAGGAACCTAGGAGATTATCTAGTGAAAACACTCTCATTTTACAGATGAGGAGACTGAGGTCCAGGGAGGCTTGCCCAAGGTCATGCAGAAGGTAACAGGCAAGATTTAAGCATGGTCCTCTGACACCAGAGCCAGTACTCTTTTCACTGTATCATGAAGTAATCCATTAATAAATGCTTGTTGAGAGATGCATACAGCCAGCTGCATCTTATCTGCAAGAGAAGTAGGCCATCAGTTCTCTTTGGGCAGATGCTAGTAATCAGGGATCTGGGCACGCAAGGAGATGGGGTGATTAAAATTGAGCTTACTAAGGAAAGGAAATAGCAGATGTGTGGAGGTTTGCCTATTTTCCCAAATGAGATTTGTATTCAGTTATTCCATATCAAATTTAGAAAAGCAAGAACACATCCTCAGCATTAATGAAACAATTCATTTTATTTATTCTGTAAAGCCTTCTAAGTGCCCATTGAATACATTAAAAAAAAAAGAAGCCATAACATAGAGTGATGATTCCAGCAGAAAGGAACACATTCTCTGCACCCTGCTGTGCTTCTCCCCTGGCAGGCGTCTGACCCCCCAGTGGGAGGGGTTTTCCGCCTTTGTCCCTTGCTTCCTTCTTTAAGCTGACTGAAGTGGGAGGCAGACAGGAGAGCCAGCTGGGGCCATCACACTAGAGACATGGCACAGGGGCAGATCATATTCCTACCTGAGTGTGTTGGGTGATATACAGAGGAGGCGAGGGGGAAGCTGAAGCCATTAATTTTACAAAAGGGATTTGGGTGATTTATGAGGCACTAGCCTAAGGACAACTATACTACCCATGTGTCAGGGGCTGGCACTAGACCTGGGATTGTTCCTGGGAAACCTTGAGCTCCCCCCATGAGAGGAATAGGGAAGGGAAGGGAGGGAACCACGGAAATGAGTCTGTAATCTGGGAGTTTGAGAAGAAGCTCTTCCAACTTTGGGCTGTTGCTACGACTGTCCAGTTGTGCCTGACTCTATGTGACTCTATTGTCTACATCCATGGGGTTTTCTTGGCCAAGATACTAGAGGAGTTTGCCATTTCCTTCTCCAGTGTGTTCCCATTATATAGATGAGGAACTGAGACAAAAAAAGGGTTAAGTGACTTGCCTAGGGTCACACAGCTAGTAAGTGCCTGAGGCTGGATTTGAACTCAGGTCTTCTGGACTCCAGGCTCACTGCAACAACTAGCTGCCCAGGTTAGTTTCTTTAATAAAGCTCCAGGTTATAAGTTCTTTAATAAAGAGTCTTCAATTGAAAGAGAAAACTAGTCTTTTCCATAAGAATATTCTTTTGTGTGTCGAAGACTAACTTTCAAGTTTTCCCTGAACCAACCAAACAGGCCATTCTCAAGTGCCCTCAATATTTGAGACTTAACAGCTGTGGAAAGAGCCTGAAGCAGGCAAAGTTTAAATGAGGGGGGGAAAGGGAAGAGGAGGGGAACATGGGAGACAGGGGAGAGAGGATTGGGTCTCTTAGGAAATCCACCCTTTCATTGCTTGGGCTTATAAGACAGATAAATTGGGTGATGACTCTTCCTATGTTCCCAAAGTCTTTGACTTAAAAAAACAAAAAACAAAAACAAAAAACAGATTCTTCATGAATGTGCAATATGGATCAATTTACAGAAAATGCAATCCTGTGAGATTGCTTTCGGGACCTCAGCCCAAGTGCAGACAAACCTGCCTACACAATGGACTCAATCAATGTTCCAGCCTTGAGTGACCAGCCATGGCTTAGAAGAACTCCTACCATTTGACAGGCATCATTTTTATTGTCTGGATATTATAGACCATCTTCATCTCCAATGTGACTCAAAGCCCTTGGGCCTTGGCCAAGACTGTTAATTTGGAATGATAACAAAGCTTAGGATCAGAACATTTTAGAGCCTGGGAAGGAGCTCAGAGATGCTCTGGGCCAACTCTCATTCCACGAGAGGAAGAATCTGAAGCCTAGAGAGGCTGTGCCTGGCCCAGGGTGACCCAGGACAGTTGTAGCCGGGCTGAGACTAGAACCACATCTCCTGGTTTCCAACCTAGTTCCATACTACTTCCTTAAGTCAAAGAGACTAGGCTCTTGATGACCATTTACTAATGTTGATTCTCATTCTTAGATTTTTGAAACTGTCTTGTTTCCTCCTTGGTGTCCTTATACTGAAGGCTATACCCTGAATTTTAAAACTGAATTATTTTGGGGGGTGGGGGGATGGATGGAGTGATAAAGGAATTTCCCAAACTGAACTCTTCAAAGTCTAGTATGTGCATATAGAGGGTTTAACTAACAACTATAAGGATTACATATCACATAGTTTAAAATTACTTGCTTCCTGGACAGTGATTAATAATTAAGGATAACTAGGATGGATTGCTTGGTGCAAAGGATCATAGAATGCCCAGGAGGGGTGGTGGAGTGGACTTTCAATAGGAAAAAAATCTGGCTCTAGAGAAGAAGGAGTTTGATGTGGTCATGTTGTATGTGGCAGGTTAGGAAACTACATAGGCCTGATATTTGGTTATGATGGAGGCTCTCCGATTCCTTTCCTGAGACAAGTAGTAGAGCCGGTTGGCTTCTGGGTAAGTAACTTTGTTGAGTGGTAACTTGTAGATGCCTGAGTTGTTGGTCGTCAGTAATAGGAAGGTGATTGCTGAGAGACAGAAGGGCCAGGTACATGGGGGCAATCCAAACTGGAAAGGAGAAATGGGAAAAAGAAAGATGAGGCTATTCTCATTGACCTTCATGTTTCATTTCAATAAATATAGATGAACACTGAAGACGCATGGATAAAATAAGACATGATTCCCACCCTCAAGGAGCTCATAATAATAGGAGGAAAGAGGCATGTGCACCAGTGGCTCTAAGTGTTAATATTAATGTGTTAATAAATGAGGGGGCATGGAACAGTAGATGGAGGCCATGCCTCAGTCAGGAAGATCTGGGCTTGAGTTCTGCTTGTATAAAACATATTTCCATATTAGCCATGTTGCAGAAGAAAACGCAAAATAAAACAATAAAGATCAAGAAATTTTTAAAAAGTATGCTTCAATCTGCATTAAGAGTTCATCAGTTAACTCTCTGGAGGTGGGTAGCATTATTTATCATAGGTCTTTTGGAATTGTCTTGATTCATAGTCTTGATCAGAGCAGCTGTCTTTTACAGTAGAATATCCTTACAATATTGTTGCTACTGTACACAATGTTCTCCTGGTTCTATTCATTTTACTTTGCATTAGTTCATATAGGTACTCTCAGTTTTTCTGAAATTTTCCTGCTCATTATTTCTTAAAGTACAATAGTATTCTGCCACAATTCTATATCACAACTTGTTCAATCACTCCCCAATAGATGGGCATCACCTCAATTTCCAATTGTTGTGAACTTAACATTTCAACATGCAAAGAATATGAGCTTTGTACTGTATAAGAAATTGTGAACTATATATACAGTTAGTTTTTAAAGAGGTATTTGGGAATAACAAAACTGGGATATTTCTGTCCTCTTGTTTTGTTCTCTACATTAAAATTTTTTTTTGCATATTTATCTCTACTTCCTAGTTTCCATTCTCTCCCACCCCCAAGTAGAAGCCTCTCCTTTTAACAAATGTGTTTGGATCCACTCGAATGCCACCTCCTCTATGACATGTGACCCCTGACTCTCCTCCCTAGCCAGATGATAATGTATTTATCCTATCAGGCATCGCTTAGCATCCTATGACTCTTATGTACCTGTAACTTAGGTAATTTGTCTATTTGTCATATCTCTTTATTGACTCTAAACTTCTTAGGACAGGGGTCACGTCTTACTGCATCTCAGTATCTCCCCCAAATCCTAGCACGGTGCTCTGTAGGCAGTATTCCTGGATGGATTGCATAAAACA
>CM053580.1:276767887-276779340 GCA_028627135.1 Pseudochirops cupreus | reverse complement strand
ACATATCATGCATTCACAGTGAAAGATGACTGTTCTTTGAAAATGGGAAAAGTACAACTATGTGTAGCCAGAAAGATCCCTAGTAGGTGGCTCAATGGATAGAGTACTGGGCTTGGAATCAGGAACGCTCATCTTGATGAGTTCAAATCTTGCCTCAGACACTTACTAGCTGTGTGACCCTGGGTAACCCTGTTTGCCTCAGTTTCCTCATCTGTAAAATGAGCTGGAGAAGGAAAAGGCAAACCACTCCAGAATCTTTGCAAAGAAAACCCCAAATGGGGTCATAGTCAGAAATGACTGAACAACAATAACATCCCTTCCCAGAGTAGGGTCAGGATAAGGATAGGAACTCCATTTTGACACAGGAAACTCCCAGGTGAGAAAACTTGCTCTACCAGTGCAAATCAGTAAGTGACTCGATAAGCATATATAATAATTATTACATGATAACAATTATTATTATATTACACTACTATGTGCCTAGTGTTGGGCTTGGAACTCTGAGTGATACATAAAGACAAGATGGGGCTTGAAAACAGCATGAAGCATTTAGAGAACCATTCAGAAACATGGAATTCAAGCTCTGTCTTATCGTGACTTTGCTATTGTGTTTTTTCCTCAATTTATCTTACTGTCTTTCAGATTAGGTTTAAAGCTCCCTAGGAATAGACTAGACTGTTAGACTTCTTGTCTTTAGCAGACTTCGTCGTGCATGGTCGGTGTTCAATGAGTATCTGTGAAAGAAGGTGACACAGCGGGAAGGAACGCTAGATGAAGAATCCAGTTAGAAAGCCGAGGGCAGGTTCAAGGCCCACTTCTGACAGTTTGTTATCTCTGTGACTCTCTGCCTGCTAATTAACCTCCTTGAGCTGTTTCTTCTTCTGTAAATATGTATCTGCTTCTTCGAGGAGCTGATCACTTGCGGACTGCCAATCTATAACTTAGAAGGCTGAAAGACTTGCCGGGGGCCTTAGGCAGTGGAGGAGACTTTCCCAGAGTCACACAGATGAAGTGTCTGAGTAGGAATTGGAACTCAGGTCTTCCTGACTACAGGCTCAGAAGTCAGGATCATCTCAGATCTGTAAAACGGGCACTAATAATTTCATTTGACCTAATTTGGAGCACTGCAGTGAGGATTAAATGAGAGCATAATCATAAAGCTCTGCAGAAATGTTCTTCATATCAGGCAAAAAGGCGGCCAGTGGCCGACGTAGTGGTCAAGCTGTAGTGTGAGCTCCTTGAAGTCAGGGCGCTTGCTGCATCGTCCAAATAGAAATATGTTTTTTGAGCGGATCGTAATTTCATCAGTTTTGGGAGCTATGGATTAAAAGTTTCTTTTAATGATAAAGATTCATACCTTCTCTGCAACATATAATCTTAGAGAATTACTTGGGGCACTGGGAAGTTGAATATCTTAGGGTCACACAGTTGGAATGTGTCAGGAGGTAAAACCTCAATCCGGGTCTTACTGACTCTAAAAGTCAGTTCTCGATCAGCTTCTTCGTGTTGCTTCTCACGTGTGGGCAGCTAGGTGGTACAGTGGATGGAGTTTTGGACTTGGAGTCAGGAGGACCAGAGTTCAAGTCCTGTCCCTAACTGTGATTGTGTGACCCTGGGTAAGTCACTTAACCTCTTTCAGCCTTAGTCTTCTCATCTGGGCATAATAATGGGCATAATAAGAGTACTTCTCTTACAGGATTGTGAGAACTAAATGAGATAATTTATGTAAAATGTTTTTGCAAATTGTTCCATATAAATTCTAGTTTTTATATAGTGCGTACTTTTTATATACATATATACATTATACGTGTGTGTACGTGTGTGTGAATGCAACAACTATTTAGCTCTTGGTCTTGAACATAATAGATAAAAGAACATTGAATGAATAGAATCACAGAAAGTCCTTAATAAACATTTGTCTCAGTTAAACAGGGGTGGGGCACCTGCGGCCTCTGGGCTACCCTGTGACCTTCTAGGTCCTTGAGTGAAGCCTTTTGACTGAGTCCAAGTTTTATAGAACAAATCCTTTTATTAAGGGGATTTGTTCTGTGAAGTCTGGATGCAATCAAAGCATTATACTTGAGGACCTAGAGGGCTATGTGTGACCTGGAGGCTGCAGATCTCCCACCCTGGCTAGATAAACCTCTCAGCAATCCCTTCTACAACATCCCAGACTACATTTGAACACTTCTTATGATGAGAAGCTCACTATCTCTCAAGACAGATTGTTCCATTATTTGGCAGTGGTGATTATTAGGATTTTTTTTTTGCTTTTTGGAGGGGGAAAGGTAGGGTAATTGGGGTTAAGTGACTTGCCCAAGGTCACACAGCTAGTAAGTGTTAAGTGTCTGAGGCCAGATTTGAACTCAGATCCTCCTGACTCTGGGGCCAGTGCTCTATTCATTGCACCACCTAGCCGACCCCAGGATTTTTTTTTTATGTTGAAACAAACCCTGCATCCCTGTTATGAGAATTTCATGAAGGAAGCAGGATTTTAAAAGAATCTTGGAAGATGGGTTGGGATTTGGATATGAAGAGGGCAGGACTTCACAAATAGTAAGACACTTGCCCTCCAGGCTAAGGAACACGGAAGGGTCGTACTTGCCATGAAGGGGAGGGAGTGACTGTGGCCTGGGTCCCTGGAACCAGTGCTCAGGGTCTTGGCAGCCCATGACTTTGTCTAAGCTGCTCTTGGCAGGTTGTCCTTGCCCCATGTGGAGGCTGTTCTCTTTGGGCTTTGGCTGCAGCTCTGTGCCTTATTTCTATATTTGGGCTCAAGTGGAGATGGCTGATTGTGATTTATCCTCCTATACCCTTTTGTTTGGTCAGTGGTGGGCAGGTAGCACTGGAATTCTTACCTGAATCCTTACCTAACCTTTAATCACTGCCTCAGACAAACTGAGGCCTGGGAAAGACCTTAGCTTAAAAATCCAAGGTCTTCCACTGCATCGGGGGACATCATCAGTTGTCCTGACCTGTGTCTTGCCACTGGACTCTGATAACTCTGGAGGAGAGAGTTGAGGCTGAGGACTTCACACAGCTCTGCCTCACTTAACTCCAATTCACTTGCGAGTCAAGACATCACCCTGCTGCTGTCATTGGTCCTCTTTGAGAATGAAGGAGGAACAACAATAACACTTGCAGATAATACCTCATAGTTCTGCTGCCTAAGGGATGTATTTGTCTGTGTCTGTGTGTTTGACTATGAGAGAGAAAGAGACAGACAGTAAGAGAGAAAGAGAGAGAGAGAGAGAGAAAGAGAGAGAGAGGGAAGGAGAGAGACACAGAGAGAGAGAGAAAGAGAGAAAGAAAGAGAGACAGAAACAGAAAGAGAGAGAGAGAGAGAGAGAGAGAGAAAGAGAGAGAGAGAAAGGCTGTAGACAGACTTGGACTGTGGAGAGAAATATTCCAGTAATCTGTGCTGGAAATATGAAATCCTGCAATAAAGACAAGAAAATTATGAAAGAACTTTAAGAATACAGCTAAGTAATATAAAAAGGATTTGAGACTTGAAAGCTCTTCTGGGATTTGTATTTCAGGGGAACACAAGCATTCTGTCCCAGAGCTGACAGATTGACAGCGAATGCTTGTTCCTCAAAACTACAAATCTCAGAAGGCCCTTAGATCTCAAACTCCCATTACAGAAGCTATGGACCATGACAAATGAATCCAAATGTACCCTACCTTAAACAAACCTAATATATTGCAAGGTTTTACTTAAGGAAAAGATAAATTAGGGGGTGACTGAATTAAGAAATTAAGAGTTATGAACTGTTCTACAAAAGAATTTCCTACTATATTCCTTTAAAATAGGTTGCTCAGGAATCTGATTGGCCAAAAATTCAATTAGACAATGTCTAGGCCTGTATCCTCTGTGTGTGGGGCATACCAATTCACAAGTGCTGAAGATATGTGTGGGAGCAAGTACAGGTGATGAGAGATAAGTGTGTGTGGGGGGGACAGTAATAGAGGAGAGGACTTTAAAGGTCAGGATGGATATAGAAGAGAGGCTAGTAGGACATTCCAGGTAATTGTGCTGATCTCAGATCAACTTACCACAGATAACACGTTGGCAAGGGCAGCTCCCAGGTAGGCCGCAAACAGTGCTGAGAAAAGATAAGAATGAGAAAGTGATGAGCAAATGTTTCATTGACTCTGGCCCTAGCCTTGGAATAGGGCCTCCTGACAGCTGCAAAGGCATTGGCTCTTGATTCAGGAGGACCTGAGTTCAAATTTGACCTCAGATACTTAACATTTTACTAGCCGTGTGGCCTTGGGCAGGTCACTTAACCACAATTGCCCTGCCTTCCCTCTTCCAAAAAGCAAAAAAAAAAAAAAAAAGGCATTGGCTCTCATGGACCTGAGGCTGATAGAATTTGGAGACAGAATGAATTTGGATAGAATTTGGACAGAATTTGGAGAACCTCACCTGTCTTCTGATCAAATTTTACCTATGAAGAAATTGATGCTTCCAGAAGTCTGAGGCCTGGAGGCATGAAATGGCTTGTCCCATGTCGCACGGCTAATAAATAGAGCTGAGACTCAAACCTGGGTTTTCCAACTTCTTTGTCCTTATATTTGCTTTATTTCTCTTACTAGACCAAAAGGGGGGAAAAAGTCCTGCTTTTTATTGGTTGGTGACTTTGAAAAGTATTGCATTCCACAGAAAGAGGTAAAACTGATTGTAAGTCGTGTGTACTTTTTAAAAGGCCCCAAATCCAACAGTGAGAGCTCCCTTAGGCCCCACTGTCTTGTATCCCATCAGCAGGCACTTTCAACAGCTCAAACTGCAAATGAAAGTTTACTATGTGATGAGGGTGAGTGGATCTCAGGGCTCTTGGCTGGAATCTTTATTAGAAACCATTAATAAATGATGTATTTATTAAGATATAAATATGGCTTATTAATATATAGTATACACATGTATAATATGTAAGGTATATGTATTTATACATCTATACATGTATGTGTACATACACTTGTCTACATCTATATTCCCCAGACAGAAACAGGAGCAGTAGTAAAAGCACAGATTACTGGAATATTTCTCTCTACAGTCCAAGTCTGTCTACAGCCTTTCTCTCTCTCTTTCTGTCTCTGTCTCTCTTTCTCTCTCTCTCTGTGTCTCTCTCCTTCCCTCTCTCTCTCTTTCTCTCCCTCTCTCTTTCTCTCTTACTCTCTGTCTCTTTCTCTCTCTGTCTCTGTTTCTGTCTCTCTTTCTCTCTTCTCCATCTCCTTCTCTTCCTCCTTCCATCTCCTACTGATAAGTCAGGGATATGCCAAGGATAGAGCTAGCATACCCCCAAGAAATAAGCTAAAAACACAATAATAAAAACACTGGTGGCTTCTGATCAGGAGTGGATTGATCAATGTTTAACAACCAGCTCTTTGGGAAAAAATACATAGAGGACAATACATTTAATCTGAATTACCAATATTTTCTCCTTTACTTTCTCAAGTTTTAAAAATCAACAAAATAGTAAATACTGACTTCTGTTTCCTGAAAATACTGTTTCCTGATTTCTAAGGCTTAAATGTGCACACTGAAAATATAACAACCAGCTCCTTGGAGCTTGTTCAAGTAAACTCCAAAAGATCCCTGCTTTTAGGTCAGGAGGGTAGAAGCCACTAAAATGAAAGAGTAAGATGATCTCTCTAGAGAGCTAGAAGGCACCTCAGTTCAACCACTTCATTTTATAGAAGAAACTGAGGATCCAAAAGGACTTGTCCAAGGTCACAGAGGCAAATAAGGATCAGAGGTAGAATTTGAACCCAGGACTTTTGACTTCAGAGTCAATGTTATTCCCACTGTGTCATGCTTGGGCATTTATTCATTCAAATTGCTCGACTGAAATTTATCCAAGGTATTGCGTGTTAAGGACTAGGATCCCAATTCTAAGAAACGAAGGAAGGGAAGAACAGGGATACAATAATTAGTCCACTGGAGTAAGAGTCTTGAAAGTTGATAGAGCTCTGGCCTTTGAGTTAGGAATCCTTGACAACATCCTAGAGAAATAAATAGGGGCAAATCACTTACCCTCTTAGTATCCCCAGGCAACACTAATACTATAAATTGCACAAGGGTTGCAGATTTGTGTGGAGGTTAGGTGCTTCCCCCATAGAATTCTCTACCCCAATGAAGTCACAAGTTTGGACCCTCTCTAAGTCCCAAATAAATAAAAAAATTAAAATGGCCAGCTAAATAGAGATCAGGCCTATCTGCTGTGCAGGTTCCTTGGATGACATTGGAGGCTCTGATGAGAGGCAAAGGAAGCACCCGAAAAGGGGCATCTTCCTGGTTCAGGGCTTGTTCTCACTTGCCTTTTGCTCTCTCTATCCACAGCCTGGAACCATGGGGTGCTTAATCCTCCAAAGAATGAATGGGCCATCTTCTGCAGGAGGCATATCTCTTAGGAGTTCAGGTGTTCCTCTAAGTGGGGTTGGATGTAAATGGAGCATCTATTGGAGCTCTTGCTGTATCACTGCCTTACTAAATTAGCAAAATCTCATGAAGAACAGCTAGGGAGCTCTGACTGTAAGCCTTGCTCTGTGATTTCCTAGTTGATCTCTCGTCTGTTCAGTGTCTATACTCCCCTCCCTGTAAGACTTGCAGGGGCTCCTTGGGCAGTAGTTACACTTTGGGGTCCTTCCAATGGCCCATCAAGTCACATTTCTCCTTTAATTTCAGTGTGCCCAGCATACTACTGCTTTCTGCTTCCAGTCTGGGTAACAAGGTCTTCTGAGTTGTTAACTTCTAGTATATGACCATTTTTCTTTCTCCCCAAGTCTTTTTAAAATTGTAGTCAGGAAACTGGTGAATCACAAAATGTCTCTTTAAAAAGATCAGAAATCTTTTGAGGACTGTACAAGTAAATTTTATGATGTTTAAACTCAGCATTTCCATGTGTGAATATGGACAGGCATGTAAAAGACTTTTTTAAAAAATGGTCATAAGTCTCAGTTTCAGGTCATTGCTCTGGACTACTTAAACAATTCATTGAGAAAGGTTATTTACTTCAAACTTGAGGGAAAGTCTTGGTTGAAGCTTTCATGTCATGTTAGACTTTTTTAAAAATGTAATTGGGGTTAAGTGACTTACCCAGGGTCACACAGCTAGTAAATTGTCTGAGGGTGGATCTAAAGTTGGGTCCTCCTGATTCTAGGGCTAGTGCTCTATCCACTGCATCATCTTTATATAGTTCTTTAGGTTTATATAGTTCTAAGAACCATCAAATCACAGAATATTAAGGAAGTGACCTTAAATGTTTATTTCTTTCCTTGTCTCTCTGAGAAAGAGCTAATTGGCTTTTTGCATATGGTAGATTCCTACTTTTTGATGAGAATATAAAAGCCACCAAATTACCAACTTCTATTTTTTCTCCTGTAAAATATTACTGGACTGCTAGGTAAACACAATGTATTGTTCCTGGTGTCAGGGCTCGTAATGGTAATGCAAATGGGAAGATCTTTCCCATCCATTAATAGGCCCATGTGACCTGTTTAAGTCACATGCAAGCCTAAGACACATGAGTTTGAGTCACATAAAGACTGTGGTGAGAGGAGCTTGCTGAATGCAGGAAGGGTGGAAAAGAGCTGAGGGGAAGTTGGTCAGAGTAGTTAGAGCTGAAGGAGAGAGAAAACAGGCAGTGAGCAGTGAGTGCTCATTTGTGGGAAGGCTCTAGCAGAGGGAAGGCTTGAAGATGGTGGTGTCCTCTGTACTGTTACTGTGTATAGAGTTCTTTGTTGTTATGATGGATTTGGCTTTCTGGTGTTGGGATTCAGCTTTCTGGTGTTTGAATAAATGTTTTGGTTCTGTCTTCCATGTGGAGAGTCTGTTATATTTTGAAATTCAGAATTATGCTGGCATATTCATAGCTGCCGTAGACCCTGTGAATATCGTGTTGGTGCTACAGGGCTTTGAACCTCTGGTGGGAGAAGGCCCACTAAAAGCTTATGTACAGGTATAACAGGGCAGTTAGGTGGCACAGTGGGTAGCATGCTGGGCCTGGAGTCAGAAAGACTCATCTTTTGAGTCACTTAGCCCTGTTTGCCTCAGTTTCTTCATCTGTAAAATGAGCTGTAGAAGGAGATGGCAAACCACTTCCGCATCGTTGCCAAGAAAACGCCAAGTGCCGTCATGGAAGAGTCAGACACAATTGAACAACAAACAGGTGTAACTTGTTTAACACAAGTTCGTACCTTATTTTTGCAAACTGAGTCACGTTTTCCACATGCTAGAGGAGTTTGCTCTTTAAAGCAATGCTATCAGTTATTCTTTTGGAAACCCTATTTAAAAATAAATAGGGTTGAAGGGACAGCAGTTGACAGTGGGCTTAAGGGTGTGATGACACAAATCCCTGTAAGGGCTGGCATTAGCTATACCATGTCTGCCCACGGAGTAACATTTCAGGAATATAGGGAAGGCTTCTTGGTTCCTGAAAGGCTTCTTCCACCTAAGAGATGATGACTGGTATTTCTTTAATCCTGATAGATACCTCCTTTTACTCCACAAATAGAAAAATAGAAAAATCCCTTTGTAACGCAAGTAATTTTTCCCTGAGAGAACTTCTGTGCAAATTAGGAATGCCATCTTTCCAGGTTGTTTAACCCATGTTTAGATCTGCTTTGAAGTTTGAAAATGCTTTCCTCACATAGGTAGGTAGGACAGAGTCCTGTTATCCTTGTTTTGCAAAGGAAGAAATTGAATTATAGAAAGACCAAAGGATTTGTTCATAATTGAGTCTAGTAAGCAGCCTCTTGTCTCCATGTCCACTATTATTATTTTTTGCCTTTTTTTTCGAGGGGGGAGGGCAGGGCAGTTAGGGTTAAGTAACTTGCCCAAGGTCACACAGCTAGTAAGTGTTAAGTGTCTGAGGCCGGATTTGAACTTAGGGCCTCCTGACTCCAGGGCTGGTGCTTTATTCACTGTGCCACCTAGCCACCCCATGTCCAATATTCTTTCCACAGCGCCATGCTTCAAGTCAGTCTCTCTCCCTCCCTCTCTCTCTCTCTCTCTCTCTCTCTCTCTCTCTCTCTCTCTGTTTCTCTCTGTCTCCGTCTGTCTCTGTCTCTCTCTCTCTTTCTGCTTCTCTGTCCCTCTCCCTCTCTCTCTCTCTCCCTCCCACTTCAGTTCAAAGGGAATTAGGTTTGAGGTACCTACCACAGGCGATTGCAAGGAGGTGTGTCTGCCAGGTGATGGCATAAAACATTCCTCCTATTGCGATGCAGGCCAGCGTGCTGTTGAATCCCCACAGGCCAAAGTAGATGGAATCAAAGGGTGTTGCCAGAGTGAGGGCTGTAAGAAAAGCCAGATATTTCTGTCACTGGTACATCCAGGGCAATGCTGGAGAGAGAACAGCCTCACTAAGCAGTTTCCTTTTTGTTTCTTGTCTGCTTGCCTTTGCAGAGCCAGTGACACCTTGGGGCATTTAGGTTTGAGGTTTTATTAAAAATAAATAGGGTTGAAGGGACAGCAGTTGACAGTGGGCTTAAGGGTGCAATGACACAGATCCCTGTAAGGGCTGGCATTAGCTATACCATGTCTGCCCGCGGAGTAACATTTCAGGAATATAGGGAAGGCTTCTTGGTTCCTGAAAGGCTTCTTCCATCTAAGAGATGATGACTGGTATTTCTTTAATCCTGATAGACACCTCTTTTCATTCCACAAATAGAGAAAAAGCTTTGAATTCAGAAATAGAACAATAATTTTCAATTATACTAAGTTGTAAATGACTGATATGCACTTAAAATGGGGGTGGGGCAGGGCTTGGCAGCCTGAAGATTGGCTAGGTGCCTAAAGTGGAAAGCCTGGGGGTGTAATCAGAGAACAAATGGTCCAAGAAACTGGAGGCTGGGATGTTAAAAGGGATACCACTAACCTCACAGTTTTGCTAAAGGGCTGCCCTGGGTACCATTATTCTCATTGACCATTGGTGATGGGTGAACAATGAGGCCGTACCTGCTAGCATCCCCATGGTAGATCCAATTGCAGCATGTAAGCAAATGAGTGGTGAAGATATGAAAAGAGCTACAAGGAAAATGCCGCCCGTCCAGGGGTTATTGCAGCCATACACCTGGCCAATTCCAACAGGAATGGCTCTTAGAAGCTGTAAGAACCATATAATAACAGGCTTATTATGTAGGTAGATGACATAACAGAATTATATAATAATGAGGGAGGGCTCACAGTGTAATGGAAATTTTACTAAGCTAGAAGTCAGTACATTAAAGTTCTAAGTCTGACTTTCTCACCAAAGAGTGTGTGACCTTGGGCAAGTCACTTTTCTCTGAGCCTCATTTTTCTCTTCTTGAAATTGAAGGGGGGGGGGCAAGTTACAATCTTTTAAACATCCTTATGAGTCAGGATTGCATATTTCATGATCATTTTTCCAGCAGATTTTTTTGGGGGTGGGGGAGGCAATCAAGGTTAAATGACTTGCCTAGGGTCACGCAGCTAGTATGGATCTGAGGCTGGATTTGAACTCAGGTCCTCCTGACTCCAGGGCTAGTGCTCTTATAGTTTTATTTTATTTTTTAAAATTCAATCAACTGAAACTTAATAAGAACACAAACTTTTATTCCCAAGTTATTAGAGGATTCACAAGAATAGGTCTCTGTTATTTAAAACAGTGGTGTCAAATGAATTTTAAAAAAGGAGCCACTAATGAATAAATAAGAATCCCTAGGGTAGCATATTGACTTAGTTTTAAAATGTAATATTATTTCATTGTATTTTTATTTATTTAATTAAATATTTCACAATTACATCTTAATCTAATTCTAACTCAGGCCACCATGTAGAGTATTACCATATGTGTTTGACATCTCTGATTTAAAGAATACAAAGAAAAGCTTAGGCGGTGGGCTCTGTCCAGCCCACTTCCTCTCCCTAGATGAGGGGAAATCTTTAACTCAGGGACTTTGTGGCACATTAAACTACTCAGAATCAAAGCATGTTAGAGCTGAGAGGAGTCTCATGCTATCTTCTCCAGCACCCTCACTATTCAGATGAGGCAATATTTGTTCATCAAATAATCGAGTCCTGCCTAGGAAAGGGGCCATTCCCCTCCTGTTGCTGGCTGTTGTCTCCAGCTGCATTTCTGTCCCATAGCTCAATTCCACTGCTTTTTTTTTAAACTTTACTATTATAATCTTTTTCTTAAAAAAATTATTGATATCTTTTGATTTTACATTACATACATTTCCCAGTGTGTCCCTCACATTGTCTGCCCACCTGTGCCTCTCAAAATCCTGGTCTTCCTTCAAGGCTCAACTCTAGGGTCTCACTTTGTTAGTGCTGTCTGCTTCTCCAAACTGACTGGTATTTATTTACCTCTCTGTACCCGTTATAGCCCCAAGTTTAATGCAGGCTTTTTGAAGGCTCTCTCTTTTTTCCTTATGTTTTTATATCCCCAGCACCTAGTGCCATGCCTAGTTCCCTCTAGGAGGTGTTT
>CM053580.1:276704092-276767787 GCA_028627135.1 Pseudochirops cupreus | reverse complement strand
GGTAGCTCTTTTGGGCATGGGATACTGCAGCACTGGCTGCCAGACGGTGGCGGGGGGGACATGCTGATCAGTTTTGCTAACCTATTTCCTCTCCTCTTCCTTTTTAAATCTTACTAAGGATGACTCCTTGGGTAGGAGAGAGGGGAAGGAATACGTTCAGAATGAAAGGGAGCATAAAGACAAAAGTACCAATAAAAACAAGACAAATTAAAAAAAACCCAAAGTAAAACACGTTCTGCAGGTAATAGCTTAACTATGCAATCACACAGCTCTGGGGATACCTGTGTCTCCAGGAAAGTAAACATCATTTTCAAAATCAATTTAAAGTAAGGCTTGTCTTCTGCCTTCAGTGACACTTACCAGAGGCACTTCAATCTCAGACCAGGTGATGTTGGGCACTGAGGTGATGGGCTGAACCAGCGTCGTGGGGAAGAAGAGGTTGTAGTGACCTGTGGCTGCCATGTACAGTGACACTGCAATATTGAATGGGAAGGTGAAGACAGGGAGGTCCCATTTACTGAAGATGCTGCTCAGGGCACTGGAAAGAATTGGGCTGGGGATGGAAAGAAGAGAGGGAGATCCTTTAAGAATTCACTTTAGTTAATGTTTCTGTCTCTTAGGTGTGTGTGTGTGTGTGTGTGTGTGTGTGTGTGTGTGTGTGTGTGTATGTGTTTAAGGGCACATGGTCTTATGGACTCTGGGAAATGACCAAAGAGGGAGTTGGGAATCTTTGTTCCAGGAGCATCCTTCTGGGATTTATCTGCCTTTCTCAGCAACTGGTGAGTCACAGGAACACAACATTTCTGTGTGTCAGGTTTGGCCTCATTTGATTCTACTGTCAAACTCTTTGTCATCTTCCTCTTGGTCTCTGTAGTGACCCTATACCAGCCAATTGTGGGCATCATGGAATCTCTTTGGAAGAGCTCTGGGAGAATGGTCAGGGATGTCCTTTACATTGTTACCTTTTGACTTGAGAGGAGTTCTGAACTTTTTTGTGACATGGACCCTTCTACCAGTGTGGGGAAGACTATGGGCAACTTCTCAGTTTCATATTTTTCAATACATAAAATAAAATACATAATATTATAAAGGAAACCAATTATATTGACATACAGTTATCTGAAAAAAAAGAAAAAGACAAGTTCATGGATTCCAGCTTAGGAATCCCTGCTGTAGGATATCAGATTTGGGAGTACTACAAAGGGACAGGTGCTGTGTACTTTGAGCACATGGATCCCCTCAGCTGCAAATAATTCCCTGGGCATGTTTCATGGAACCCAGACTTGGGGTGAGCTAAAGCAATGGCAGCAGGGTAACTAGCAGGGACTGCCCACGGATTGCTCCAAAATGTAGAGCATTGTAGGCATCAGGGTAGATATATCATACAAAAAGCTGTTTGACTCTTGTGTGCTGGAGAGAAAGAGGTTTCCCCTTTGATATTTTAAGGATCTGAGACGTCACTTTTTACAAACTCTACCTCTACCCCCTTTTCCACTTCCTTTTCTATGCTATCTTCCTTTGTTAAATTGGAAGCCCCTTGAGGGCAGGGGCTTCAGAGCCGTTGCTCTTTCATAAGATGATACATCTACAGTAGGAAGGGATATTAGAGGCCATCTGATACATCTTATACAGTTCAGGCAACTGAGAGCCAGAAAGGTTAAGTGACTTGCCCACAGTCACATGAGTAGTGTGTATCAGAGGAAGGATTTGAACCTGGTTCCTTAGACTCCAGAGCTAGTGCTTTTCCTGTGGTAGCACGCTGGTGGCATCCCTGGGTGAGGAAGCAGAACCAAGGGGCCCCATGCTCCCCAAACAGTCTGTACTGAAGACGTTGCCTCACATATTGGGCAAGGATTCAGAGGGTGACAGTGATGGTGCTGGCCAACTCTAGGGCAGAATGGCCTTCTCTAGAGAGGGACACAGAGAGGGAGAAGGGAGATAAGGGGGCTGGGAAGGGATGGGAGTGCAGAACCAAGACAAGACAGGTTGTAGGGTTTAGGTTTCCCCCCAAGCACAGAAAAGAGGCTTTGAAAGGGCCAGGGGAGTAAGGTGGTTGTTTTTCAGTCTTGACTGACTCTTCACGATCCTATTCGAGGTTTTCTGGGCAAAGATATTGTAGCGGTTTGCCATTTCCTTATCCAGCTCATTTTAAGATGAGAAAACCAAGGCAAACAGGGTTAAGTGACTTGCCCAAGGTCACATAGCTAGTAAGTGTCTGGGGCTAGATTTGAACTCAGGTCTTCCTGAATCCAGGCCTGGCACTCAATCCACTGTGCCACCTAGCTGCCTCAGGGGAGTAGGGAGGCGCACTAAATTCGTGTTTATTGATGGGACTTACCAGGTCATGGACATAACAATGACGGGGAGCAAAAGCCACCAGTAATAGTCTCCTTTCTCTGAGAACACTGCCATCAGCAAGCCCACCAGCACCCCATTGTAGCCGTGAAGTCCTGCCGCAATTAGCGACCTGGGGATGGAGAAGGAGCACAGGACATGAGTCAGAGGGTAGCAAAGGCAATGTTCTCCACGGCCTGCTGAGAGAGGCCAAGGAATCTCCTCTCTCCCGATACCCCAGGGGGAGTTAATGTTCAGTTAATGAATCCTGAGGCCCTGTGTGGCCCTCTAGGTCCTCAAAGGTGGCCCTTCAACTGAATCCAAACTTCACAGAACAAGTCCCATTAATAAAAGGATTTGTTCTGTAAAACTTGCTGCGCCCAAGGACCTAAAAGGCCAAATGTGGCCTTGAGGCCACAGGTTCCCCACCCCTGCAGGCAAGCCTTTCCCAGCGTCTGAAGTTCTGCCATCAGAAATTTATGCCCTTTGGGGTAATAGTGTCCCTAGAGGTCCTTTAAGAAAACGCAAATGTCCCTGGAGTAAATTGTTATTCTGTCCTAAACCACTGACCCCTGAAGGATTACTGACACTGATGCTGTCATGGAAAGAATGTTAGATTTGAAGTTAAAGGGCCTGGGCTCTCTGGACCTCTATTTCCTCAACTGTAAAATGCAGGGTTTTGATTAGCCCCAAATCTATAATCTGTGACTTGGATTCAGAGAGGTTGGATATGAATTTCAGCTCTGTCATTTACTCCCTGTATGGTTTTTTTTTCCTTTTTAGAGGGGGGAAGGCAGGGCAATTGGGGTTCAGTGACTTGCTCAAGGTCACATGGCTAGTAAGTGTTAGGTGTCTGAGGCTGGATTTGAACTCAGGTCCTCCTGACTCCAGGACTGGTGCTCTATTCACTGAGCCACCTAGCTGCCCCATCCTTGTATGTTTTTAGGAAAGTCATATAACCTCTGTCAGCCTCAATTTGTAAAATGATGGGGGTGATCACTATAAGGTTCTTCCTGGCTTTTAACCTTGTTTGTTTAGTATTCCAATAACAATAATTGCTAGCATTTATAGAGCATTTTAAAAGCACTTTATGTTTGTTATAGCCTTGGAGACTCAAAACAGCCCTGGGAGGTAGGTGCTTTTATTATTCCCTTTGTACAAATGAGGAGGCTTAGGCATAAAGAGGCTAGGTGACTTTACAGAAGAAAGGATGGTCTCTGAAGCAGTGAGATGAGGGACAGGTGAAGGAAAGGAGGAAGGAAAGGTGCAGAATGCCAAATGGCACCAAGTGAGAGCAGGCTGGATGGGGAAACTTGGGGATGAGGGATGTCTAGAGGGCTGGTCTGGAAGCTAGGGAGTGTTCCATTCCTGCTTGTAACACATACTGGCTGTGTAACCTTGGGTGACCAAGAGGGTAACCGCTTAGGAATCTAGCCAGCTTTCTAAGACTGTGAGTTGCAGAGTAAGTGACTATCTGTGCTGGTAGAAAGAATTTACTCATCTGGGAGTTCCCTATAATAAGAAAATGAAGGGCCTAGTATTTCTCCTGTGCCCTTTATCCACAAGATGTTTTTCAGTCACACGGGACTACCAGCTGTTACCTTTCCACATCTGAAAATGCATGTGGGCTTTTCTCTTGTTTTTTTTTTAGTAATTTCATACAGTTGATAATCTGTAATTCTTTTGAGAAGTATTTCTGTGTCATTATACCACTTTTCCATTGAGGAATGGTTCTTGGTCATATATTTGTATTAATTCCCTATATATGTTTAGAAAAATCATCATTAGTTTTTTAACTGAACTTTCGGTATTTTCTTCTAGATGAAATCTCATTGGAAGATAGTTTTTAGGAGGGAAAATCAGTACTATCACGCTGATGATAGAAGGAATGATGGGAGAAGACTCAAGTTAGAAAGTCTTCCAGTCTGTAAAATAGGGTTAATAGTATTTATGCTGCCTGCCTCCTAAGGTAGTTGGAGGGAAATCCTCCTGGAAACCTTGAATTGCTGTGGAAAAATGAGAAGTTGACCCGTCCACCCTGAACCTGAAGCCTGCATGCAGATGGCATCCTTCTCCACTGAGGGGAACTCAATAAGCTGGCCCCGGGGTTGCTGGGCTGTGTTGTCACCCAGGACTTACCTGTCCTGACTCAGGATGAGGGCTGTCAGAGTAGAGATGATGGTTCCCAAACAGCCTGAGATGGCCCACCAGGGATTCTGGACAAAGAGGCCAATGATGATGATGAGGCCGCTGAGAGGGTTGTTCACAAACATCACTTGGGATGTGCCCCTTAAGATCCAGTCCAGAAATTGGAATACTGGAGACTTGTCTGAAAGAGTAAGACTGTCGGCCTTAGGGATATCCAAGAACTGCCGGGCTAACTTGTGCAAAGGGACTGTACTAACACAGCATCCCTAATCCCGGGTTTGGTGCTTGGGAGGGAGGAAGAAGAAATGATCATTTCCCTTTTGCCCAGAACTGGGTTTCCTTTTAGCAAGCTAAATCTTTGTTTAGCCCTAGGTTGGGGGTTTGTCACTTTTTTTTTATATAATAGATTATTTTGGCACTTCTAGGGAAGCCTATGGATTCCTTCTCAGGGTAACATTTTTAAATGCACAAAACAGAATACATGGGATTACAAAAGAAATCAATTATGTTGAAATACAGCTATCAAAAGATTTAAAAAATTTGAACTCCCCCCCTCAAAGTTCATAAATACCAGATTAGAACCCTTGAGCTAAATGAATGTTTTGGTATCAGATAAAGAATGCTGGACTGTGATTTAGAAGATCTGGCTTCCAACCTAGGTCCCTCGCTTTCACGATAAGGTCACTGAACCAGAGTTGTAAGGGACTCGAAGATGACCTAGTTTAACACTCTGATTTTACAGAGAAGGAAACTGAGGTCTAGAGGGGTGAGGTACCCAGCCCAAGGTCACAGAAGCTGTAAGCATCAAAGGCAGCACTCCAACCTAGGTCTCCAGAGCCATTATCTGTGTGACCTCAGGGAAATTGTATCGCCTCTCTTGGCCTTAGTTTGCTCACCCATCAAATGAAGGAATTGGACTGGAAGGTTCCTTCTGATATAATTAGGAAGCAAAATGCACTAATAATTCCCCCCCCCCCCCAGAGATTTGGGGGCTGTTACATAGAGTCACAGAGCCCTTCCTGAAAGACCCTAATCCCTGGCTCAGGGCAATTGAGTCCTACTTCAGAGATGTCATTTTGATAAGACTTGGCCTTGCCTTGCTTTTTTCCTGGGTACCAGGAGGAGATGAACTCTTCTGTGTGGGGACAAGGACTGTTCTAGCTGATGCTTTACCTTTAAGCCCCTCTCCACATCCCTTCATTTCTCCTGTGATATAACTGAAGGCTTTGCTTAGTCTTTTCCCAGTAGTGATCAAGGAACTTTGGATCCGAGAAGTCTTGGTCACACTTGTTTCCACCTTAATCTCAGTGCTGTCTTCCATGTTATTACTGAGATCCTGCATGAGGGAATGACAGACAACAGGTTTTCATATCCTGTACCTCTTCCACTGAAGCAGGATATGATGGAAAACTCACTGGACAAAAAACAAGAAAACTGGATTCTGTCCCTGATAGAGGATCTATCTGTGCCTCAGTTGACTCATGTGTTAAAAGGGGATAAGCTTTGCTTTCCCTATCAGCCAGGGATATTGTGAGGGGGAAGCAAGGCCCATGAGGATGTTTCAAAACATAAAATATTATGAAAAATGCAAAGTGATATTATTGGGATAGCTTTGGGAGAGATGAGATGACGGGGTGAGAGGGGGTATGGCAAGGAGGAAGAATTCGTGACTGTTTTTGGGAAGCAAATGGTGGGATTCTCTGGACGACAACGTTTGTAGTTGAAGTTTGATTTGAGTGGTGCCGAGAAAGAAACCCTTGGCATCTGTTTGACTCTGATTAAGGAGTGGTGTCTCTGGGCACAGGTCACAAAGAAGAACATCCCAAAGATATGACAAATGTTGGTAGAAAGCTGAGGCAGAATAATGTGTGAAAAGAATCTGGATTTAGAGGCAGAGCCTAGTTTTGAGTCACAGCTATGCTCCATTCTTTCTGTATGGTGAAGACCCAAGGTAGAAGAGAGGAATAAGTCTTTAATAAATGATTACTATATTCCAGACCCTGGGCTGAGCATTTAACAAATGTTATCTTATTAGATCCTCACAACAGCCTTGGGAGGTAGTTGCTACTATTGTCCCCATTATATAGTTGAGGAAATTGAGGCAGAAGTTAAGTGACTTGTCCAGGGTCACACAGGTAATAAGTATCTGAGGCTGGATTTGAACTCAGGTCTTCCTGGCTTCAAGCCCAGCACTCTATCCATTGTGCCCTCTAACTGGTACCATAATAGAAAGACCTCTAGATTTGTCCAATGCTACTTCTTGCTTGACTTCCAACAAGTCACTTCTTATGAATAAGTCTGAGAATTTTGAGAGGAGAAAAAGTTGATTCTACCACATAGCATAACCAAGTCAGAGATGAGCTCTTATACCTCTTTTCCTTGACAACAGGCAGTCTGTCCCACATCGCACTGCTAATCTCTAAAGCATATGCTACTAATCAGAGGCAGCTCGACCAATAGAGACAGTGTTGGTATTTTCTGTTTTCCATCTGCTGGGGTAGATTTTTATAGGTTATTGATCCCTGTGGTAGGTCCAAAGCCATTTCTGTATGGAAGAGTGCTTTCTTCTAGGGCTCTTTCCTTCAATTAGACAGTTTTAGTGGAGAAAGTACTGGGACTGAAGTCAAGTCAGACCTGAGTTCAAATCTAACCTCAAACAGTTATTGACTCTGTGACCTCAGGCAAATCACTTCACCGCTGATTTCCTCAGTTTACTCATGTGTACAATGAGAATAATAATAGCACTTTACTGCCAGGGTCATTGTGAGGCTCAAATGAAATGATGTTTGTAAAGCACTTCACAAACCTTAAATTACTGTATAGATATTGTCGTTATATCATCTCAACTCTGGCAACTCAACATGTAAGGACCTTCACTGCAGGCAGCCTAGTGGTGAGGTTACCAGCAGTCTTTTCATATAAGCTGGGTCCAAACTGAATGAATGTCTACCTAGAGTTTTGTTATAAGTATGTATGTGTTTGTATGAGTGTGTGCATGTCTATATCTATCTATCTGTCTATGTATACACATGTAGATAGATTCCAACTGTAGACATATATATTAAACATTATATGATAGAAGAATTATTACACAATTATGTTTATAGGTAGGTCTCTATATATCTCTATCTATATCTGCCTACCTACTTGACTTATAAGGCTAGTATTCCCAGGCTGCTCTGACATCTTTGTTGTAAGTCAGTCATACTGCATTAGAGTGTGCTGTTATAAATGGGGTAGATATATCTGAGGCAATGTGCAGTCTAGCTTCTACTCCCTCTTATAGATTGAAGAAACTCAAGCCCACGGAAGTCTAGTGTCTTTCCCATAGTTACACAGCTAGTAGATGGTGCAATTGAAATTTGAACCCAAGACTCAAGTGCTCTGTCAACTACCCTGCCAGGTGGCTAACCTTGGATTCTAAGGTTTACTTAGCTTCACTATTATGGATAAGTTACTGAACTTTTCAGCTTTAGTTAGTTTAACTGTACGATAGGGATAGAATTGTACTCAGGGTGGTTGGGAGGAAAGCTCGTTGTGAAACTTTCATTTTTTAGTCGTGTCTAACTCTCTAAGACTCCATTTGGAGTTTTGGCAAAGTTACTGGAATGGTTTGCCCTTTCCTTATACAACTCATTTTACAGATGAGGAAACTGAGGCAAACAGGGTAAAGTGCCTCTTTCAGGGTCATATAGCTAGGAAGTGCCTGAGGCCAGATTTGAACTCTTGAAGATGAGTTTTCCTGACTCAGTGTTTTTTCTTTCCCAGTGTTCTAACTATTGTGCCATCTAGTTGCCCCTGTGAAGCTTAGAGAACCCTATAAATGTGAACTGTTGCCATTTGACTGACCATTGACCTGCATCTGGGTAACAATGACTTTGGGGCTATATTTGGTTCATATACCACAGCGTAAAAATTAAAACATTAAAATAACTTGAACTGAAAATTTCAGTTTGTGCATGAACAGAGTGGTAATTGTTCATTTTTGAACTGGGAGCTCCCAACTGTTGTCATCCTTGTTCTTCGACAGTAACTTTATTGGTTTAATTCTATGATGGGGGCAGCTAGGTGGCATAGTGAATAGAGTGTCAGGCCTGGAATCAGGAAGACTCACTTTGTGAGTTCAAATACAGTCTCAGACACTAGCTTTGTGACTGTGTGCAAATCACTTATCCCTGTTTGCCTCAGTTTCCTCATCTACAAAATGAGCTGGAGAAGGAAATGGCAAATTTCCCAACTATCTCTGCCAAGAAAACCCCAAATGAGTTCTTGAAGAGCTGGATGTGATTGAACAACAATTCCATGATGGGAGTTACTTCTGTGTTGGCTATTTCTCATGCTTTAAGAGGTCTTTCAATACTCACAAGAAATTCGTGTGTGGGCTTTTGGTAGGGATAGGGGAACTGATTCTTGTTTTGTCTCTCTTGGTGTTCAGCTCTTCCAAATACTGGAGAAAGACAGGAAAGAGAATGTTGGTCTGTTAGGATGCCCCTGCGCTAGTATTTCCATAGAACACATGGCAAGTTGGATGCAGCAGGAGCAGCAGAGTGAGATAGAAAGAAAACAGGGAATCTTAAGACCTCAGTTTGAATCCCAGACCTATTCCTTACTATCTGTGTGACCTTAGGTAATCTACTTCTATTCTCTGGGCTTCAGAATCCTCATCTGTAAAAAGAGGATGTTTGTCTACGTGGTTTTAGAAGGTATCTTCCAACTGCAAAACCTGTTTCTATTCAGCTCTGTGACTTGGGTAGGTCACAACCTCTCTGATCCTTAGTCCCTCATTAGGGGATCAGCCTAAATGATTTTAGAGACTTTCTACTTCTAAATCCTCTGATCCTATTCAGTATTATTTAATCAATTTGTGGAAGCACAAAAAAAATAAACTATTAGAGGTAGAAGGTGAGCTGGGACATCATCTAGTACACTCCCCTGCCACTTCAACTTTATTGATGAGGAAATTTAGACCCACAGAGGTTCGGTAGGAGATGGGGATTAGAGCCCAACTTTCTAACTCCAAGTACTTTCTATACCACCATGTCGGTCATTTAGCTTTCACTGAAGGACTGAGCAGGACAGGAGGTGGCTGGGATTGGGACACCAAAACTTTAATTATTTGGGATCCAATTAACCAGAATGTACAATAAATTTATTGTTCTGTTCCCCCATCACTCCAACTCTCCTCCTTGGAGAAGGAGGTAGCATCTCACTAGAAAAGGAGACATGAGATTTAATAAAAACAGCAGGAACAAAACCACCCACAGATCAAAGGCAATATGTGTCTTGGCTCAGCACAGGTCCATTTCCAGGGCAGAAAAGTGGTCAATGATACTCAGGGAGAGGACCTCAAGACCCTACAAGATTTTCAATCAATAAAATGAATCTGTATTCAGCAGGCAGGACTTAGTCAAGTAGCTAAGACATTTTTGAGAGTTTTCAGTAACAAGTGTTGAAACAAAAATGTCTTTCTGTTCAATCCTAAATGACTTAGTCTCACTAGAAATGGACTACAATGCTCCCATTTACAAGTATTCTGATTCCTGGGGGCTTTTTCCAATGTAGGATAAAGAACTTGGAAGTTAGTTGTAAGAGGCTCTGCATCCAAATCCAACCTCTGACAATTACACCTGTGTCACCATTAACCGCTCTGGACCTCAGTCTCTTTTTCTGTTAAAATGAAAAGATTGGACTGGGTGGTTTTTGTGGTCTCTTCTAGCTTTAAATCTATCATTCTCCCTGCTTTCTGATCCTGCTCCGTCTATGATCTGCTCCTGGAATAAGACAAGACAGATGGGTAATAAAACCCCGAGGCCTTGACTCCAACTGTAATTATATGTATTGAATTTCTTGATGTGCTAATCAGTCATCAAACCCCATGTGGAACAATGAGGGATCTGTTGGGATTTCTAGAATGCCTATGATAACAAGCTCACAGAGAAGTTCTTAGCAGTACACAGTCATCGATTCTCTTGTCATCAGTGTGGCTTTTTGTCAAGTTAGGAAGATGCCTGTTCCTACTGGGGTCCCATAGGGAGTCTTTTTTTTTTTTGGACATGATTATTAGGCTGTAGAGAAAGGAATGTTGTACATGCAAATTACCTAGATTTTAGCACAGCATTTCACAAAGTCAAATAACTATTCTCATGACAGAGATGGGGAGGTATGGGCTAGATGGGAAGATAATTAGGTGAATTCAGGCCTAGCTGAACAACTGTTCCTAAAGAATAGCCATTAATAATTTGAGAGCAGCATGGAAGGCACTCTCTAAGTATGGTGCTCCAACCCTTTCTGTTGGGGTCTGTGTTATTTAACATTTTTATTAATATTTTGAATAAAGGCCCAAATAGTGGGCTCATCACATTTGCAAAGGACCCCAAATATATTTTTAGAGAAGAATGTTGGATAGATTCTAACAGCATTAAATTTAATAGGGACAAACTGCATTATCTTGTAGTTGAGATAAAAAAATCGGTTCACAAATACATAATAAAGGAGGTGTGGCCACATAAGTTGTCTTAAAAAATGGGCTCAAGGTTTGGTAGGATAAATCAAAGAGGGCAAACGGCAACTTGAAGGCCATATGCAGCCAGCAATACTCGCTCTTAAACCAGGTTAGAATGTAATTGAGAAATATTTAACAAAAACAAATAAAAACATAATAAAATAGAAATCACATTATATTTTAGGACTAGGTTGAAATGCAGCCCGTGGGGATCTTTATGTACAGGTTAGTGTTCCGAGTTTGACACTGCCGGGCTATACTGTTACCCCTTCCCCATTGTGGTATTGCTGTATCAGGGATTGGCATAAGAGGTTAAATGGAAATTTGGGAGGAGTCTTGTGGAAGCTGCAGATGACACAGAAAAAGTTTAGAAACTCAGAAATGCATAAAATATATGATGGTATTTTTACTTCACATTTACCTACATATAACCTATGACCAAATACTTAAGGTACTATAAACACCGTATAAAAGAAAAAGAAAAATAATTCAGACTTTATCTCTGGTACAAAGGGAAGGCCAACAATTTTTATGTATTTCAGATCGTGGGGTGTGGAGTCCTTAATCCCCGTGATGTGGAAGAGGTAACTATATTCAGTGAATTGAAAATCCAATAGAACAGACACCTAAAACAAGCTAACGACATCATAGACTGAATTAAGAAAGGCAAAGTAAAGACAAGGGATGGGATAATCTTCCGTGGTCAAATCACATCTGGAATATTGCTCAGGTGGCAGATCTTGGATAGGGCACCTTGGAGAGCGCAAAGCAGAGGGAAACAGGGTTAGTGAATAGCCTTGACATCATGACGTATGAGTGTTTGTTGAAAGAACCAGGGATGTTTAGCCCAGAGGAGATAAAACCTAGTAAGAGATATGAGAGTTGTCTTCAGCTGTTTGATGGTTTGTCCTTTGGAAAAGTAAAATTATATTTGTTCTGCTCATCCATTCCATGAGGGTGGTGGTTTGAAATTGAGAAGAAGTAAATTTACTTCAAAGGGAAAAACTTCCTTGTAATGAGAAGTGTTTTTGAAAGGAATGGGTTGCCTTTGAAGGTCATAGATGCTAGATGGAACCGCAATGGTCATCTAGTCCAAATCCTCTGCTTTAAAGAAGAAGAAACTGATGTTCAGGGAAGTTAAATGAATCCTCTATTATTACACAGTCATTGTGTTTCAGAGGCAGGATTTGAACAAAGGACTTTGTCACTTGTTGTTGAATTGTGTCTGAGTCTTTGTGACCTCATCTGGGGTTTTCTTGGCAAAGGTACTAGGGTAATTTGTCTTTTTCTTCTCATTTTACAGTTGAGGAAACTGAGGTAAACGGGGTGAAGTGACTAACCCAGGGTCACACAGCTAGGAAGTGTCTGAGGCCAGATTTTAACTCAGAAAGATGACTTTTCCTGACTCCAGGCCTGGAACTCTATCCACCATACCACCTAGCTACCCTTTTTGTATAAAACAAAGTTAATAAAAACATTTCATTTTTTCCCCAGAGAAGTATTGCATTTCTGATTCTTTGGGTCCCCCTGCTGGTTAGTTTTGAGAATAGCAACATGTCCCTTGGAATACTTCTGTTTCTAGAGTCTGTTTGGCTCTTCTCATCTTCATCTTATGCATTTGCTAAGCACCCAAGATTTTCAGGTGCTAGGAAATTTTTAAAGAAACTAAGACTGCAAGCATAAGTAGATTTGAAAAATGTTATTATAAGAGCCAGGAAAAAATAATTCCCGAGCTTTGTGAGGGAGTGAGACGCTTAGCTCAGCAGAAGAATTGTCTCTTTATTCCTTTCTATTTTTCATTGCTGTGCATATGTTCCCCCTGGCTGTCTCCTTCAAGCCCTCCTGTTTTCCACTTATCTTCTGGAATTTCTTATTTTTCATTAAGTTGTTTCATGTACAACCCTGCTGCTGTTCCTGTCTCTCAGCCTCTTTTCTATCAGGGTTGTGACTAATCATTTTCAGGACCACTAAACCCTCTTCTAAATCATCCCTGTTTGCTCTCATTAGAGACAGAATCCTGGGTCTGAAGGACCATGGAGTTGTCTGCCAGTGACATACGTCATGGATTTTTAAAGACCTCTTGGAATGCTTCCTTTCTCTCTAAGGTGTTTTAATGCATATTCCATTTGGCTAGTTTAGATGCTATCCTGCAAGGAGGTAAAGGGATAGACCACCAGCCAGCATTTATAGAGTGTTTTAAGGTTTACAATGCACTTTATTATTATTCTTATATTACAGGTGAAGAAATTGAGTTGGACTGCTAATAAATGTTTGAGGTTGGATTTGAGCTCAGGTCTTCCAGATTCCAAGTCCAACACTATCCATTGCACCTCTGAGTTTCCTGATTTGGAGTCAGAATGACTGCTTTTGCATTCCCCCAGCTAGGTACTCTTTATGAGAACTTCACAGAGGTGTGCTCCTATCATCAAACCTGTAATTTCATTGATTCAGTGAACTCCAAACCCAGAAATTTCCTCCACAGAGTCTTTCCTCACCTTCTGCTGTTAGTCCCCCCTCAAATTAATTTGTATATATATTTTATTTATATTTTGTATTGAGAGGCAGCGTGGTATAGTGGATAGAACCAGTCTCAGAGTCAAGGAATCCTTGAGTTCAAAGCCAGTCTCTGAGGCTTATTGACTGTGTGACCAAATCACTTCACCTTTTAGTGACCTAAGCAACTCTCAGTTCCATATATTGTGAAGGAAGTGACCATCTGTATTGGTAGAGGAAATTTCTGCTTTGGGAGTTCACTGAATCAATGAAATCGTAGGTTTGGTGACAGGAGTATACTTCCAACAACCAGTACAATAACTGCAACATAATAGCTGTTTCATAAATGTGCATTGAGTTAGTATTGAAGCCTCAGTTTCCTCATCTGTAAAGGGTGAGTTTTGGACTAGATCATCCCTGAGGTCTCTTCTAGATCTTCATAAAAAGACCTGATATCTGATAGGCTGGGGCTTTCTTGACAGAATATATGAAAAATAGTTACTCTCTGCACTCTGCCCTGGCCAGGTCAGATCTGGGTATTATGTTAAGTTCTGGGTAGCACCTTTTAGGATACAGATGTGAGGAAGAGGGCTCTCAGGATGGAGAAAGGACAAATTTGCTGAGGGTTTGGATTCCGGAGAATTCAACTTCAGAATCTCCAGCCTGTGATGGATCCATTTCTATTCTTAAACCCCCTTCTCATCTCCAGTCATAGGTGAGAGGACAAGAATGGAGAGGGGAGTGAAAAAGAGGAAGAAGCATGGGTCTCACCTTTACTCCTCCTCCGTATGGATGACCATTCAATGTGAAATATGTTCCTTCGCCTGGGCGCGGCAGCCTCTAGGCTCTCATCCCCTTTTTCTTCAACCTGGGGAGGCTGCTCCTCACTTCCACCTGCCCGGGGGTACAAGATCAGAGACAAATTCCAACTCAGTCTAAGTTGTGTTCTGAATAGAAAGGGTGAAATCAGGGAGCAATGGGAAATGAAAATCAAATATGACAGGTGCAAAGGATGAAGCCCAACAAGGTTGCTAGGAAGGCAGGATCATCGGGCATCCCATCTCACTTCCTTATGTCTCCAATGGAAGGCATCCCACTTCTTTTCCTCTCTTGGTTATACCCAGGTCTATGTGGACCTTTCTCCAAAGCCAGGTGTCACAATGGAAGGAACTCTGGTCTTGGACCTAGAAGCCCCAGATTTCATCCCTGCTCTAGTACTTAGTTGACCATGGCCAAGAACCGCGTAACCTCCAGCTGCTTTAGCTTCTTTATCTGTAAAATGAAGATAATGTTTACATTGTCTGTCTTACAGAATTAGCATGAGGACAATGCCTGTCTATTTTAAAGCACTAAATGTGAATTGTTGTTCCTTGAGCCTTGTCTCTGGGAGCTCATGTTTCCATTGGTATAGGGAACTCCTAAAAAGGAAATCCCTTACCAATAAGGATGGGTGCTGTTCTGCAATTCTATTCTTGGAGAATAGCCTGGGGGCACTGAGAGGTTGAGTCTCTTTTTGACCACATCAGACAACCAGTTGCATCAGAGATGGGACTCAGACAGGTCTGACTCTGAGGCCAGACCTCTATCCACTATGTTACCCTGTTTCTTTAGTATTTCCTTTCTGTGGAAGCCTTGGTTTTGTCTGCCCACAGATTAACTGCCCTATGTCCTTATTTTTTAAATCTGAGCCATCCCACTTTCTTCTTTTCAAACCCACCGAGCATCCCTCCTCCTTCCCAAGCAAGGAATCTGAAAGAGTCAAAGAGTGTGAGGCTGAAAACATGGGTCCTGAGTAGGGAAATCAACAACTCTGGGAAGGGAGAAAAACAAGATCACTCAATTGTCCTGAATTAGTGAGGTGGGAGTATTTAGAGAAGCAAAATCTCAGGCATTTTAAAGAAGGGTAGGAAACAAAAAGCAAAGTCAAGCCTAAGAGGGTTGTTTTTTTTTTGGTCTAACCCATGTCTGTATAAAAAATAAAAATCTAGTGTTATAATTCTGTCAAGGAGAGAAATATAAAATATCCATTCCTGGGTAGGTGTCGCTGACTTTGTGATCTTTCTCTTCCTGATTTAAGAGGGAATGATGCTTAAATGAAAGAGATGGTTCTCTTAAAATGGAAATTCAAGCACTGAATGCTAGAGGGGAAAATGTTCTTTGATGGAATTCCATTCCTGGTTGTTGTCAACCCACACTACCTTGCCTACTGGTTGGCATTGAGAGGGTCAAGGGAAGCTGCCTGTTGGCTCAAATGTCTGGTAATCGTTTCTTGGGACTACAACCTTGACCCTATAATCTCCAGAAAGACATTGATAGATTTATGTCATTACTTCACTTTCTGAAGACCTTGGGAAACCCTTGTTTACTTCTTCTTCATCGTAATCAACCACATTTCACGTAAATCAGTTCTATAATATGTCCCAAGGCCACTGTTATTTGCTATCAGCTGGGTTCTCTAGCTGTACAGAACTACAGCTGTGAATCAGATCAGCTGCAGGGGACATTGTGTTGCAACCTCTCACCTTAAATCCCCTCTACCGTGGGAATGATTACACATTTAAAAACTGGGGGCTGCCTGGACTCCAGCTGGAAATTAATATAATATAATATATATATATACTAATATATTATGTATAATATAAATATAATTATAATATAATGTTTTGAAACTGTCAAAGTTGCTGTCCTGTTGTGGTCTCTGAGCTGGAGAGGGCAGGTATTATACCCATTTAACAGATGAGAAAAATGAGGTACTTCATATGTTTATATTCAGACCATTAGCTTGCCTGGGCAGGACTCATAAGACCTATGAATATATAGGGAGAGGTACAGACTTGTGATTTCATAAATGTGATGAATTCCCTGCATGAGGAAAGTCTCTCCAGGTAGCACCTTCTCTGCGGTTTATAATCTTGGAGATTTGTATAGAACATGGAGAGGTCATCCAGCCACTACATGTCAGAGGCTGGACTTGACTCCAGATCCTCCTAGCTGTAAGGCCAGTTCTCTTTTAACTAAGGAACACTGCCTCTCTTCTATGTAAATATAAGCTGCTCTCATTATGATTCGGACTGGTGACTCCCCCATTACACCCAGTATAGGGCTTTGCCCCTAGAAAGTACCCACATTCTACACTATTTCCTGTAATAGAAGTTAGTCTTAGTAGTTCAGTAATTTCTCTGCGTGTCAATGGTGTCTGAAGCATGGCACTCCTCCCAAAGAAGCCTCCTTAGGCATCCCGATACAGGGGGCCTTGTGCTGGATCTGGTTCAGGTCCATTCCAGGACATGGTGCCTACCCAGCAGGCTCACTGAGCTCCATTGTTTTCCTAGGCCAGGGGCTAGCGATGCTTACAGGTAAGGGAGTGGCAGTTATGAGTGATAATGATTTGTTAAGAAGCATTTTTCCAGAAGAGTAGCCCTCCCACAGTGACTACACCTGACCTGACTTCTAGTGGAGACCCTATAAAATGCCAACTATCCAGATGTCAAAGGTGACAAAGGCCACTTTGAGTCTTGTAGAAAAACACACAGGCCACACAGCAGAGGCTGTGTTACCTTCCTTTTTGTAACTTCTAAATGGTTCCTTTTGATGGGGGGAAAAAAGGTCCTTTAGATGAGACAAAGGATTCAGACTTTCTTTGCTAAAAAGCCATCTTTGCTGATAGGCCACAGGGTCTGTGAGGCTTCTCTCTCTGTAACTGGGTTTTGCATGTGGCTCTTAAAACCTGTCTCCCAGAGCTGGCTTTCTTTCAGCCCCACATCATTTGTTAGAAAGAACAATGTAGAACTCACACTGTGGAGAATCTATGCAGCCACAGTTTGACCCTTTAGGCACACCCTCGGGATCATCTCCCACTCCTCAGCATATCTTTTGATCTCCTTGCTCCCTACCTCTCTGCACATTCACATTTAATCCAAGACAATTTCCTCAGCATTAAAAGAGACAGTCACCACATGTTCTTTCCAAAGACACAGGTCTGATGAGGTCACTCCTTTATTCAAAATCCTTTAGTGGCTCTCTATTGTTTATAGGATGGAATGAATACTACTTAGTTTGGCACTTATGGCCCTCCTCAGTCTGGCTCCTACTTACCTTTTATAATCTCATTACATGTTCATCTTCTTCATACACTCATATCTTTCTGGCTTTTTTCTTCCTCACACTCAACATTCAAGCCTAACTCTACTAGCATTGTGTTCCATAAATAGGCCTTGCTCTCTCCTACCACTGTGTATCCTGCTGCCCGTGTGTCTAGAATATGCCCCTCCTCATCTCTGGCCATTGAGATATTTCCCTTCCTGCAAGGTTAAGTTCGGATACTACCTTCCCCATGAAGCTTTAGCCGATACCTTCAGTGAAGGTAATTTCTCCTTCCTCAAATATTCCTAGACCATTTTCCCTGGACCCCTTCTTTGCCTCTGGGTCTGAAGTCAAGAAGATCTGAGTTCTGGTCCAAACTCAGACATTTACTAGCTGGATGATCTTGGCAAGTTACCTCAGTTTCCTCAGCTGTAAAATGGGGTAACAGTAGCATCTACTTCCTAAGGCTATTGTAAGGACCAAATGAGATATTTGTCAAATGCTTAGCCTATACCTGGCCCATCGCAGGCACTTAATAAATGCTTATTTCCTTCCTTCTTTTCTGTCACATTCTTGCAAGCCTTATTGACCTCAATAGATTTTTTACACCCCTTCAGGGCAAGGGAAGCATAATTTTTCATCTTTGTCTTTTCAGCACCTGGTTCGATGGCCTATGCATAGAATTCAATTTGATTCAAAAATATTTATTTACTTGTGCCTAGCAAAGAGAAAAGAATCCTCTTTTTCCATGTTGTACTCACATTCTTTTAAGCCGTTTTTCAGAATATCATCACAGAATGCGAGAGCTGCATCCAATTCAGTCCTTTCCTTTTACAGATTAGGCAACGAAGACCCAGAGAGAGGAAGTGTTTGACCAAGGTCATGTAACTAGTCAGTGGCAAAGCACTGATCCGAGTTTCTGTACGATGTTGTTGTTCTGTTGTTTTCAGTTGTGTCTGACTTTTCGAGACCCTGTGTGGAGTTTTCTTGGCAAAGTTTGTAGTTTGCCATTTCCTACTACAGTTTATTTTATAGATGAGGAAACTGAGGCAAACAGGGTTAAGTGACTCGCCCAAAGTCACCCAGCTAGTAAGTGTCTGAGGTCAAATTCGAACTCATGAAGATGAGTCTTCCTAACTCTACCCCCAGCACTCTGTCTACCTACCTGCCCCTTCTGTAGGGTACATTCACCTTTAAACCATGGCTGACATTTCCTATGGGAAGCAAAAGAAATAAGAGCAAAAAGCCTCCCCCCCTCCAAAAAAATCCCTAAAAAAATCTAAGAAGAGGGAAGGCCTGAGGAAAAAGTGAATGGAAGATTAGAGCCTTGTCATGGAGCCACATTACTATGGGCACAAGGACGAGAATTATTTCAAATCATTGTCATCTAATCATCCATTAGTCAGTTCTCGGTGTTATTATTATTCATAAGAACTCACATTGCTACATTAGAATTTACTCACAAATTTCATTAATATGAGGATTTACCATGTATTTTCTCCATCCAAACCTTCAACAATAGATAGTGGCAGTATTATTACTCTCCATTTTATAGATGATGAAATTGAGGTTTAGAGAGCTTATCTGACTTTACTCACAGCAGAGAACCATTAGAGTAAGGACTTCTGACTCTGGGTCCATTGTTCCTTCTGTTTACCTCTTTGTGAGAGAGGAAGAGTATGAATCATTGAAACCCTTGAGTAATTCATAGATCTGATTTTAGCCAATGGTGCTTAACCTCCTCACCTGTTCACACCTTTTGCCCCTGCACCTTTTCCCAGAGCTGTTCACCAGTAGACTAATTGGTTGGATTGATTTTCATCTCCTTTTATATACTATGCCTACTGGGAAAGATGGAGTGAAGGGGAAGGAAGAATTTTCAAAAATATAGCCACTCCACCATCAAATGCTATCAATTTCTCCTTTAACACCTCTCATATCTGTTCTTCCCCTCTATTCTCACTGTCATGACCCTTGACCCCTCAGCTCCTTGTATTTTAATCATTGAAAAAAATTTCCTGACCAAATTCTTTTACTCTTCTCTCTCCAATATAACCTACACACTGTCAAATTCCTCACCCCAAAACAAAACTTTTATTCCATTCCTCCCTTTTTTAAGAAGTTAACATGGTTTCCTAATCATCTATCTTTGTAAATTCAAATTCCTTCACTTAGGTTTCAAGCCACTTTCCTCCCTCAATCTGTTTGCACTTGATCTCTCCAAGTTGTTTCCTACTCCTATACAAACCCTTCATTACTATCAGGCAGGTCTTTTCGCTGACAGTCCTGTCCTGCTTTTATTCATACCTCCATCACCTTATAATCTGAAAAGACCATCCTGTCATTCTGTGCCATCTAAACCCTCATCTTTCTGCACTCAACCCAACTTCTGTCTCTTTTACGAGGATAGGAGAGAAAACATCCACTCCCTTTTAGGAAGATAGGGGTTGCCTATTGTTACCCACAATAATCTCTCAGTTCTTTGCATTTCCTTGCCACTTAGAATCAAAGACTTTTTAGAGTTGGAAAGGATCTCAAAGATTATCTATTCCATCCCCAACTTGAAGTATGGATTCCCCCTCTGCCCAATATGCCCAACAGGGGGTCTTCTCACAGCTGTGTAAAGATTTCTTATATCAGGGTACTCCTTCCCTTCCAAGGCAGACCTTCCTATTTTTGGACAGCTCTTACAGTTGTTGAAAAATCTGTGGTCCTGACTTAGAATCAGGACTACTCTCTTCAAAGCTGAATTGTTCACCAGTGCCTTTATGTGCTACCCTTTTCCCCTCAATTAGATCAACTCTTTAAGAGCAGGGTCTTCTCCTCTTATATTTCCTCATGGCACCTACTGGAGGGGAGGACCACAAAACTATTGGATCTGGGTCTTCTGATATGGAGGCCGATACTCCTATTATGCTCTGCTACCACATTTTCTAGGAGAGAAAGTAGGCAAATCATTGAAATCCATAAATATTTCACAGATCTATTTTAGTCTGTAGTAAATATTCAATACATCAAATGGACCCCTTGAAAATTAAATGTCTATTTTTAGGCAGTAAAAGCAAGAGGAACATCAGAGGAACAAACTGCTAGTGCTGGAAATGACTTTAGAAATCATCTGGTCCCAACTATTTATATTATAGATGGGGAAACTGTGGCCTAGAAAGGTGAAATGATTTGCCTGAGGTCATACAGCTGGTCAAGGACAGGGCTGGGAGTGGGACCCAGGCCCCCAGATTCCAAGGCCAGTTCTTTCTCCTACCAGGGATGGGGAGCCTGCAGCATTGAGGCTACATGTGGCCCTCTAGGTCCTCAAGTGCAACCCTTCAACTGAATCCAAACTTCACAAAACAAATCCCCTTGGATCTGGATTTAGTCAAAGGGCTTCACTTAAGGACCTAGAGAGCCACATTTGGCCTCAAGGCTGCAGGTTCCCCACCCCTGTATTAGACCACAATATATACACAGTGATAAGAACATGGTGCCCAGTTACAATCTTGCAAACCAAGGATGGATGCAGGGACCACTGCTTATGTCATGTGGGCCAGTCTTTTAATAAATCCCTAGGATAGAAGATACAGGCTGACTGGACTTCAGAGCCTTTCTAGATTAAACAAAGAGGAAGATAAGGGGGCACTTTTGGTAAAGACAACATTTAATTCAAGGAGACCCTGGGGATTTGGGGGACTCCTAAGTGTGTAAAGCACACAAGGAGAGATCCAGGGGCATCCTGATTCCCTTAGTCCTCTGGGACTTAGACCCATCATCCTACAAGACATCATAGTGAGGCAGAAAGTGTTGGAGTTGGCAGAAAGAGTTAGACTTAGGTTCTAATCTCCATTCTGTCACTAGCTAGCTGTGAGACTTTGGAGCAGTCCCCTCATGACTCTGGGACTCAGTTTCCTTCTTTGTAAAATAATAGTAACAATAACAAAAAACCAGCAATAATAACAATTGTCTAGCATTTACACACAGTCTCCTACATGCCGGGCACTTCACAGATATCTTGTCTGATCCTCCGGATATAGGTGCCATTGTTACCACATTTTGCAGGGGAAGAAATGGACCCAGGGTTAATGACTTGCCCAGGGTCACACAGCTAGTAAGTGTCTGAGGCTGGATTTGAACTGGAGTCTTTCTGACTCTAGGCCTGGTGCTCTGTTGCTTGCACAATACAGCTACCTCACAAGCGGAGTGGATGTGATGCGCTCTACAATCTCAGCCAGCTCTCAGACTCTGTGGTCTCTGGTTTTTCCTTGAAGTTGTCTGCAAGTTCCCAAGGCCCAAGACCATGTGGCTCAGTGAAAAAGGGTAACAGGAAGAAACAAACCTTTCTCCTTCCCCTGCGGGTGAGTTGGAGTGTCCTGGAGGGAGGTGGGTCCTTTCTCTCTCCTGAGACCTCGTTCTTAGGCTGCCTTCAGCAAGGTACCACCAGACCATGGAGGTTTTGAGGTGGCTGCTTGTTAGCACCCTTCCCCTGGGCAAGGGTGGTCCTTCCAGCACTCAGTTTCCAGGTGCCTTCTCCCTAGACTCTCATCCTCTTGCTTCTGATCACTCTATTTCATTCTCTGACTTAGTTACTTAAAAGTCTCCTTGCATCCTCTAAATTCATGCCTGGAGCATCTCTGCCCACGGGTGTTGGGTACCATGGAGGAGGAGAAGGAAGAACAGGAGATGGAGGAAGAAGGAAAATGTCCTCTTTGCAATTTACTGACTTGCTATGATTTCTCTCTCTCCCTTTCTAGTCTTCCTGTCAAATGACAATTTCTTAAATTCCCCTGGCACAGTAGGCTTTTGTTACCATGGTCTCCCTATTGGTTTAATTCACCAGGCTTGCTGGGGCAAGCGGCTTTTCTTAAAGGGGTGGTGCCCTGGACTAGGCAGTTTGATGTGCCATCCCCTGCTGGTACATTACATCCTGGCTGCTGTCTTTGCTAGCAAAGGGTTTCAGGATAATTCTAGTTCTAGTAATTGTACCTCCTCCCTCCTTCTACCTCAATAAGCTTCTTTAATTCCTTTCTCCAGGCAGGGAGCAGAATCTCCTTCCTCTCCCCAGTGGAAATTTCTGCCCAGTCCTATCCCTAAGGTGCCTTGCGCCTAAAGCTGTGGAAAATTTCAGTCCTCTCCTCTTTCTGATATGACGACTCCTTCCTAAAGAGAGCTGTCCAGAATGCTGAACTCCTGGATCTCTGTAGAAGAGGCTTTCACCATGAGCTCCTGATGGGAATCCAGGTCTCTGCCTCAGGAAAGAGTGTCCCAGAGATCTTTATATTACTGAAGTTCACCCTCCACCCCCAGTTCCCAAAAGGCTGTGTGCTTGGGCAGGTTGGGGACTTTGGGATGAGGTCCCAATCTAAACATATTTTGTTTGGCTTTCTGGGCTTTATGGGCCTACGCATCAGCTGCCCAGGGTCTGGGAAAATGGCAATAATTGGGAGCAGGGTGGCCCACCCAGGTATGGAGATTCAGAATTAGATACACCTGAGCAGTGGTGTATCTACAACCTCCAAGTGGGAGCCAGCTGACGTCAGAGTCTCCCCTCCCACTTCACTAGCTCATGTGGAATTACTGAGGAGCGGGACTTGAGCATGGGGGACATTCCATGGAAAGAAAGAAAAACAAACAAACTGGAAGGACCTAGAGCTGGTCCAACATTCCAAGGAAAGAAGGAGAGCCGCATTTAGTGTTGGTCCAGCTTCCTTAGACAGTGGTGAAGGCAGCAGCTTCTTCCCTGCCATTTATTCTAGATCCAAGGCCATCTTCAGGGGCCCTCCAAGTCTTTGTTGCTCTCCTAGTGACCTTCGAGCTCACAGCAGAGCTACCCTGCTCCATTCCTTCTGTCTTTGCTGCCATTTTTCTAATGGCTTCAGCCTTCTTTGCCCCACCTTGACACTTGAGGTGGTGCCCTCATTCCAAACCACTTCTGGAGTCTTACATTGCAATCCATGCAGGTGGGTCAATTTCCCAATTGCCTTTTAACTAACTAGTTCATTCAGTCACTCCCAGCAGTGACTCTTCGATGCCACCTGTGACAGCATGTAAGCCTTCTGGAAAGGCCAGAAATAATTATTTCCAGGAAAGTAATCTAGAGAATCCCAAAGGGTTGAAGGATTCTCTCCCTGGACTGAAGACAACAGAGTTGTAAATAGCTGTAAAACAGTCAGGGCCTGGTCACTGGAAAGCCAAGCAGGGAAGAGTGGAAGGCGGCCAGAGTCCTTTCTCCATCAGGCCCTGCAAACTTTTGTGCTTGGGAATGGAAGGGACTGACCCTAGGAGCATTAGGTTCCTTGCTCCTGAAGGCTTGTAATGGATAGACTCAGAATCAGGTACATCTATGAGAAAGTCATTTAACTTTTCTGGGCCTGTTTCTTCAAATGGGGAGAATAATACCCACCAAATCTTCCCTACAGGCTTGTTGCGAGGCTCAAAGGAGCTAAGATCTATTGAACCCTTTGCCAACTTTAAGTTATTATGTAAATGACATTTGGATTTTGAAGTAATGGAATCTTGGGATTTCCAGGTTGGAAGGCACTTTAGAGAGCTCGTTCAAGCCGAGGAGATCAGAGGTGAAGTGATTTGCCCAAAGTCACACAAATCACAGCTGGCAGAGTGGGGATTCAAACTGATTCTTCTGGCTTTGGATTCAGTATTCTTTGCATCACTCTGCACCTGCTTCAGCAGCATTTTATTTGAGATCTCTTAAGACCTCATCAAACACTGCACTTTCCTCTTTGGCTAAACCCTCTAAAGTTGTAGGAGGGGCCTGCTTTTACGGAAGACTAGTGATTCGACATGGAGATGATTATGAAGAGGTAAAACACAATGGAGAAAGTCTGGGCCAGACCCTCCTTTGCTCCCTTCCATGGACATAAATACCTCCAAGTATCCTTTGCCCTGGATGAGTGCTGGGGAGGGGGTGCCCCCTAGAGAACTTATTTTGAAGTTACTAAGGATAAGGCAGCTTTTCTAAATTTTTCCCCTTCAGGACCATTTCTGGGGACAAGAGGTTCCTTTCAGAGGAAGAAGGCCTCACTTGTCTCATAGCAGAATAACAGAAGGTAAATAAAAAGAATGTCTAAAAACTTGCACAAAAATCAAACACCTTTGAAGTTGCTAAATAAGACTATAGTTTATTGGGTGGCAATCAGATGCACAATGTAGCGGCCAGCCCCACCAAAGTTTTAGGACACCATTTCTTAAAGTCTTCCCACACACCAAGCCCTCAAATAACTTTCAGGTTCAAATAGAAAAATAAACAAGCCAATAGGTCACAAACCAATTATAGTCATCACAACAATACATGCTAGAAAGACAGTTCTTGAAAGGACTAATATTTTAAAGGGGGTAGGGCTTTAATATTTTTCTCTGATGGTATTTCTCAAATGGACATGTTAAGGGAGTTATACATCCCGTTGTTAGAAAGGGGGCAAGATAGGGAAAGGGAAGAGAGGAATTTCATTGACAAGGCCTGGTTTGTCTACACAATAGTTTTAAGAGTTTTGATTGAAATGGCCCTCGTGCCTAATGAGATATGAAGTGGCCAGTGGGGTCATTCCTGAGAAATATTGTGGTTTGCAAAATTTGTTTTTGTCTTTCTCAATCCTTTCTGTAACTTTCCCTACAATCTCAGAGATAGCCTCCACCTGTCCCTTTCTTAGTATCTGGTGTCAAAGACTCATGGCCTCTTAGAGTAAAAGGTGCCTTTAGGGCAGAAGTTGACACTTATCCTATGTGGGAGAGGCTGTCATCCACTTTTCCTTTTATTTCCCAGAAGAAATGCATGAATTCTATCTTTCCAGATGACCTTTTAAAAATTGTAATAATATTTCCTTTGGCTAGTCAAATCATTATCTAACAATCCAGCAGTCTCGTCAGTTTGTCCTTCCATCTAACAAACTGATGAGGTAACTTTCTTCCCATTACCAACACCCTCATGCATAGAAGAATCCTATGGTTGAGTTCACATATGTAATCCTGCCATATAGAGATATTCAAAGGTTTCTGAATGCAAAAGTTCTGCCAGACATACTGGACATTTTTTTCCCTGAAGAATTGAGTTTCCAACTTAATTAAACTTGTTTCTGTCTGAGGTTGAAGTGGGAACTTGAAATAAAAAACAGGCATCTGACAGGATGCCTTATAAAAGACAAGCTGTTGAGCTGGAATGGAAAGGATCTAGGGGTGCGGTAGGGGTTGAAAGGGCAGACCATGATTTTTTCCAAAGGAGTTTATATAGTGTTTCACATCCAAATATTTCCTCTTGTCTGGAAACCTAATAAAAAGCATGACTAATAGAAAACGTTCAGTTCAGATCAAATGCTTTGGGTCTGCTCTGAAAGGGGTACTGCCATTTCTCACCCTGTGAAGAATCATAATTAGAAAAGGGCTGTTGGGCCTTGTCAATGGGTTAGCCTTATGAACAGGTGGATGAAGGACTTTGTCTTTGGGACTGGACTTTGAGGTAATGCTAGATAGAATTCCTATCTTATACTAATATCTTCATTTCTTTGTTTCTTTAAGGCTTCCAGAATCCCTTGTTCAAATTCAAATGTACCTGGGAAGAGTCCTACCTTATGCTGTTTTCAGCTGGCCTCTTAAATCCAGGCAATACCTTATCAAGGAATGGTTGACAGCCACTCAAGAGCAAGACTGGGACACAGAATGGATGTATGGGGAGGATGGGGCCATCATGAGGAAGGAGAGGTGTTGGCAAGGGAGATTGGAAGGCACCAAAGACAAAATCACTTACTCATAATTTAGCTGAGGGCCTTCCCTGGTCCTGAGAACTCCACTGAGGGTAGCCTTTGATGGAATTCTGAGGTCATGACCCTTTCTGTCATTTTAGGTTATATTTAAAAAAAAAACCCCAAATGCTGGCTTTTTCCCCTCACAACCTCTGAACAAAGGTAGGTGAGAGAATAAGGATAATGTTAGTTTCCCAGTTCTAACTTTCTACTTTTTTCTTCATGGCTAGACCTAAGAGTAGTCTCAGATTAAAGTAGACTATTCACAGGCCTAGGTACAGAGACTTTCTCATTCATATCAGATTTAAAAATAAAATATACCTGGAATAGTATTTATTACGTTTAAAAATGTTTATACATTCAACATTTCATCCATTTCTCATGATAATACTTGACTGAGAGGCAGGGCAGGCACATATATTCATTTGGCAGATGAGGAAATTGAACCCCAGAATAGTTTAGTCATTTGTCTAAGATCACACAGCAAATTTGTGGTGAAGAACCCCGCAGTGCTGACAGGATACTCTATATTCTAGCACATTCCCTCTATGTTGCATGCTCAATGAAGCATAGCCAGTATCTATCTGAAGTCCACCAAAGGCTAGGTGATTGTGAATATCTGGGGATGGAACACTTGGGCCAGAATCTCTAATCTCACTATTCTTTGTCCTATTTCTTAAGAAATCAGATCACTCTCAACACGAGGCTACCTTAGTTTTAATCCACTTCTTGCCCAAATATTTTAAAATGAGGGGCAGCTAGGTGGCACAGTGAATAGAGCACCGGCCCTGAAGTCAGGAGGACCTGAGTTCAAATCCAGTCTCAGACACTTAACACCTACTAACCGTGTGACCTTGGGCAAGTCACTAGCCCCAGTTGTCTTACCATCCCCCCTCCAAAAAAGAATTAAAAAATGGGACTTATTGTTATGAATGCTAGACTTTCAGGCTCATGTTGTTGGATCCACAGGATGAGCCTGCCTGGACTCCCCCTCATTGCATTTTGCACATTTGTTACAGGTAAAGATTGAATTCAGGTTAATGGCAGGGAAGGACAATTATGAAATTAATGAATGAAGATTTACTGTCAAGGCTAAGATAACAGATTTTGAGTTGGCAGGCACTTTAGAGATTATCTACTCCAATTCCCTCATGTCAAGCTGAGGAAACTGAGGCCCAGAGAGATAGCATTTTGCCTCAAGTCACATAGGAAGTGAGCAACAGGGTTAAGATGAGCCCAAGCTCTCCACATCCATGTCTAGCATGCTTCTTTGAGCTGCTCCTCGGCTATAAATGAGATGCCATCTCTCGTTCAGCCACTGATGATCTTTGATTAAAACGAGAGTTTCTGTAACTCAGTTTGAATTTCTCCTATCAGACTCAGCCAACGACTTCTTAGACTGACAGCTGCACCCACGCATTTGACTTGAGCTAACAAATGCTTGACATCCCCAAGAGATACATAAACAGAATCCTGATTCATGAATTTGCTGATCATTCCTCCTTGCTACTGAGAATTGATTGGTCTTCAATGCTTATCTCCTAAAAAAATTAAAAAAATATATATATAAAATCACTTGAGTTTTTTAGATTTTCTTTTCCTGGTTCAGACCTGCTATGCAAAGTCACCCAGTTCTGGCTTAAAACATGTGAACCAGGATGGAATTTTCCCTTTCTGGGGGAAACCTTTTCTGAAATTCACATATATGCTTTTTATCTTGATTTATACATGTGCACCAGGGTCTCCCTAGTGATTCCATATAGGTAGAGAATCAAGCTTGATTTTATAACATTTACTATCTGGTTAAATACTCCAATAGGATTATGTCTTAATCACCTTGCCAGAGACTAAATAATGTCTCTGATTTAAGTCAATGGACTTTTAAATGCCCTCCTTAATTTTAACTACAGCAAGCTCGTTACTAGCTCTCACTAATATAGGATGATGAATGGCTATGGGGAATTGAGGGGAAAGAGGGAGGAAAAATCATCTTCAATGAAAAGTGCATTAAGGATTTTTTTTGGTGGTGGTGGTGGGTTATTACAAGAGTATAAGATGGCAAGAGAGGTTAGCATCATGGGAAGATGCTAACACTTGCATCATGTGTGTTTAACATCTGAAGGACCAGACATGGGAGAACACAGAAAAACAACATTTTTTTTTTGGATGGGGCCCTGGTTAGTCACCGGTGGGGCGTTTCTCTTCTTCCATGCTCTTTGCTGTCAGGTAATAGATCCGGTTGGCTTCTGGGTATGTGACTTTGCTGAGTGGCAGCTTGTAGATGGCAGAGTTGTTGGTTGTCAGAAGCAGGAAAATAAGAGTCGAGAGGCAGAAGGGCCATGTGCCAGGTGTCAAGCCAACCTGAAAATAAGCATACCAGGTTTGGGGGCTCACTGCCACACCTTTTGATCTTTCTGATGGGAAGGGGGACCATGAGATGGTTGTCTTTGCACAGTGGATACATAGGAAGGACATGGGGAGAGAAGAGAGTAAATCTCCCCTCCCATGTGGACAGATGGGTCCTATCAGGACGCAGGCTGATAAGAACTATGCTATGAGATCTAAGGTCCAGGTGACCTTGATCATTTGTTTCCTGGGATTTTTCAGTCCATCGCATACATGGGCACTTTATTGGGATGCTCCAGAGAAACGTTTCTTATACCATTTCCTTCCAACCACATCAAACATATGCGCACACATGCATACAAATACTTTGAAGGCACAGAGACAGATATGCCTCATATTTATAAATTTATTTTATTTAATTTTAATTTTATTTGCTTTTTGGAGGGCAATTGGAGTTAAGTGACTTGCCCAAAGTCACATGACTAGTAAGTGTGTCAAGTGTCTGAGGCTAAATTTGAACTCAGGTCCTCCTGACTTCAGGGCTGGTGTTCTATTCACTGTGCCACCTAGCTGCCCCATATTTATAAATTTAAACAGAAATATGGACACAATCATAAATATTAAAAGTACATATATGGACGTAGATGTCTATACACCTATACATATGTACCTGTATACAGACACACATACATAAACATGGACACGCAGATGTATTCACATATGCACAGCCATATAAAGCACTCCCCCACAGACATAAATACACAGAGGCAGACACAGGAACCCAAACCTTCCCGCTAACCCTCAGTTTTCTGCTTCATATACTAAGTGGAGTGAGGTGGCCTAGATCATCACAAACTGCCGAGGAGGCCTCCCACCACAGTGCACTGAATGCCTGTCCTCCACTCTAGGTTCCTGCCCAGGGAATTTCAGACTTACCACTGACATCATGTTGGTGAGAGCCGCTCCCATGTAGGCACAGAATAATGCTGGGAAGAGAAGATTCATCAGTCAGAGGGAGGGAGCCCTTGGTGGGAGATCCTATCATCCATAGCCTCCTTCCCACAGGATGAAGTCAGGCTGCAGCAGCTCTGGCGCCCTTTCTTTACCTACAAGCAGAGAACTGGGACACTGGCCTAGTGCACTGGATTCTTCTTTTTCACCACTTGTTAATCACAGATACAGAGATCTAGACCCACATGGGACATCGGGGGCCCTCTCTTTCAACAGTCTCATTTTACAGTTGTCTGAGTCCCACATTGCTTAATATCTGATATTGGGCAACTTACTTGTCCTCTTGGTGACTCAATTTCTCATCTTTAAAATAAGGAAGGAAATTAAGCATTTAGTGAACACCGACTACATGCCAGCCACTATGCCAAGTGCTTACAAATATTATCTTATTTGGTCCTCAAAGCAATCCTGGGAGGTAGATGCTGTTATTATGCCCACTTTAGAGATGAGGAAGCAGGGGCAGACAGATTAGGTGATTTGCCCAGGATCATATAGCTGGTAAGTGTTTGAGGCTGGATTTGAACTCAGGTCTTCCTGACTCCAGCCCTGAGACTCTATCCACTTTGCCACCTCACTGGGTGATTTAGTCTAGATGGTCCTTTCCAGTACGAAGTCTTCTCTTTTCTGTATCTCCTAGAGGACCTAGCATATATAGGGCTGATCATACAGTATGCATTCAACGTAGATTTGCAGCCTACTGAATGTCTGTCTCAATGCATGTTCTCTACACTGTCTGTGTCTGTAGGCTGAATCAAGGTTCTGTTAGAGTGATGCCTTAAACATTCTTACTGCTGGTAATCTTTTCTTTTTCTTTTTTTGCCTTTGTTTTTTGGCAGGGGCAACTGGGGCTAAGGGACTTGCCCAAGGTCACATGGCTAGTAAGTGTTAAGTGTCTGAGGTCGGATTTGAACTCAGGTCTTCTTGATTCTAGGGCTGGTGCTCTATTCACTGCACCACCTAGTCGCCCCTACTGCTGGTAATATTTTCAATGTGCTTTCAAATATATAACCTTATTCATCTATATCACCACTTTGGGAGGCAGATCGAGTAGGTTATTCTCTCCATTTGACAAATGGGAAACCAAGGCCCACAGAGTTGAAGTGATTGCCCCAAAGTCATACAGAGGGTGAGTGTCACTTCTCTGGGTCTCAGCTTCCTCCTCCATAAAATGAGAGTGTTGGACTGAATGATCTTTATGATTCTTGCAATGTCTAAATCTACGATCCTGCATGTGTATTTTGTGACTAAGAAAGAATAATTAGGATGCCTTTGGCCCAGGCTCCCAGGATACTCACCGCAAATGAGTGCCAGGACATGTGTCTGCCAGGTGAGTGCATAGAACATGCCGCCAATGGCAGCACAGGAGAGGACAGAGTTGTAGCTCCATAGGCCTGAGTAGATGGTTGCGAAGGGTGTGGCCACTGTCAAGGCTGTGGAACAAGATGGAGTATTTTCAGCAGTCCCTGAGTCCCTGGGACATGGTTCTGCGTAGCCTGAGGTATCAGGACGGTGGCTGTGAGGAGTTCCATGAGTGTGACTATTACCCTCCCCCCCCCCAAAAAACAGCCACAGGAACAACTTCAAATGTCACCCCAACTTAGGAACCTAGAAATTGGTGGGAGGGAGGAAGGCAAATGATTTTACTGTCTCCCTCGACCTCATGCTCTGGCTCCATTACTCAATGTTTCTCATTTATTGGTCACACAGCAATTCATCTTTTCTAGGAAAATGTCTTGGATCCAAACTCTTCCTACTGAAGCTGAATCCAAATTTGGGGTCATTTGCATCGCTATTGCAGACCACTCCCCTGCCTACAATACCTTGCTTTCTCCTGTAAATTTCTATACCCTTTTAAAACTCTGGTCAAAATTCCACTCTCCAGGAAGACTTCTAGATTTACTTTGCTTCCTGTTCTTCAGCCTTCTCCACTCATTTATGTGTTCTATTTGCGCTAGACTTGCTGGCGCAAAGCTTTGTAAGTCTCCAGGTTCTTTTTTTCCCCATGTGTGTGTGTGTGCGTGTGTGTGTGTGTGTGTGTGTATGTGTGTGCTTTGTCTCCTCAACCTGACTGCCGGCTTCTTAAGGGAAGAGACTCTATCTTCATTTAATTTTGTATCCTTCTGTAGTGCCTAACGTGCATCTCTTCGTCACGCAATACAGAAAATGAGTGGCAACCTCACCCATAATTTTAAAGATGACTCTTCAGAAAACTGGAATGAGGGGCAGGAATAACATTCTGTAAAAATAATCCCATGATGACATAGGCAAGTAGATTCGCCCTACCTGCTAGCATGCCCACGGCGGAGCCGATAGCTGCGTGGAGACAAATAAGCGGTGAGGAAATGAACAGGGCCACCAGGAAGACACCGCCTGTCCAGGGGTTGCTGCAGCCATACACCTGACCGACCCCAACAGGAATGGCTTGTAAGAGCTACAAAATCAACAGAAAGGAGGGCAGGTCACCACAGAGCATGGACTGACGCACATGTATGCGGTTTGGGACACACCTTGGGGAGGTAATGAAGTGGAACAGGATGGCATTCTGGGCCTCACTTGTGGGAAAGAAGAGTTCATAACCAGGGCAAACAGTTTTTCACTCCACCAGCAGTCAGGCATTACATATCCCAAGCACGATTCTTGGGCAGCTGGCCTATACACAGGGGCTTTAGAAGGACAAGTTTCCAAGGCCCATGATACTTTCATCTTGACAATGATAGTTTCTAAGGCATTGAAGAATCTCCTTAAATCCTTGATAACTGGGAAGTCATTAGGGCTAGAAGAGAATTTTGAGATCATCTAATCCAAGCCTTTTTTTTTTATAGGGGAGGAAGTTAGGATGAATTGATTTGCCCAAAGACACAGCTGGTACCAATGCCAGGGCCAGAACCAAGGTCTCAGCAGGGCAGGGATTGTTTCGCCTTTTTTTCTTGTATCTTTAGCACTGAATAGAGTCTCTGGATAGTAAGTGCCTAATCAAGGTTTGCTGATGACTTGACTTTCCTTTTCAGTCTCTCCACTGAGCCATGATTAGCCATCAACCATGATTCATTGAATGGCTACTATATGGCTGGTCCTCTTCTAAATTCTGTGAGGGACACAAGAGAAGGAGAAGACTTCCTTCTTGCCCTCACAGAACTTGCAGACCTGTTCGGGAGTCAACATGGGAAGCACCAGAGGATGATAGGAAGCATTCCTTGGTTCTTAAGGAGGAGGGTGGCAGGATGGAAGCTAGGAGGGTGAATAGATTGGACTGGAGTGGGAAATAAGGAAACTCAGAGGTAATGACGGTAATATAAGAATGTGGCAAAGAGCAGCTGTACTGGTGCAGTAGGATCCTGGGGATCAAAGAAATGGATAAGAGATACTTTAAGGAAAGAATTAACAATGCAAAATGTCAGAATTGGAACAGAACTTGGGATTGGGGGAATCTAGTCCAATATGCATCTGAATAATCATCCTCTCTATACCATCTTCAACAGGTAGTCACCTACCATCTGCTTGAAGGCTCTCATTGATGGGGAATTCACTGCTGCCTGAAGTAAGCCCTGTACTCAAGAAGCCTATAGTCTATTGGAAAGTAAGATACTGAAATTCTGCCTGTAGTAATACAATACTGCCCTAAGTAAGCTTTTCTTTGTTTTGGTCCTGAATGTGGATAACTAACATATTCACGCATGTATGCACATATATGTACATTAATTATCTCATTTTCTTGTTATGTCTTTTTTTTTTTTTTGCTTTTTGGAGGGAGGAAGATTAAGTGTTAAGTGACTTGCCCAAGGTCACATGGCTAATTTTTTTGTGTTAAGTGTCTGAGGCCAGATTTGAACTCAGGTCCTCCTGACTCCAGGGCAGGTGCTCTATTCACTGGGCCACCTAGCTGCCTCTTGTTATTTCTTGAAAAATTGTGATTCATCTTCCATCCACTTCATAAAGTTAGAAACTTCAGTTATATACTTTTGCAGCCTGTAGAGGGCTTGTCTTTGTGGTCTGTCCTCACTCAGCAACCATGAATAGTTAGCAGTATGGTATCATGAAAAGACCAATGTACTGGGAATTTCTGAGACCTGGGTTTTTATTCTATTTCTGCTACTAACTAGTTGTGTGACCTAGGGCAAATCACTCCCCTGCTTTCTTATTTGCAAAACGAGCCATTTGGACTTGGTGACCGCTAAAGTAACCTTCCTAGTGTTCTGAGTCTGAACACTGCTCTTCCCACAATCTGATTGGAAACTCTCTAGGACAAGGACTGTAGGTGGATAGGAAATGGAGTATCATGTATGAGGAACAGCAAGAAGGGAAGTGTGGTTGTAACACTGAGTGTGTGAAGAGGAAGGATGAGCAGTAAGGCTGGAAGGGCTGGACAAGTATTTGCTGACCCTCGACTATAGGATGTTCGTGAATTGGTCTCATGATTCCCTTGGAGCCTAAAGCCTGATTTTCATTAGGGGCCTCTCTAATTTCTTTTAGGGCTTCTATTGGAAGGGCCTGTGCTAGCTGGCAAGTCTGACCTAGGGAGCTTTCCAATATTCAAACACCATTTCCTGGCACCAAGAAAACACTGTGTCCAATAATGAGGAACTCGGCTTAGGCCCGAGGAATAGTCTGGAAATGTACTAAATAAATACCCCATCCTTCCAACACCTTGCCAGTGTCCAAGGAATGTAGGATACAGAGGGGATCCAAAATCTATTTCTTGAGCTGGAAATGGAGGTTTTTATGAGGTTTTAAGCCCAAGCAGACAAGAATGAGAGGAATGAGAGGACAAATTGCTTTGGAACAGAGCCTGCGTTTGCCACCTCCCTCGTAATTCAGATTTCAGCCTGGTCAGCTGTGTCAGGGGGCTGTTCTTCCCAGGGTGGTACCTCTGACACCCTGGTGTAAAGGGCAGCCAGCTGTGTCTTGGAAATTTACTGAATGCTACCAGCTTTCCAAATACATCCTTCCTTCTATACCTAACCCCCTCATAAATTCTCAACTTAAGAAAGATGGGGGGGAAAAAGAAAAAATGGAGTAAGTTACTAAACAAGTTCCACCTTTATTTTAGAGAGAAAGTACAGAAAAATGACATTACCACATCAGAACTAGACAGAACCTGGGCTATCACCTATACCCACCCGTTTATCTTACAGAAGTGGAAACTGAAGTGGGAGAGGCAAAGTGAATTCCCCAAAGCCACAGAGCTAGTCAGGAGCAGAATCAATACTCAAATCTAAGATTTCTATGGTTCCAGTGATTTTTTAATGCCATACAATACTGCTTCCCTGAGGTTCTGGGCCCAAATCATCTGGCAGAAGGAGAGTAGGTAGCTGCTTTTTACTATCTAACCTGGTACTGCAGTTTGGTAGCGGTGGAGCTTGGGTCTATAGCAGGATACAATAGAAGAGCTGTGGTTTTCATAGTCCTTAAAATGATGGAAATTTCCTAGAGATTTTTCTCCTTCCGACCCTGGGGGTGGGTGGAAAATGCACAAAGTACTTTGAAGAGACAACTTCCCACATTTAGTGGAGTCACAAAGGGACACATGCCCCTTCTCCCTGCCCACTCTGATTCTGCATCCCACCTCAGCAATTAGAATTTCAGTCCATAAAACACGAGGCCCTATTGTGTTCTGGTATGTACGGCTTTTCCAACTTGGTCGTAGCCATGTGTGGATAACATAGATTGTAAGTTCTTTGAGAGTAGCAAATGTCTTCTGTTTCCCCCCAAATCCTCTTTCCTAAAATATCGGGCACATTTTTCTCTTGAGTGAATTAATGAATTTAATCAGCATTGATAAAAATATCAGATGTGTAAATATCTGATAATTATCAGTTTATCTCATCTTAATCATTTAATGAATCTACAAGCTTTTATCATACATTTACTATTTGACAGGTCCTGTGCTAAGTGCTAAAATAAACATTAAGTAGTCCCCTGCCCTCAAAGAGATTACATTCCAGCAAAGGAGACAACCTATAAGTGTATATAGATATGCGTATTTATTATACACACATACATGTATACTTTACATGTTACGCTTGTTATCTTTATATATTATATAAAAAGTATAATTCCCATAGAACGATACAAATCCTAATGTGATAAATAATATAATTATAAATAAATTTATAATATTAATGTTATTACACACATTAGATGTATTTATAGATAAACATTCATCTATACAGACATATATATATCGATACGTGGCTATGCAGGTATATGTACATGTCAATAATGCATATGTGTACATATAACCTACATATACATGCACAATTGTATGTGTATGTCATATGCATGCTTGTATATAAAATTACATAATCAAAATGAGAGAATGTAGAGAGAGGGGGGTAGTTGTGAAATATGTTACTGACTTAGAACAGACCAAGTTGGGGCAAACGGTATCACTCACAGAACTGGGGAGTCAAGGAACACCAAGTAACCTTGGAGAGACTTACCAGAGGCACTCTGATCTCAGACCAGGTGATGTTGGGCACCGAGGTGATGGGCTGCACCAGCGTCGTGGGGAAGAAGAGGTTGTAATGGCCTGTAGCTGCCATGTACAGTGACACCGCAATATTGAATGGGAGGGTGAAGACAGGGAGGTCCCATTTACTGAAGACAGTGCTCAGGGCACTGGAAAGAACTGGGCTGAAAAAAAACCCCAGTCATTTCATGAATTATCAAGGTAACCTACAAACTCATAAGAGTTCACATTTCTTGAGTGTTCTAAAGTTTATTCATTGCTTTCTTCACAAGAATTTTATGAGATTCAATGATTATTGTCCTTATTTCACAGATAAGGAAACTGAGGATCAGAGAGATTAAGTCACTTACTCATGGTCACACAGCTATGATGTGTTAGAGTCAGGATGCAGACCTAGACTTCCCAATTCAAGACTGAATTCTTAACTGCCATACTACATTGCCTCGTCACCAAACGTGCTCTAAATAAACTCACCTTTATCTGCAACCTATCCTTTGCATGCCCTGTTGCTTGTTGTTCAGTCGTTTCAGTCATGTCAGACTCTTCGTGAACCCTTTTGGGGTTTTCTTGGCAGAGAGACTGGAATGGTTTGCCATTTCCTTCTCTAGCTCATTTTACAGATGAGGAAACTGAGGCCAACAGGGTTAAGTGACTTGCCCGGGATCACACAGCTAGGAAGTGTCCTAGCCCATGTCCATGTCTTAGCCCAGTCTGACTCTCTTTGTTGTTCCACCTGTCACTACAGGAACTCCTCCTTTCAAAGACATGAGTGAACTTTCCAGTTAACTGAAGTTTTTCATACTTCTGTCACAACTTTAAAGAAATACAGTCATCTCGGATGAAAACTTTTCTTCTTAAACAAAAGATGTTGCACCTAACTCTTTTTTTTTGGAGGGCAATTGGGGTTAAGTGACTTGCCCGAAATCACACGGCTAGTAAGTGTGTCAAGTGTCTGAGGCCGGCACCTAACTCTTTTCATGGGAAATGAGCTCCTATGTTCTGATGTACTACAGCACAGGAGGGGAATAAACATTTATAAAGCCCCTACTGTGTGCCAAGTGTCTGATAAGTGCTTTACAAATATTGTATCATTTATTATTATTATTATTAGAACATTTATATAGTACTTGCCTTGTGCCTGGGATTGTGCTAGGTGATTATAAGTATCTCATTTGATCCTCACAATAATCCTGGGAGGTAGGTGCTATTACTCTACTCATTTTAGAGATGACATTGTGTTTGATCCTCTCCATTTTATAGCTAAGGAAACTAAGGTGAACCGAGGTTAGGTGACTTGCCCAGGGTCACACAGCTGTTAAGCACTGCAGTCCAGAATTTAGCTCAGATCTTGCTGACGCCAGGCTGCTGCCTCAGTAATCTTTGTTGAAGCCCTCTCTGCTGCGCCTTCACAGAAGGGGTGATCTTTGGGAGCTCGGCCCCAGCACTGATCTGGTTTGTGTATGCCCAGCACTTCTGGGTAGTTTTGGGAAATGAGCAGCAAGTATAACGAAAGCCTCTTGTTGACATCCTAAACCTCTTCTCTCTCTCCTCAGTTTGTAAGTACTGCGCTAGGTGGTGTACAGTGCACAGAGCACTGGGTTTGGAATCAGGGAGACTCACTCATCTTCATGAGTTCAAATCTGGCCTCAGACACTTACTAGTTGTGTGATCCTGGGCAAGTCACTTAACCCTGTTGGCCTCAGTTTCCTCATCTGTAAAATGAGCTGGAGAAGGAAATGGCAAACCATTTCAATATCTTTGCCAAGAAAACCCCCAAAAGGCCTCACAGAGTCAGACACGACTGAAATGACTCAACAACATATGTGTACCTCCTGTCTTCAACAGTCATCCAAAATGTCTGGCTAGACCAGACTCGTTTGAATTCTCAGAGGCTGTGCAAGTGGGATGTAAACTGTTGGCGGGTTCATCCAAGCTCAGCAAGGCTTCCCAAACATGGGCTCAAACACAGGGACTTGATCTGTCATCCAAGGACAAGCTTAGCTATATTTAGAGATACTCATCATCAGAGGGTTGGTCATTGGTTACTTAATATATTTGATACCAGAAATCCATAACATTGTTTCCTCAAGTATGAAGAGGTTGTGATCTGCATCTGAGAAGGGAAGGGCCACACAAGTGAAATCACATCTTTTGATATAGTGGAGAGTGTAGCAATGTCCCCAGGGCTATTGAGGCATATTAGACCTTTATAGCCTCTGCACTAAGTGGTTCCAGTTCATGTTTTTATAATTCTTGTTTCCAGTTTTCATCTTTTCCCATCCCCTTCCTCTGTTGTCACCTGTGGTCAATACTTCTAAGTTAGTGCCGTTTTATGCAAGCTTTTTATATAAACCCTGTCTAGAGCAGGGCTTCTTAAACTTTTTCCACTTGAGATCCCTTTTTCCCTGAGAAAATATAAAATATTAAAATAGGGATATAAAATAAGTAAACAAAATAAACACTTACTGATAATAAATTATAAAGAAATTTGTGACTTGCCCAAGGTCACACAGCTAGTAAGTGTTAAGCGTCTGAGGCTGAATTTGAACTCGGGTCTTCTTGACTCCAGGGCCGGTGCTCTATTCACTGCACCACCTAGCTGCCCCTAAAATAATTCCTATACCTATAGTTTTGCTATTTATTAAAGATAGAAGCAAATCTGAGATGATTGTGCTTGTTTATTTTTATGTAAAGAATTAAATCTTGGCAGAATATTTGATACTGCAGAATGTGGAGCATCTTCAAAGTTTTTCAAAGTTGATCGATATTTTGATTTTTGATTCATCAATGCTGTGTTCAGAACCAAGGCTGCAGTGAAATAACACGGGTTAGCGCTGCCAGAAACACCTCGGATTCATTATGCCTTTGATTTTGAACTAATTTTTGGTCATTGTGCATTCAGAAACCTTTCACTGTGGCCACATTTTTTGAGACCCCCCCACATTCAGTTACTCGTGACCCACAGTTTAAGAAGCAATGGTCTAGAGTATCTGAAGAGGCTTTTGGACAAGTGACTTTAGCATGAACTTTAGCAGCTATTTTCTCGATGCTCAACAGAGTTTTCCTACCTTCTTTCTTTTTCCACTCATTGAAGTTGCTAAAAGTCTGTCTCACCAGGTTGTTCCAATGTCTGGAATTTTCCCAGTAAAATTCATTTTATTGAATTAAACTTTCTCTCTCTAGGTATTCCCTTCTGAAATATCAGCCTCCATTAGAGATAAAATGCAAGAAGTCCTTGGCATCATTTATTTTTTTATTATTTTCTTTCCTAACAGGCAGGATAAAGCACATCCTGAAGATCACTGGTACCCTGAGGAAGAGAAAGTACTTAAAAAGGGGATTTGGGGGAACTGACAACTTCATCATTTTGTACAGGGCTGGTCCTCATGACACGGTCTATTTAGGTCTATTTTGTTCATATACAAACATTAAGATTTACACAGGTCCTTTTTTTCATTCCCTTGGATATGAAAGCCTTTAAGAAGATTCTCACAGATATCAGTATTCACCTATTTTTTCCTGGGCAGGATAAGAGAGCTTTGAAAGGCAAAGTAATTAACTCAGAATATTAAATGTTATAACATATTTTGAAGTGCTTCTAGACAGTTATTAAATACAATTCAAGTCAAGTTAAGCCAATTTGGTTTAAAAGCCTCATAAGATGGAAATAAAGGAGATTTCCTTTTTTGGAGATATGAAACATAAATTATTCTCCTTGGAACTGACTGGGAGCAGGGGCAGTGTGCTGATAAAAGGTACACACTAGACCAGGAGATGGGGGTTTTCTAGTTCAGTCCTTTGCTAAGTCATTTACCATGTGGCCAGGGTGAATGACTTCCCTTCTCTGGACTTCAGTCGTTAGCTGTAAAATGGCCTCCTTCAGACTTTGGACTGCTGTTCTGAGCTCTGCTTTGTGACTTTGCCTCACATTCTGAATTTGTTCAATCTAATGGACCTTGGGAGGGATTCTGGTGACCCTTTTGACCTGTACCCTTTTCTTATCAGGGGTGTGGGACCTGGATAACATCGGAAGAAATTTTTGATTCTAATGATTTCTTATTCTATGGTCTTTCTTTTGTTACTTCCTAGATCTAGGGAACACTCAATTATCCTGGGGCTAATAATTCCTTAGTATATCAATCTGGGCAGCTAGGTGGCACAGCAGAGAGAATGTCAGGCCTGGAGTCAGGAAGATCTCAATTCAAATTTGACCTTATACACTTACTAGCTGTGTGACCTTGGGTAAGTCACTTAACTCTATTTGCCTCAGTTTCCTCATCTGTAAAATGAGTGGCAGAAGGAAATGGCAAAACATTCCAGTACCTTTACCAAGAAAATCCCAAATGGGGTCATGAAAAGTTGAACATGACAGAAATGACTGAACAACAACAATAACAGTATATTGATCAACCAATAAGTATGCACTGAGAATCTACTTTGTGTCCAGAAGTCTGTTAGGTACTACATTAGTAGCCTTACTGCAAAGAAGGTCTGAATCAGTGACAAAGTGCCTTAGCCAGGAAGACGTAAGATCAAATCCAGCCTCAGACATTTCCTGGCTGTTCAACCCTGGACAAGTCGCTTCATTTCCACCGGCTTCTCAGTTTCTTCATTTGTCAGGTGGGGATAATAATAGCACTTACTTTTCAGGGTTGTTGTGAGGATCAAAGGAGACAATATTTGCAAAGCGTCCCAAAGTTCTTACTAAATGTTTGTTCAATTAAATTGCTCCAAACAATCTCTGTCCTGACCATGAGGTGGTTTTGAATTCCCTCATTTTCACTAGCTCCCCAGGACAGATTTTAGGAATAATTCATAATGATGACAAAAATGATAGCTTTTGTTTGTAAGTCCAAGAAGTTCAAGTTCAAGTTCTACATGTTACCTTTTTCTCCCTTTCTTTTCTTTTCTTTTTTTTTTAGCATTACAACAATTCTCTAAGTTGTGCAAAGCTCTGCTATTATGATCCCCATTGTACATATGAGACAATTGAAAACACAGTAAAGTCAGCCTTGTCTGAGGTCACACAGTAAGGCAATGATAGAGCCTGTCTGAAACTTTTAAGTTTGCTGATTGACAGATGTTAGAGATTATTAGGGGGAAGAGGAAGTGAACAAACATTTATTTAGTACCTACTATGGGTAGCGCACTGTGCTAAGTGCTTTAAAAATATTATCTCCTTTGATCTTCATAGTGATGCTGAGAGGTAAGTACTATTAGTATCCCAATTTTACAGTTGAGGAAACTGAGGCAGGCAGAAATTCTCTGGCTTAAGCCTCAGGGGAGATCTATGGGCCAAGGGCATGAGTTCTCCTTACCATGTCATGGAGGTAACGGTAACTGGAAGGAGAAGCCACCAGTAGTAGTCTAGTTTATCTGAGGAGACAGCCATCAGTAGTCCCACCAGGATGCCGTTGTACCCATGTAGTCCTGAGGCAATGGCAGACCTGTGGGACAAATAATAATAATAAATAATAATATAATTATTATATTATAAATAATATATAATATAAATTATAATAATATAAATAAATAAAATAATAATATAATAATAAAAATGATAAATAATAATAATAGCTAGTGCTTTAAATTTTACAAAGTACTTCACAAATATCTCACTTTATCCTCACAACAACCCTGGGAGGGAGGTGTTATTATTTCCATTTCGTAGATGGGGAAAGTGAGGCAGATGAAGATTAACTGACTCGTCCAGGGTCACACAAAGTTAAGTGGTTAAAGCTGGATTTGAACTCAGGTCGTCTTCCTTAAAGCAGGTCCAGTGTTCTATCCCCTGCACCACCTGACCTTGAAATTGGATCCAGCTGGAGCTCTGAAATCTTTTTTTCCCATTGGTCAGCCTAATGCTGATTATTCTTGTCTTCATTCTCATCTTCTAAATAAATATTTGTTGACTGAATTGCTCCAAGCAATTCTTGAACTTTCTAGTTTTCATGCCCCTACAGGACAAATCTCAGCACGATTCCTGGTGACGAAGATAATAACTACGTGCATTAATAGAGCACTTTTCCATTTGTAGTTTCATTTTCCATCTTTTTCAGAGTCCTCTGACTTTGGCGGTTAGGTGAGTAAACGATTGCACTGAGTCAATCCGGAAAACTTACAGAGTACCCAGTTCTCTTCCAGATAATAATAACAACTGGCATGTAGATAGTGTTTCCTAAGTGCTAGCCACTGTGCTAAGTGCTTTATGGTAATTATCTCATTTAATCTTCACAACAGCCTTGGGGGGTGGTGTCTCCATTTTACAGATGGGGAAACTGAGGCAGGGGCGAAATGACCTGCTCACCTCCTTGTTCCAGGACTGGTGCTCTATCCCCTGTACCACCTAGCTGCCCCATTTGTTTAACATTCAATCATTTTTTGTTTATTATGAATTTGCTTTCTGTTTCTGCATTATTTTGGGGCTGTTTCCCTCTTCTCTACCTCTTTCTCTTGCCTATAAGTACCATGCCTCTAGAAATCATGTTGCCAGTATAGGAACACTGAGTCGTAGCACAGAAGATGAGGGCGTCTGAGTGCATTCCAAAGTTAAATATGAATGTTTGGGGATTGTTGGAAGAGTGAGGGCTATTTGTACCTTTACTTCCCAGCATTCATGTGGATAAAGTCATTGCACATGCATACAAATGCATAATCTTAATATTATTTTGGGGAAGAAGGACAGAAGTTTGGTAGATTCTAAGCTACCAAATGATAGATTGTGCAATGGGTATAGAGCTGGGTTGGGAGTCAGGAATATCTGAGAACAAATCCAGCTTCAGATACTTACTAACTGTGTGACTCTGGACAAGTCACTTAACTTGCCTCAGTTTTCTCAACCATAAAATGGGAATAATGGTAACAACCACCTCCCATGTTTGTTGTGATGAGGTAATATTTGTAAAGTTTTTAGTTCAGTGCCTCGCATATAAGTGGTTAATAATTGCTTATTCCCTTCCCTCTCCTAAGTCTGAATCCATTGTCTTTTAATGTCCAAATTGAGGAACTCCATTCCCCCCGCCCCAGCTTTAAAGACTATTTTCTTTAAAATACATTTTTTTTATAAAGACTATATTCTTAATTATCCTAGTAACTATGGGCAGGGCTGTCCTTGGAGAGATACTAGCCTAGGGCATGTTCCACTGTGTGTTTCACTTCTTAGGAAAAATGTCTATACAATGTTTATTACAAAAATGTCAGATGTTGGCAATTACTTCATCCAAATTACATTCTTGCAGATGTTTTTTGCCTTAATATTCTTGCCCCCCTAATTCCAATTCCATAAAATCTCTTCCCCAAGGAAGTGCTTGCTGTTCCTGGAAATCTATTGCCTGTGCTAACATATAAGAAGTGTTAAGTTGTGGATGTTTGGGAGGTGAATTTGGTGGGGACTTCTCCAGAAGGAAATGAGTCACTGTACCACTGGGGTCCAGGGAACTCAACATTTCCGATTTTTCAGAGTTTTGGGGGTGGGATGGAACCTCAGCAGCTAATTGTCCCTAGAACCTTGGTCTACTGGCCTGGCATATCAAGATTTCTCTAGGGTACTTTTGGGTGATTCTCTAACCCAATTATATAATGAAGCCATAACTTACTGTCCTCAGACATATAAAATAGGATATAGAATTTTGCTATTTCTGGTACAGGATTAGTTATTGGCAAATCAACTGAGGGTCCACTATGGGTTCAGAACCAGGGTGAGGCAGGATTTCTGCCCTCAAGATATTTATAGGATAACTGAAGGGAGGAGACAGAGACCCTTGACACAATCAGAAGATTAATTTAATGCTTAACTCTGTGACATTAAGTAAAAATGGTTGGGAAATCCAGAGAGGTCAGGAAAGACTGTGGGGAAAAAATGGGACTTGAAACACAGAGCAAAATTAGAAAAGGAGTGAGGGGTGGGGAGAAAGTTTTCTGCAAAGGGGGAACTGAATGAGCAAAAGTTATGGAAATAGGAATATACATGCAGACTTGGTACGGGGCAGCTGAATGTAGGAGGAATGACAGAACAGGAAGTAGAGTAGTTATAGGGGGTGGTGCTCAGACTTCATTGCTGGTAAAAGTATAGAGAATTGGGGACATGACCCTATGCCCTTGATGATTATCTGTTGTAAAACTCCAATTCTGAACTATTCCCACCACTCTGCCCCTACTCATTGCTAATCAGAGCTGGAGGAAGTCGCCCTACTGGAATATATTACAGATATGTCATCTAAACTAAACTTGTCCATCACTGAAGCAAAGCAATATTTTTATCCTTTTCTAATTGATTCCTATCCAACCCTTTCCAGAAGTTATTCCCAAACTTTTCTTCTCTCCTTAAATCTTTCACATCTTTTCCCCACCCTCAGCTGAGGATACCCCCTTCTTACTTTACTGAGAAAATTGGGGCCATTTACATCAAACTCCCCTTTTCATCTCAAAACTCCTTGTCATCATCCTGTATCCTCTCCTCATTTCCTCCAGTCTCTGATAAGTTGCCAAAGTCAACCTTTCTATACATATTCTTGATCCTTTCTTTTCCATAAAATTTCACCACCAACAAGCCTTCCTCCCTATTTTTTCTCTCCCTCCTTCAGTGTATATAATCAATCCCTAAGTACTAGTTCCTTTCAGTAATTTCTACTGCCTTAAAACATGTTCATATCTCCTCCCTCTCTTTAAAAAACAAAACAACAAATTACACTAGACTACCATTCTCACAAGCTATTATTCTATGTAACTTCCCCCTTTCTCAGCCAAACTGAAACACTTTAGTTGCTTCCATTCCCTTATTACTCATTCCTCAACATTTTTCATTCTGACCTCTAACCTCATCACTCAACTGAAACTTCTCTTTCTGTGGATACCAACAGCCTCTTAAATACTAAATCTGATGACCTTTTCTCAGTCCTTATTTTGAACTCTTTGCTTCAGGGGACATGGTTGACCAGCCTCCCCTCATGGATATTCTCTTTTCTCTGGGTTTTCATGAAATTAATCTCTACTTGTTCTCCTGTAGTATCCTTCCTTCTCAGTCTTTTTTGCTGGCTTATTGATATTATACATCTTATCTCTGTATATTCCTCGAAGCTCTAACTTGAGGATATTTTTATATTTTCTTATATTCTTCATATATTCTCTCTCAACAGCCTAGCTCTTAACAATCTCATTTTCTCCATTCAATGTAATTGTTTTCTCCATGCAGATAACTTATAAATCTATATATATTGCTTTTGACTCTCTCTTGAGATCCAGTCAGGAAATGCTTTTTCAGAAATTTCAAAGTGAATACATGGAAGCAACTCAAACTCAACATGTCCAAAACAAGACCCATAATCTTTCCCCCCAAATTCCATTCCCTTCTCCTGAATTTCCTTATTTTTGTTAATGTTACCATTAGTCTTGCAGTCTCCCTAGGTTCCTAATTTCACTATTACTCCTCCTCATTCTCCCTCATGACCGGCCCATTCTCCATACTCGTACAATTACCATCTTAGTTCATTACTTCTCACTTGGACTATTGCAATGTCCTCCAAATTGGTTTCCCTGACTCAAGTCTCTTCCCATTCCAATTCATCTTCCACACAACTGCCAAAGTGAATTTCTTTAAGCCTAGATCTGACTATGTCACTCCTCTGCTCAATAAAGTCTATTGCCCTTAGAATAAAATACAAGCTTTTTACAACCCCCCCTATCATTGTGGCTCCATGATATGTTACTCCCCTTTCCACACTATGTTATCCAGATAAAATGGCCTTCTTTCTGCTCCTCAAATAAGGCCCTCCATCTCTTGTTCCTGTGCTTTTGTGGTGGCCCTTCCTCATTCCAGTGATATATGTTTTGCTCATCTCTGCCTCATAGAATCCTTCACCTTTTAAAGAAGCAACTCAAAATCATCTTCAATATGAGTCCTTTCCTGAACCCCTCAGGGTCAAGACAACCAAAGCCTTCCTTCCCTAACCATCTTATACTTAATCATTTTGTATTAATTTTGGTTTTGTTCTGTATAAACTTATATGTTGTCATTCCATTAGAATGTAATCACTCCAAGAGCAGGGATTATTTCTTTTTATCTGTCTGTTCAGTCACTTATTTATTTAGTCTTTAAGTCCCTAGTACCTAGCAAAGTGGCTTGTTGATTTATGCGAAGCGAGGAGAGAGAGGAAGGCTTGTGTCTAAGAACTGCCCACAGATGATGAAACACTTGGTACTAACATGTTCCCAGCGCTTAGCCCTGTGTCTGGCCTATAGTAAATATTTAATGAGTGGTTGTGACTGACAACATGGTGTAGTGGCAAGAGCACATAGGTTCTACCAGTTTGACACTGGGCAATTCACTCATGTTTTCTGAAAGGCAGCTTCCTTATCTGGAAAAAGAAGGGGTTCAGGGGTGGGAACCTATGGCCTTCTAGGCCCTCGGGTGGGGCCTTTTGACTGAGTCCAGGTGTTACAGAACAAATCATTTTATTAAGGGGATTTATTCTTTGAAGTTTGAAATCAGTCAAAGGGCCACACTTGAGGACCTGGAGCATCACATGTGGCCTTGAGATCCCAGGTTCCCCACCCCTGGAAATAATCACTAAACAATCTCTCAGGTCTCTCCTAGCACTTGATCCTGTGATGACTGGTTCTCTCCTAGGGAAAAGGTCCATGGCCAAAGTCTTTTGCCTCTGGTAAAATCTTTAATACAGAACCTTCCACCACATTGGATTCTCTGAGCTCCAATCTATTATGCTCTACAGCAGAGGTGTCAGAGACGCAGCCCTCTGGTTGCATATGGCCCACAGCACTCCCAAGTGCCACCTGAACCAGATTGGACTGTAACTGGGAAATATTTAACAAAATAAAAATACAACAAAGCAGATCATTTTGTTGAGTTGTTTCAGTTATGTCCGACTCTTCCTGACCCCTTTCAAGGTTTTCTTGACAGAGATACTAGAGTGGTTTGCCATTTTCTTATCCAGCTCATTGTACAGATGAGGAAACTGAGGCAAACAGGGTTAAGTGACTTACCCAGGACCACACAGCTAGTAAGTATCTGAGGTTAGATTTGAACTCAGGAAGATAGGTCTTCCTGATTCTAAGCACAGCACTCTGTGCACTATGGCGCCACCTAGCTGCCCCTAAACAGATAATGTTACATTTTAAAACTAAGTCAATATGCAACTGGCAGGAATCCTTATGCACAGATTAGTGGTCTCTGTTTCTATTTGAGTCTGACACCATGCTCTAAAGCAGTGGTTCTCAACCTTCCTAATTCCATGACCCTTTAATACTCGTATGTGGGTGTATCTGCATGTGGGCGGACCCGCCTGGAAATGGATAGAGGAGCAGTGTCTTGGTTCCTAAGACCACCAGAAATATTTGTTTTCCAATGGTCTTAGGCAACCCTGTTCAACACCCAAAGGGGCTGCGACCCACAAGTTGAGAACCGCTGCTTTAAAGGCATCTTTAGGGAAGCTGTTGACCCTGTGGCACCCAGAATGAGAATGGTAGTGGCTTTATTTAAAAATTAGGCTTAGGGCCCCAGAGTCATTTCTCCATGGAGGTACATCCATGGAATCTGAGATGTCAAACATACCTGATGGTCCTGGCAACCTTAGTCATAAGGCAACTGATCCTGAAATCTCATGTTTCAGCTTCACTGACTCCCTACCTCTTCTGGTCAGACAAAAAATGACCTCAGGGTCATTGCACATGTTATGCTTCTATGACAACAGACCTGACAAGAGACCCTCCCTCCCACCCACCAACACAGGCCTTCTGCTCTGGTCAGGAAAGTCTGCTCATGGGTCCCATAGACCATGTACATTCCTTCATTCTCACCACTCTGCTTTCTTTCCCCTCCTGGAATGCTCTCCCTGTCCTTTCCACTTTTCATAGTAGCTCACGTTTGTAGGTCTAGAAAGTACTTTCCTCACAGTAACCTGATGGGATAGGTAGTGTATGTGTATTATTCTTGTTTTAAATATGGGGGGAAATTAGGTTTATGCCCCAGGGTCCCATAGTTAATACATTTCAGAACTGGGATTTGAACTTGGGCCTTCTGACTAAAAGACCCCCCACTCTTCTACCCTCTGTCCAGTCTTTCAATGAACCAGTTCACTGCCCCTTCTCTCACACATTCTAGCCCTATTCGTCACTGTACAGCATATATTGTCTACATTATACAGCTTAATACTTGGCTATCTTTTATTGTTCACTGTTTCTCATGCTAACATTTTTTAGCTGTCTAGATTAAAAAAGAAGCTCTTTGAAGGCAGCCCTTATGTCTTGTAAGCCAGAATTCTTCCACAATTCTTAGCACAGTATGGGCCATATAGGACTTGTCCAGTAAACACTTCATTGGTTAGACATGATCAGGTGTCAAGTAAAATAAATATCCCTTCCCTCTTATCCAGCCAACCATAGGAAGGTACCTACCTGTCTTGATTCAAGGCAAGGGCAGTCAAGGTAGAAACCACAGCACCCAGGCCTCCAGTGATTGTCCACCAGGGATTCTGGATGAGGAGTCCAATGAAAATGATGATTCCACTGACTGGGTTGTTTACAAAGATCACTTGTGCTGCCCCCCTCAGGACCCAGTCGATGAACTGGACTGCCAGTGGCTTTTCTGAAAGAGATCCAGATGGCCAAGGCATTGAGGTCGAGCTCATCTGTTGTTACACATCCCTGCTACTGGAAGCTGAGCTGAGTACAGGGAATTCACAAGCCTATCAAGTGTTTTCCTTAGGAGTTTCACTTTCCTCATGAGTGAAATGGGAATAATAATACCTGAGCTACCTACCTTAGAAGGTTATTGTGAGTAAAGAATTTTGTAAATCTCAAAGCCCTATAGAAATGCTGTTAAACCATTATGACTGCTACCTTATCAGGTCCTGGGGGAAATATAGCCTCGCATTCTATCTATAGGGAGTCAAGTCTTGAGGTTCTAATTATAGGCTCAATTGATGAAGATGTCCTATGGACATTTCAAGGGAAATGTATTGGGACAATGACTAAGGGAAGAAAGAAAATATATTTTTCTCTGCAGCACTGTATAACTTAATTGTGAGCTAGGATTTGGGCAAGAAAGAAAGTCACCTGGAGGGAAAAGAGTGTTGGGTAGAGAATTAAATAACAGGAAAAAAGTCTGCTTTACCCAGGGAGGGAAATCGACATTGGTCCAGGGCTGCAGGGAAGTCAAACAGGTGGCCTAATGACAATCAGACAGCAGGGTCTAAAGACAGAAGGACACTCTAAATTACCTGCTGGTTTGATTTTCAAGGCAGTCTCAAATAGAGAATTTGAGTGTGGAATTTGCTAGGAGGGTAATATGGACTTCAGAATATATTTGCTATACCAGATACTTGTTTTTCTTTAACTGAGAAAGCTGAGAAGGAGGGAGAACACAGAGAACATAAGGAAGGGATAGATCCCATGAAAATGTGGACCAAAAATAATTGTAATAACGAAATGATTAGCATCATGCTAGCTTAGCCTAAAAAAAGACTTAAAATACAAGTAAGCAAATGTCAAGCCCATATCACACACAAGTTTATAGAAGGGACAGTGTAGTGAAGCCAGTGATGCCTTCTCAGAATAATGTTATTATTAAAATGCATAAAATAGAATACATAGCATTACCAAAGAAACTAATTATATTGAAATACAGTTATCCAAATATATATTTATAGAAAGTTCACAAACCACAGGTTAAAGAGCTTTCGACTAGATGGAAACTAAGGTATCCAATAATCCAAGAAGTAAAGAGTGTCTGTGTAGATTTATAGAACCAAGGAGGGTTAAAGCTAGGAAGGATCTTAGAATTTGTCTAGGTCAGATGGAGAAATGGGTTCAGAGAGGTACATTTGTCTAAGGTGGCACAGCTAGTTAGTGGGTTAAACCAAGCATAAATCTTAAGTCATCCAACTACACAAGAGTTTAATGGAAAGGAAGATGATAAATGATAAGTTCCAAGGCCCAGGGGTTCTTAAGATGCAGTGAGAGGTCAGATGGCAATGCTTGAGAATTTGAAGGGAGTAATGGTAGGTCAAGCGGTAAGGTAGGATGGTCCTCCATCTTACAAGAAGGATTAAAAGATGGCTATTTTAAGCAATGGGTAGGTGGGAATGGGAGCACACTACCTAAGTGACCTTAGGCAAGTCATTTCCCTTCTGTGAGGCTGTTTTCTCAACAGTAAAGTGAAGGATGTTAGGCTAGGTAATCATTAAGTTCCCTTCCAGCTTTAAATTTATGATTTTATCATCTTCAAACATGATCAATGATGAAACTATACTGGCCCTACATAATTCCAAGGTTTGTAGGATACATTGTTCTCCTACCTATTTTTCCCAAAGCTAGTGTGTATGTCTGTCTATGTGTGGTGGTGGGGGAAGGAGGTGATGAAGATTACTCCTGTGATTAAGTCTACTAGTGCTGGAAGAAAAAAATCATCTTCCTTTCTCCATTATGGGACATGTAACCTGCCCTTGGAAAGAGCTTGCTTGGGGGATGCTCCTTGGACCACCTTACCTTTGATCCAGTTGCTGCACTCTTTCATCTCACCAGTGAGGTAGCCCACTGCTGTGAAGGGGCTGATGCTGATGCTGCTGCTACTCAAGGCTGGGTTCTGATGGGATACAGCACTTTCTCTCTTTTCTCTCCTGGGTTTTGCAATTTTCACAATGGGACTGTCCTCTACGGCTGACCGTAGACCCTTTTGGGATGAGGGGAAAGTTGAGAAAAGGGACCAAACAATGACTTATTCATTTGATGTGTGAGGGGACGGGGGGGGGGGGGGGGAGATGAGATAGGAATTGTCATTTAGGGATTGATGCTATTTTGGCCTCAGATAAAAGATCAGGAAGGGCTAGAGATAAAATAGAGATATTCTGGAGAAGTTTGATTTTGTTCGTTTGTTCTCCACTATCCACAAATGCACATACACAAGCCTTGCACTGTTTCCCCTGCTGTTCCGTGCCCCACTCAGACCAATGTCCCCTCTTCCAGATCTTTTCCAACCTCCTCTTCATTAAACTCTTGCTTTCTGGGTAATCCCTCAATGACCTGCCCTTTGTTAGAAGGAAGCTAAAGAGTTTGAAAAGCAGAGATGAACTATATTATTGTTCCATTTACATTTTTAATAGGGGTCTTCTGGAGAATATCACTCAATGCAAAGGAGTCTCTAATGGTGGGGATTTTTGAAAATGGCAAGGGCAATGGTAAGGGGAATGTTTTTTCCCCATTGTAAAGAACAATTGTAAACTAGCTGCCTACTCTGCACATTGGTAGGGTCAGTCCTAGGTGGGGTTATCCACAGAGTGAGAGCCACTGCCATCCATCAGCCTCCTCCTTTATTAACCCAACCCTTCTTTCCCACCCACAAGAGACATAGAAGAGCCAAGCTGTGTACCTTTTCCTCTGGCATTTCCAAGGGGCCAGTAGGTGTCTTGGGAGCACGTGGGCCACTGGAGACACCTTGGGAAGCCACAGTCTTTCAGGCTGTTACTTAGTAAACAACCTTTCCCAAATGGCCAAGGAGCAAAGACTGCTGCTTTAGAACTGTGGGCTCTCAGAAATGAAAGGGACCTTAGAGATTATCTAGTTAAGTCATTTAAAATGTATTTATTTATTTATTTTTTACTGAATTTGTGATTTCACTGGTTTAGAGAATTCCACCTACCAATGTAGGGTACCACTATAAGCTCTGTAGTTTGTAGTCTTAATTGTAGGGACATTGAGAGTTTGAGTCACTTGTACATATCAGGTAGATATCAGAGGTGGAACCTGAACGCAGGTCTTCCTGATTTCAAGGCTGCCTTTCACCCCCATTTTATAGGTAAGAAAACTGAGGTCCATATGTTGATGACTATGATGTCCAAAGGTTGCTATCTGCATTGTTGAAGGAAACATTCATAACAAGAAGATCATAGATGTATTTGAATAATGTCACATAGCTATTTAATGGCAGAGCTAAGTCTAGGACCTAAGTCTCTTGTCCCAAAGTCCAGTACTCATTGTACTGTATCATGCTGCTTCCATTTGTTTCTTTGCTAAGAAGACTCTTCAGTGAAGAAACATGAAGTTTGAGAGGAAATAGGATTGGAGTCAACAAACACATAAAGGGGATGGAGAAGAAAACTGTGGCTTTTTCACATGTCTAGGCATGATAGGACAAAGGGGACACTCTTCTTCAGATAGCCCCAAATGTGGAAAACTCATTGTCTCCAAGAGATGGTACATTATGAAATTAAAAAAAAAATTATCTCCATTGAGGAACATGTTAGATCAATCATTCTCTGGCTCTCCACCCCACCTCCCCCAGCTCTCCAATGGGACCCTGGTGGCTTTTTGAGACGTCTGATTCCTATATTAGAATATTCTCATCTGCTCTATTATATCAGGCTCCACAGGGAAGACAGGAGTCAGATATTTCTTTTGGTCAAGGAAGCTTACCGACAAGTCTTCAGAGATATGTGATTATGAGTTCTACTAGTTTAGATAAATGATGCATTATCAAGGGAAGCTGAGGATGATTGTGGCAGGCTTCCTATTGTCTATATCACAGAAACCATCACCCCCTCTTGTTACCCTTCCCTTGGTACTTCCTTATAGCCCTAACCAGAAAATCTTGGACAAAAGGACCAGGGGACTGGTCCAGGGTAGCAGTTTTGATGTTGGATTTTTTAAAACTAACTGTTTCATCTTTTGGAATCCTGGGGATAGGGTAGAGGGGATGAAAGGCAGGTGTGCCACAAGACATTCTTTGAACTTTTTAGCAAATGTTCTCCAGTCTGGCTATCTGAAGTGAGTTCCTCAGCTACTGCTTAGCTGTACTAGCTGTCAATAACTTGCCATCTGAACTTGGACAAGTCAGTCTCATCTGTAAAATAAGGGGGTTGAGCTAGATTATCTCTAAGGTCCCTTTTAATAATTCAAACATCATATGATTCTATGATATACTTCTAGGGGTGACCTGCCTGTTTCCCATCTTTTCCTAACCATGTCTTCAGGTGAAACTGGAGCGTCCATTCATATTGAGTCTAACCATCCTATCCCACCCACCAGTCAAATAAGAATTGTTCTGTGTACCTTTTCTTCTGGCATTTCCAGGAGAGGAAGACCTGGGTGGATGTCGGTGGAACGTGAGGTCCATGTTGGACACATGAACTCTGAGTCATAAAGTCTGTGTCTATCAGAGAGAGAGTCCACCAACAGAGGACTGCTGTGGGTCTCAGACATGTCCTTTGGAGACCAGCTGCTCATTCTGTACTGTGATTAGTGAATAGAAAAAAGAAAAAAAATATAACCTAGCAGTTAGGTAACAGACATAGAAGGGCTATGGATAAGGCTGGGTAGGAACAAGTAAATAGTAAGGCTTGGATCCAATAGTATGGCTCTACCACGTTCCTCTGGAGAGGACTTAAGCCATTCCATCTGTTTGATACTTCCCCATACTCTGACTATGGAAATCCTTCTCACTCATCAAGGGCCTGCTTAAATACAACTTTTTCATTCATTCATTCATTCATTCATTCATTCATTCAATAAACACTTATTACACCCCTACTATGTGCCACAAATTATCTTAGGTGCTGGAAATACAAGGAAAAACAAACAGTCCATCAAGGTGTTTACATTCTATTGGGCAAGTGTGTTGCTGGTGGTGTGGTAGTGGTAGGGATGGATAATATATACACAGATAAATATATAGACTAGTGGTTCTCAACCTTCCTAATGCTGTGACCCTTTAATACTTGTATGTGGGAGTATCTGCATGTGGGCGGACCCACCTGGAGATGGATAGAGGAGCAGTGTCTCGGTTCCTAAGACCATCGGAAATATGTGTTTTCTGATGGTCTTAGGTGACCCCTGTGACCTCTGTGACAGGGTCATTCAACCCCAAATGGGTTGTGACCCACAGGTTGAGAACCGCTGATATAGACAGAGCAAAGCAATTTCGGGGTACAGTGAGGAAATTAGGAAAGGCTTTCTGCTGGAGGTAGCACTTGTGCTGAGCCTTGAAGGAAGCTAAGTATCTTAAGAGCTTGAAGTGAGGAAGGAATTCATTGTAGGCACGGGAGACAGATGGCCTGTTCAGATACACAGAAATGACAAGTGGAATGTCCTGTCTGGGAAACAGCAAGTAGGTTAGTTTGGATGAAACATGAAGGAGAGTTATATTTGTACCTTTTCTATAAAGATTTTTCTGATCTCATGACTAGAACCATATATACATGAGAGATGGCTATCTGGGGACCAGAGAAGAGGGTAGAGTTAATTGCCCTATATGAGGAATGAATTTATACTTTTGGTCTTTAACCTCAAGTTAGAATCCAATAAACAGACATTAAATTTAACTGGAGGAGAAGATCCTGGTCTTCAGTGGGTTATGGGTAGAGCAGGGTGGGGTCATGAACCTCTCTGGCACTGAAAGTCATAGACAGATGGCCTTGGGTAAATAATTAAAAAATTTCTCCATCTTTAAAATGGAGGTAAGAATTCCTGCTCTTCCATGTCACAGGGATGCTGTGAGGATCCAATGAGATAACATATGAGAAAGAGTTTTGAAAACTGCAGCAAACTATAGAACAATTTGAAAAAAAAGGAAAGAAAAATTTGTCAACATTGCTGCTTATTAAGGAGACTCTTTCAAAAAAATGGGAAAAGGATGACTCGTGGGAGTAATTGGAGAACCAATCCCTTTTGAATATTTCTCTCTCCAGATGCCACCTCTGGATGGTTTCAGCTCTGTCACATTCATGTTTTATGAATCTTTGACAGTGGTTCCCAACCTGTGCATGTAGAATCCCTAGGGGGCCATGGAGTTATGGCAAAGGGTCCATCTGTTCAGCAAGCATTGGCATGTTGATCTTTATTTAGCTCCAACAAAATATGCAGCGTGACTCAGTATGATGAATAGGCGAACACACCATCTGTAGGCTGAACCGTCTCACACATATACGTAACTATTCCTTTCCAACTAGATGTAGAAGCTGTGGTGGTGGTAATGCTCCAAAAGCATTAGTGAATTCATAACAGCCTCTGGTCATGATTTATCTTCTTATTCAGCCAGATTCACATTACAACTTCTCTCTCATGAGGGAGTCTGTGACATTTTTTACATTTTAAAAGGGGTCATCATACTAGAAGAAGTTGATGATGAGCTAATGTCAATCTGAAGTCAATCACGGTTTAGGGTGGCAACACTCAGGCTACCTACTGCCTGCTTGTAGGCATTTTACAATAGCTGTTCAACTTGGTAGGTACTGATCTAAGTTCAGTTTGACTTCCAGCTCTATCACTTGACTGAAACTGCTCTCCCAAAGGCTACTGGAAACTTCTTAATTGCTTGATCCAATGATCTTCTCAGTCTTTATCTTCCTTGACCTTTCAGTGACCTTCATCACTTTAACCACCTCCTCCTGCTAGATGAACTCTCCTGCCTTGCCTTCCATGATATTGCTCTCTCATGGCTCTCCTACTTCAAGGATCAGTGGTTCTCGGTTTCCTTTTCTGGTTCAACATCCACCTCCTGCTCCCTAACTTTAAGTGTCCCCCCATGGCTCTGTTGTGGGCTATCTTTTCTTCTTTAACTTTGTGGTTTTCACTCCAACAGGCTCAGTTATCATTTCTATGCAGATGGCTTCCAAATATCCATTTCAGCTCAATTTTTTCTCTTGAGTTCTAGTTTCTCATTACTAACTTCCTACTGCACACGTCCAGCTAACAACACAAATGCAAAACATTCAAATTGTAACTCATCTTGCCATTCATATCTCTTCCAAGCTTCATTATTTCCACCATTCTCTCAGCCACTTATATTTGAGACCTTCAATCATTTGTGACCCTTCTCTCTCCCTAACTCTCCAGTAAGTTGCTTAGTCCTGTTAATAAACTTCTACAACAACTCTTGAATTTATCCTTTGCCCTATGTCCTCATCACATTCACTTGGCAGTCTACTGATTGGTCTTCCTGTCTCTTTCAAATCTCCAATCCATCCTTCATACAATTGTCAAAATAATCTTTCTAAGGCATAGACATGACTATGATCTTTCCTAGTTCAAAACCCTTTACTGATTCCTTATTATAAGGGGGACCCCCACAGATAAAATAAAAAACTCCTCAGCCTCTTATGGTATCTTCACAATTTTACTCCAACATATTTTTCTATCTATACTATACTATGCATTACACTCCTTTACTAATTTTACCTGCTGTCAAATTGGACTGCTAGCTATAACTTCCTGAAATCAACTTGCCACCTTCCTACTCTGTGGATTTCTAGCCTATCCATCCCTCTTTCCTCTTTTTGCAATCTATGTACTCTCTTTTTTGCTCTATCAGATTTCTTATCTGTTGTCAACAGTCAGTTCAAGGGCTACTTCCTTCACAAAGACTTCCTTCATTTTTCTCAAGTATTCTGAGAGCTTATTGTTTAGATTTCTGCTTTGAACTATTCATTCTCAATTTGTATCATGTTTATTTTTATGGAAAAAGACTGGTACTCATGGGCTGAGCAGAAGGTTAAGGAATGTTGAAAAAAGGCATATACTCTTGTTCATCTGTTCTTACCCCAGGTTCATTTGCATGTCCAACAGGCAGCATTATGGGAGCCTGGAGGACACCTCATTTCCTGTGGACATATTTATTTATTTTTTCTTGGGTGAAGTGAATCTTGAGGTATATATTAAGATTAAGAGATTGGCAGAAGTTAAAAGAAAATTTCTAACCTCAAGAGAGGTGGTTGGCTGGGGTCAGGGATTTTGAATTGGCTTTGGGAATAGACAGTCAAAAGAATAGAGTTAAACTTTGCCCAAGGCTTCTGTTGTTGTTAGATTGTTGTTACTGGGTTTTTTGTTGGGTTTTGGTTTTTTGTTTTTTTTTTTGGTTACTAGGCTGAGTATAGTGGCTCATTGCCCTAGACTATGTACCAAAACAGTTTTAGCCCTGTCTTTGAACTGAGCGGTCATAAGAGTTGCTATAGGGGCGTCTAGGTGGTGCAGTGAATAGAGCACTGGCCCTGGAGTCAGGAGGACCTGCGTTCAAATATGACCTCAGATACTTAACACACTAGCTGTGTGACTTTGGGCAAGTCACTTAACCCCAACTGCCCCGCCTTCCCCCATTCTAAAAAAGCAAAAAAAAAAAAAAGAGTTACCATGCCCAGCACTTTCTTCCACTATTATCCTAGGATAACAGAACAGGACATAGTTCTGAAGAGGCTAAATAACTGAAAATCACCAGATAACAGCACTTTAGGGAGACCACAGGGCCAGGAGAAATGGAAAAGATGAAAATACAGATATAATACCTAGTAGAGAATTGCCTGATGCCATCACGAGAGTGCAGCTGAGGTGGTATGAGTTGCCCCATTCATATACACACCCAGGTGTCCAAATGTGTGTCTTTGCTCCTGGAATGTTTCCTTTTATCCAGGTTCTGGGGCTACATGTATGCTCTCTGTGTACCTTCCCATGTGTGTTCCCTGGTCATTCCTGTTCTCTACATATATGTCCTTCCCACTGGAGGGTTGGTAAGTTTTGGGACAGTATACTCCATGCATGGATAAGAGAAATATTTCCTTGGCCCTTAAATTACTCTGCTGTTTGATATTAAATGATTTTGCTTTGAACTGACGTGGTCTCTGGCTTTGTAAAAAAGTAAAGACTTCATTTGGGAAACATAAACTATGGTTTTGAGTGGATGCTTTTTCTAAAAGTACTTCTAATTTGAGATAACTTACTTGGGTCTCAGAAAAGTATATGGATATCATATTACGCACAAAACTCTGAGGGAAAAGATGGCTTTGCTTTTGTCATTGAATCATCTGCACCTAGCAATATATCTTTGAGAGACTAGGCATTTAATAAACATCTGGTTAAATAAACTGAATTGAATTGATTTAGATCAATCAGCTTATCAATCAATCAATATTTCATTGAACATCTACTCATTAAAAGATTTAGGGCATGAAGTCTCCCTCCAAGTACACTTCCAGCCTCAGCAATTCAGACCCTATGAATCTGGTCATTGAAGGAAAAGGATTTCAAATCCTTTTGGCATCGCCATTTCTCTTAGTGAAGAAACAGAAGTTAAAGGAGAGGATTTTCCCTTCAGGTGAGGAAACTGGTCTGCAATCTGATAGGCAAAGGAATCAGACAGAGACTAGGGTCTAATAAGGGGGAGGGCAGTTGGAATAGAGGATGTGAGAAAGACTGCATGTCTTTGATTAGTCTATCACGTCTAGGAAACCTCTTGTTGGAAAGAGAGGAGTTCCCACAAGGACTCACAGAGTGATAATCAGCCCAGATTGTCCCCTCTCCCTCCCCCATAGGCTGCATGATTGGTTTCTTACCTAACAAGACGATCCTTGTTTTTCTGCACAGATACGTTCTCCTCCCTGAAAAGGAAAAGGAAAATGTCTGGTTCTTCTACTTGTGAAAGGAACATCAGGGATGAAGTCAGAGACAGACTGCTTTTTTCTCTCAACGTCTATGACTATCATGTTTATAGGAACTCTCCTGCCCTAGAGATACCTCATCAGCTACCATAATGAAAATGAAACCATCCCACACGTTGTTACAGAAGAAGTAGCTTTTGTGTGTTTTTACAAGGATGCTGTATTCTGTTTTGAAGATGATGGACAAAATTGATTTCTAGTTATTATTTCTTTCTGTTCCCTATCTGACTTTGGGAGGAGGTAGGAAATATATCTGGTTAGCTGAATCATTACACAGAAATAGAAATGGTGCACTACAACTTAATCATATGATTAGGATGCTTCCTAATTGGCTGAGAGTAAGCCTAGAATTATAGAATGTACTGATGAGTTTGGCCTGGAGAGCCTATGGGTGAATCCCAATTCAGTGTTGGTGGTGGTGGTGTGTTTTGGAGTGAAATGTAAAAATCTCATCTGTGTCCCATCTGGAGAGAATCATGGTTGTCTGGGGAGTTACAGCCAGACTGAGTATCTTGGGGAATTTCAAAGACTACTACCTAGTCTGGGAGTAAGTATATAAATTTTTATATGTTCTATTTTAATTTTTTATTTTATTTTTAATTCAACTTTTATTATTAGTTCCAAGTTCTTGCTATCCCACCTGCTCTTCCCAAGTTGAGAAAGTAAGAAAAACAAAACCAGTTACAAAAATGTACAAACAAAACAAATCCCCAAATCCCACATTAGTGATGTCCCATGTGTACATGTATATTCACATATGTGTATATGCTTATATATGTATATAGAGATATATTCACATATATTTGTATACTATATATATTCACATATAGGTATATGTTTATATATGTACATAAAGATATATTTACATATAGGTATATATAGATATATTCACATACATATTTATATATATTGACATACACACATATGTGTGTGTATATATATATATATATATATATATATATATATATATATATATATGCTTGAATTTGTACTCTGAGTCTCTCTATCTGGAGGTGGGTAGCATGTTTCATCATGAGTCTCTTGGAATTGATTGCACTGCATTGATCTTGCATTGATCAGTGTTCCCAAGTCTTTCAGGGCTTTTTGTCTTTATAATACTGTTGCTATTTTATAAATTGTTCCCCTGCTTTTGCTCACTTAACTTTGCATCAGTTCATACAAGTCTTCCCAGGTTTCTCTTCACCATTTCTTATAACACAACAGTATTCTATCACATTCACATATCACATGTCCAGCCATCCCCAATTGATGGGCCATTTCAAATTCTTTGACACCACGAAAAGGGCTGCTATAAATATTTTTTGTACATACATAAGGACTCTTTTCCTCTTTCTTTGAATTCTTTAGGGGTATAGATTTAGTAGCACTATTACCAGGTCAAAGGGTATATATAGCTTAATAGTTTTGTAGATATAGTTTCTTTCCAGAATAGCTAGACTAGTTCAGAGTTCCAGCAATAGTGCATTAATGTGCCTGTTTTCCCACAGTCCCTCCAGCATTTGGAATTTTCTCTTTTTGTCAACTTTGCCAATCTGTTATATGCACATTTAATTATCTTGCTTTGGTGTATTATTTCTGAATTTTTAGATTTTCTTTTCATAGAAAATAAATTCTATAAATATATATTCTTACAATATTGTGTTTATAAGCATAGGAATAGGAAGGAAAAGGGGAGAGAACGTCTGATCAAGGCATTGAGTTATGATGGTGGTGGCAGAAGGATGGGGAAAGATAATTCAGGACTGAATGTGGTGGATTGTTGAAATCAGGAGATGAATAAACTCTGGTACCATGGAAAATCAAGAGCCTCAGAGCATTGAGTTAGGATTCAATAAGTCAGTCAGATAACAAGTATATGACAATTATTATGTTCTAAGCTCTGTGCTAAGTGCTGCATAGGCAAAGGAAGAGAAAAAAACAAGTTATGAAGAAAGATCTGAGGACAAAGACTAAAGATGTCTTGGGTTGGCTCCAGTATGGAACTGGTACCCAAGAGAGCTCATATAGTTCCACATAAACTGAGATCAAATACATAGCAGAGGATTATTCATATATTTCCCTGTGGTAATGAATTATGTTTTTAATTTTTCAAAATACATTCTATATTTACATAACCTATATTTCCCAATGTATCTCTCCCCCTTCATTTCCTAGAGAGTTATCCTTTATAACAAAAAAAAGTTTGGCAAAACTGACCAACACCCCCTACATATACACAGATTGTTGTTGTTGTGTTTGTCCTTTGTTTTCAAAGAGGACCACAGCATTAGGGAAATGATGACACACACACACACACACACAGACACACACACACATACACATTCCTTCCCCACCTCTAAAAAGAACATTAATATTTTTTCCCCACATATTTGAGAACTTAAGGGACACACATTTCTTGCCTCCTGTGAAAGAATCTTAGATCTTAGAAAGAATCCTGGTTCTTAGGCTTCCCTAAGTCTGCAGCCTGGGGTACCAGTCAAATGGGACCTTCTTCTCCCTCTCCGAGTGTCATCTTCAGTCCCTTTAAGCCGTAAGGCCTTTCCCCTTACCTTCCTTTCTAATTTCTCTGATCATTAAACCACAGCTAGAGGCATGGAGCTTCTTTGAGTCAGCTCATCTCCTTAACTCACCCATCTCCTAATTTCCTATACCTCTCATTTTCTCCTGCTGCACTCTCTATTTTAATGCTTGGTCCAAGATTCCCTGAATTTCATACGAGTCTCAGCTAAAACCCCACCTTCTATGAGAAGCCTTTTGTGATTCCCCTTAACATTAATTCCTTCTCTCTGTTGACCATTTGCTATTTCTCCGGCATATAGCCTGCTCATACATAGCTGTTTGCATGCTGTCCCCTGCATCAGACCGAGAGTCCATCTTTTGCATTTCTTTGTATCCCTAGGGCTTAGTCTAGTGCCTGGCACATAGCATAATTGACTGCCTGAGCCCACTTCCCTATTTTCTTCTACCTTCCTCTCCAGTCTCTTTGGGGGGCTGAGTTTCAGCTAACTCCAGAGCTGCTGATGGTAAAAAACAGTTTCCATCCCAGGTTCCTAGACCTGCCTGCTCTCTCAGACAACCATTTATGAGGTGGGGTTGCCCCAAACTAAGTAGCTATCTCTAACCCAAGGGTTGCTGCCAGATTTCACCTGCTCCTCCCCGGGTACCAGAGAACCACCTCAGTCTGCCCATCTCAGATGAACCATTTGAGACATATGGAATAGAGGGCGTAGGGGCCGAAGGTAATTGCTAATAACCAATCATATTTATTAAGCACATACAGTACTAAGTACTATACTAATCATTATATGTTAATGCAACACCTCAGCTCTGAACCTCTTGTGTTACTGTATTTCCTTATTTTATTTTTTGTGTCTTCTCTATCATGGATTTAGAGAGGGAAGTAACTTTGAAAGCTACTGAGTCCAAGTCTTTCATTTTTAAAGATGAGGAAACTGCAGTCCAGAGGGTTGAGTGACTTGCTCAGGGTCTCGTTAAGTGTCTGAGGCTGGATTTGAACATGACACCACCTCGTTGCTTGAGGATAGACCTCCTGCCCTCAGACTAGTGAGAAATGCCTTTGGCCCTATTGTATCTCAACTGTTCCTGATACTGATTCCCATTAATCTACTATTCAGGTATTGAGGCTGGTAGACTAGGACTTTGTTATACTTCATGGATCTGGATGCACACCAGCCTGAATGTTGTTTAGTCCTGTTGTTGTTCTAAACCTTATTTAGGGACAGCTAAGTGATACAGTGGGTAGAGCACCAACCAACCCTGAAGTCAGGAGGCCCTGAGTTCAAATCCAGCCTCAGAGACTTATTAGCTGTATAAGCCTGGGCAAGTCACTTAACCCCCATTGCCTCAAAAGAAAAAAAAACCTTCATTAGGGTGAGGTGACCATGGCCTTTCCCCAGGGCTCCAACATTCATCTTAAACTCAGTAGGGTAGGAAAGCATATCAGCCATAGGTCAGCATACCTTGGAGCCAAACAAACCATTTTCTTGAGGACACGAGGCAGTTTCACTTTTGTCTTTTTACCTCCAGAACTTAGGAGAGTGTCTGGTATGTAATACTTCATGATTGTTTGATTAGCTGGGGTCCTCCACTGACAGTACTGACCAATCTGAACAAGACCCAGGGGATGTGAGGAATGGTGGGTGGCCGCACAATGCCTGCTATTTATTCTGTGAGTAATACCCCCAGGGGTAACTTGGAGCTGTTCAACATATTTATTTAGAAGGAGCAGGAAAGCAAGGTCAGCCTCAAACTCAAAGACATAAAACCTCACTTTAATGAATCAGTACCAGACCTGGAGTCAGGAAGACTCATCTTCCTCAGTTCAAATATGCTCTGAGACCCTGTGCAAGTCACTTAACCTTGTTTGCCTCAGTTTCCTCATCTGTAAAAGGAGCTGTAGTAAGAGCTGTACAGAAACCTCAAACCTCCATTCTTCTTGCTTGACCCCCAGACTGGGTCAATTCTCTTGCTCCTCAGATGCTATTGATCATAGTAGTTCATACTCATGCTTCTGACACTTGATCAAGTATCCTGGGACTTTATGGGGAATCATCCACAAAGCAAAACCAATGCATTCCTGATGTACAGTTCCCATCATTCATAGGTGGGATTGCTTTACTATGCCTCCCCCTGTTCCTTAAAATGAGTCCTCTATGGTCAGGTGGTCTCACAGTTCTGAACATGCCTCATATATTCCCGCCTTTGGGTCTTTCCTGAAACTGTATCCCAGAACCTACAGTTTTCTCTACCTCCTCACCATCTATCTAAATCTACCCATTCTTCAAGTCCAGCTTAGGTGCCACATCTTCTGTGAAACATTGCTAGCCTAGGAAACATTCCTACTCAAACCCACACAATCTCTTGCCTTATAATGTAGCCTTATTTTATTGTTTACTTCTTCATCTACAGGGTGTTCCTAAAGTCTGGATGCATAGGAAATGTCATTAACTATGCATATTTTCAAGAAATGAAATGAATGAAATTTTCAACAACATTTTATTTAATTAGCATAAATGAGATTTCGTAGGAAAACATAGGAAGACATAGGAGACACATAGGAAATCTTATTAATTAAATTAAATTAATCTCATTAA
>CM053580.1:276685598-276703592 GCA_028627135.1 Pseudochirops cupreus | reverse complement strand
AGTCCCCAATAGCTAATGAAAGCTTTTATTCCATATGAAATTGTCATGGCTAAAATTTATGCTAATTAAATAAAATGTTGTTGAAAATTTCATTCATTTCATTTCTTGAAAATATGCGTAGTTAATGAGATTTCCCATGTGTCCAGACTTTAGGAACCCCCTGTATAAAGGCTTAATATTTTATTTTTGGATATGTTAATTTATAATACATTCAAGCCAACTATATATATTTTTTCAAAATGAAGGATGGTTAATTTTATTTTGAGATATTCATGATATGCTCCCCCTTCTCTCTCCTTTTGGCTACTATTCTTTTTGGGGGAATGGTAAAAGCAATAAGGTGACCCTGAATGCAGCTGCCAGGCCTATGTGACCCTACCTCTGGGAATGCTGGCCTGGTGAAAGGCTGAGATGAGTTTGAAGCAGGAGACAGAAGCAGATAAATCACCTTGTGGTCATTGGTAGCTTTGGAGATTCACCAAAGGTAGACCTAGGAAGGGCCAGTCATGGCTTTACCTATGGTTTAGGAGCAAGGTGCTGCCAGGGATATATGTCTTATCCTCCAGTGTGTGTACCATCTGGCAGTCACTCCGACAGACCCGGGGGAAATAATTTTCCCCTCTGGGTCTCAGTTTTCTCCAGTAGTAAAGGAATAGTCTCTACTAGATGATCTTAATGTTACTCCCAGCTTTAAATCTATTAAATGTGATGATGTCTTTACTTCATGGCATCACCTCCCTGACTTCATGGTCCTCTTCAAGAATGATGGACAAACAACAACTTTAACTAGGCTGTAAGTTCAGGTGCAGATGATTCTATGACCATGGACAGTGCATGTTATGGGGTTCCAATAAGGATTAATGAAACCATGAGTTCGATCCAATCTGGTAGCTGCACCCAGTTATGATAGGACATTATATTAGGCACTGAATCAAACCCAACACCTGCCAAGAAAAGTCCTGTGGCACAATGGAGAGAGTGCTAATGACCACACTTCAGATCCTGCTTCTGACACTTACTCAGTGGGCAATGAGGGGCATCTGATCCTCAGATTCCTGATCTGGAAAATGAATGAGGGGATGATAGGTCTCTCAAGTGCCTTTTAGTTCTAAACCCATGATCCTAAAAGGTAACTACAGTTAAGAAAAAATTGAAAAAATATTTACATTTAAGAAGTATCTTCCCTTTTGTGTGAGAATTTTGTTCTAAGTCACAAGAGGAGATGATCTTCTTTGAGCTGTTTCCAGCAGCATGGTCAGAATGCATTGGACTTTCTGTATTCCCTTGGGATTGTGGCCTTTGAAAGGCATGTATTGATGAGGCTAGGAGAAGGAGGAGTGGATTATACATTTATACAATAGGATTTAGGTTTTCATTTTTTTCCTGCATAAAGTTAACTAGGTCATATGGGGATTTAGATACAAAACCTTGGTTACTTAGGAGAAGGCAACAAAAAATAGCAGAAGAATACTGGTGCTATGGTAGAAGACCTGGGCTCACATCCTATGTCTGTTATATGCTTTTTGTGTCAACTTGGGGAAATCACTTGTTCCTCTGAGCTTCTTTTTTCCCCTCTATAAAATGATAGGGCTGACCCACTTGGGGTCATGACCCACAGTTTAAGAAGTGCCGAAGGAGTCTCCAGTGGAAAAAGTTTAAGAAATCAAAGATCCCTCATGGTTCTAAAGCCCACAGTCTTATCAACAGCCTAGATTCTTTACAAATATGAGAATTGTTTAAGAATGGCTGAGCTTGGAATGATGATGATAATATAACAATAAATGTTTTATGTGTGACTTTAAGGTTTATGAGCTGCTTTGCATGTTCTGTCTTATCTGATGCTCCCAATGATCCTTCAAGGTAGTTGCTGGCATGATCTCCATTTTATGGAGAAAGAAAGGGAGGAATGGAGGATTTAGATGACTGAGCCAAGATTCCATAGCTACTAAGTGGAAGCAGGGAGATGGAGATGACTTTTCCAGGTGTCTTCCTGGCTGTAAGGTTCTAGGGCAAGGTCTTGTGCATTTTACATAATCAATACACATTTTCAAAAATTCGGTTGGACTTGAGGATGGGATTGGGGTGAAGAGGAGAAGAAAAGGTGAAGGTTAGTCCTCTGATTTGATCAGTTCTACCTTCTTGCATCACCACTCCTCGGGGATAGGACCTCTGTGAGCCAGACTGCTGCTGCAGGACAAGGTTTCCTTCTAAAGGAAAGAAAGACAACCCTGATATCTAGGGGCCAGCACCCAGAGAAAACAGAGAGCAGCAACTTGCTTGGAGATCTCTGGTCCTTGTTCCCCCTCTGGTGGCCAACAGGTATTATAGCATCCTGCCTGTTTTAAAGAAAAATTTCTTTTTAAAGTGGGGTATTCTTTAAGGTTTTTCCTCAAAATGGAGAATTGAGATGGAAAGTGAAAAACAAAAGAAGTCAACCACCCAGATGTGTGCCCTATGGGAAAGCAAACATCTGAGTGATCAGGGAAAGCATACTAGGGATTCATGTTAAAATGCTCCCGGGCTTGAGTTTCCTCATTTGTAAAAGTATGAAAGATTTCTAAAGGCCCTTCCTGACCTAAAGTTCCATGATTTCATGACTCTAAATGTTAGGGTGAATCCAGGATCCATAAAATTCTAGTTGAGAATTCATTTCTAAACTTATTTTTCTGTCTGCAAGAGTCAAAGGCAGATGTGACCCAGAAATAGAATCAGAGATTTAGAGCTCGAAGGGGTCTTATAAGCAACCTTGTTCAATCCCCTCATTTTACACATGAGGAAACAGAGGCCAAGATGAGGGTCACACAGCTGGTAAATGACAAAGCCAGGATTTCAACCTGTATCCTTTGACTTTTTATACAACACACTTTCTTTTGTACCAGTGTGGGGCTTTCTTAATATGAGAACATGCATGACAGGCAGCTTTCTAGCTAGGTACGGATAGAGCACCAGGTCTGGAGTCAGGAAAAACTGAGTTCAAATCTGATCTTAGATACTAGCTGTGTGACTCTGGGCAACTCATTTAATCTCGGTCTGCCTCAGTTTCCTTAACTGTAAAATAGAGACAATAATAGCACCTACCTTCCAGGGCTGTTGTGAGAGTCAGTTGAAATAATATTTGTTAATATTATTATGTAATAATATTAGCACAGTGTCTGGCATGTCAGGATTTAAAAAAAAATTATTTGGTCTTTTTAGAGGGGGGAAGGCAGGGCAATTGAGGTTAAGTGACTTGCCCAAGGTCACACAGCTAGTAAGCGGTAAGTGTCTGAGGTTGGATTTGAACTCAGTTCCTCCTGACTCCAGGGTTGGTGCTCTATTCACTGTACCACCTAGCTGCCTCTCATGGAACAGGCTTTTAGTAAATATTAATTTCCTTTCCTTCTATGAAGTCATGGGTGGGAGGAAGAAATGCATAACCTCAAACCTTTTAACTTTTCAAACTCATTGTCTGTAGAATTCTACCAACACTGTGTTATTACTCTCATTTATATATGGGGAAATTGAGGCATTTAGAAGTTACATGGTTGCAAGTTACATTTTGTAGCATTTGTCTTCCTATCCATGATCTCATTTGGTCCTCATAACTCTGTGGGGGCGGGTAGGTATTATTGTGTCCAATTTGCAGATGACGAAACGGACTCAGAGAATTTAAGGGACTTAACCCACGTTGATAGCAAGGCCAATGTTATGATCCTGGTCTCCTGAGGGCTGGTCCTGGGCTCTTTGGAATATAAGGTACCCAAGGTCACGGCAAAATAACAGAATGCCAGGGCTAGACTCTGAGCATTCGGTCCTTCATCCTAGCGCTCTCTTCATTATACAGCAAAGACTTATTTTCATCTTTTCTAGGTTACCATTGCCATGGAAACTCAGGATGTCCCACTGTCACCTCAAACTCAACATTTTCAAAACCAAACTATTCATCTTCCCTTCCAACCTTATTCTTTCTCCTGACTCTCTTATTTCTGTAAACACTACCACCATCCTTCTGATCATCCAGGCTTAAAACCACGAGGTCCTCACCCCATTCCTGCATCTAGACATGTCCTAGGCTCTGTCAATTATCCCTCAGAGCATGGGCTTTAGAGATGATCTAGTCCAAATGCCTTAATTTTATAGGAGAGAAACCTGAATCCTCGTGTGGACAAGTGACTTGCCAACGTAACAAGAGATTGGAACCTGGGTCTTCAGGCTCTAAATTAATTTTTTTTTCTGCTGCGCCAGATGGCCATCTCATTTGTCCTATTCTTTCCATTCCCTGGTACCATCACTGTTTCATAGCCTCTCCCATGAGCTATTACAAATGACTTTCCAGCTGACCTCCCTGCCTTCAATCTCTTTCCCCTCCAAACCATCATGTCCATCAGTGCCTGATTAATGTTCCTAATCAACAAATAAAAAAATCGTGTTACTGCTTTGCTCAAAAAGCCTTCCATGTCTCTCTGTTGCTTGTTTTTGCTGCTGTTGAGTCATTTTTTTTCCAGTCATGTCTGATTCTTTATGACCTTATTTGGGGTTTTCTTGGCAAAGACAATGAAGTGGTTTTCCATTTCCCTCTCCAGCTCATTTTACAGATGAGGAAACTGAGGTAGATAGGGTTAAGTGCCTTGCCTAGAGTCACACAGCTAAGAAGTGTTTGAGGCCAGATTTGAACTCAGGAAGATGAGTCTTCCTGATACCAGGCCTGCTTGGTACTCAGTCCAACATGCCACTTAAATCTCTCCCTGTCCATGAAGCTTTCTTTGATCCCAGCTTCTTCTCTAGAACTTTGGGCTTCCATAGCTTTGCCCACAGTCAGTCAATCCCATAGCCATGTAAGTGGTATGCATGTCTTATCTCCATTTTTAGACAGGTGCTTGATGCTCACGTGTGGAGTAATGATGTGTGTCTAACTGTGGAAGATGCTTCTGGACAGACCAAGGGATGGTGAACAGAAACAGCAACAACAGTAGCAACTGAGATGTATTTGGTGCTTTTAGGTTTGTAAAGCACTTTACAAAAAGCATACTTATCACAGTACCTACAAAATGCATTATCTCTACATTAGAAGATACTTTATAAATGCTGGTTAAATTGAATTTGATAACCTTGCACACAGTAGGCACTCAATAAATGTTTGCTTAATAGAACTAAATCGCATCACAATGAAGAATTATTGCTTTGGCAGGAAGAGAGGAGGCATGATAAATGCCCTGCTAAGGGAAAAGGGAATTTCACTTTCTTTTGTTCTCAAGCTGAAGAGGGCTAGAGAAAGAAAGGAACAAGAACTTGGCTTGACTGAAACAAGGCTTTTCAAAAGGTTTGCACAAGGCACCAGCTACTTGTCAGGGTCAGGCAGTGAATTCATTCCTAAACAACATTTCTACTGGTTGGTACCTGTGTCAAAGTCAGCTTTCAAGGTGCGAGCATCAAATGGTGCCTCTTCTAAGAGTATATATTTCTCCATTTGAATCTCTTGGGCTATCTTGGCACACCCTCCCTTTTCCTTACCTTCAGAAGTATGAAAGTAAAGATTCTATTGAGGTTAGCCTCCCATCTGTTCAATCCACCTGGTCTCAAGACAATCAGAGGAGAGTAGACTTCTCCCCAAAGGAGTGGCATCAAGTCTCCTTTGCTGGGCCAGTCTCCCTCAATTTGGGCGTAAACTCCCCTCCAGACCTTAAGAAAAATAGTGCCTCCTCAAGAGCATGTGCAGAAATTCTGCCCAGATGGGAGCCAGAGATAGTAGTGGGGCTATGTAAGTTACTGGGTGGGAATGGTGGACTTGTAGCTAGGGCTTGGGACAGTCCCAAATGGACTCTGATGCCTCTATATAGTCACTATCTTATTGCTATGGGACTCATCATACCATGGGTAGATTTCCTTCCCCTGCCTCCTCCTTCTGAAAGGACATTTGCTCTTAATGGATTGGGGTGACAATATGTGCTTCCCAGTATAACAGTAGTAGTAAAAACAACCTCACAGTTTACAAAGAACTTTTCCTTACAGCAACTCTGTGTAAAATCACTGTTGTCATTTTATAGATGAGGAAGCTTTGACTTGGCCAAAGTCCACATATCTAGTAAATACTCAAGGCAGGACTTGTATCCACTCTATCAATTTGCTCATAGTTAGATACGGGGTGGGGTGGGGTGGGAGTGAGAGTGTTTAGGGATTAAGCATTTATTAAGTGCTACTAGATGCCAGATATTGTACTAAGTACTTGACAAATATTATCTCACTTGATCCTCACAGTAACCCCGTAAGGTAGACATTCATTCTAAGGTTGAGGAAATTGAGGCAGACAGAGGTTAATTAAGTAACTTGCCCAGGGCCACATGGCTAGCAAGTGTCTGAGGCTGGACTTGAATTCAGGTCTTTCTGACTCCAAGCCCAGTGTTCTATCCACTGTGCCACTGCTCCCAAATAGAAAATTATTTTGTCTTCCAGTCTTTGGAGGGTAGAATGGGCCCATAGTCCTAGAGGCCAAGAGGAAATCACTTAGGTCAATTCTTGTTGTAACTGTTGTTCAGTTGTGTCCATCACTTTGTGACTCTGTGGATTATACTGTCCATGAAGTTTTCTTGGGGAAGATACTAGAGTGGTTTGCCATTTCCTTCTCCAGTGGATTAAGGCAAACGGAAGTTAAGTGACTTGACCAGGGTCATATAGCTAGTAAACTAGTGAGGTCAAATTTGAACTTAGGTCTTCCTGATTTTAGGCCCAGTGATCTACCTAAGGAGCCACTTAGAGGCCTCCTAGGCAAACAGAGAGGTTAAGTGACCTGTCCAATGTCATAAAGCCAGCAAGTGTCTATTGCCAGATTTGAACTTAGGTCTTCCTGACTCTAGGCCAGTGGTTCTCAACCTGTGGGTTGCGACCCCTTTGGGGGTCAAATGACCCTTTCACAGGGGTCACAGGGGTTGCCTAAGACCATCAGAAAACACATATTTCCGATGGTCTTAGGAACCGAGACAGCACTCCTCTATCTGTCTCCAGGCGGGTCTGCCCACATGCAGATACACCCACATATGAGTATTAAAGGGTTGCAGCATTAGGAAGGTTGAGAACCACTGCTCTAGGCCCAGTACTCTATCCACTGACCCATTTAGCTGCCTCTAGATTAATTCTACCCATATATAAATTTAAGTGGAGACCTAAAGCATTTGGACTTGAGATACACAGAAAGCAGTCCTGGCTTCCTTGGATCTGACACCAATTCCTTGTGTGTCCTCGCACATTTCCAGTCTCTGGGCCTCAATTTGAATTTAGAGGGCCTAGATTCAAGTCATATTTTGTCACTTATGACCTGCATGACTTTAGGAAAGTTATATAATCTCGCTGGGGCTCAGTTTCCTCATCTGCAAAATGAAAGGATTAGACTAGAAGGTATGATTCTAGGATAAATAACCTCTATATAGGGTCCCTTGCAGTTCCATTAGGCAGTAATGCCCCAGCTGTGAAATCACCTGATATCATTTGACTCCTTTATGGTCATCTGGAGAGAGTTAGTTAATCAGGTTTTCTAAGAAGCTTGGAGATAGACAGGATACACAAACCAGATCTAGGAAAACAAAATTCTAAGAACTTTGCTCAAAACTGCCCAGGTTTTGCTTCCAACATTCTTTGTCAACTGAGTTTATTTTTAAAAATGCCAAGTGCTTTCCCCTAGTATTGACAACATTCAGCAGGGATGACTAAGAGGTTGTCCTAGAATGACCTTTGAAGGCCCTTGCAGTTCTAATATTCTAGAGTTCTATGAGCTACAAGATTCAAATGACCCATCCTGAAACAGAAGAATTCAGGGAATACTCAGCACATTTCTTTTCCAATTTTGGCAAAGACCATTTATTCCCCACTGCTCACTCATGTTGGCCCTCCCGACCCCTACCATGAGGGTTTGTTTCCTTTTTTGATCAAGAAAAAAATCAATCTGGATGCACATTAGTTATACTATGTGTCCGAGAGAGGTCTCCCGAAGGTTTTTAGATGCCTGAAGATCTTACCATTAGAATGACTCTCTTGGGGTCAAGCTGCTTGAAATCTTTCACCATCTGGTGAAATCTGACTGAGCCAATCAGATTTTTCCCCACTCAGGTTTGGAAATTGGAACATTGAGTTAATTACTTGGCATAGGTAGAGTATCTCAAAATAATCTGATAAAAGTAGATACATTCATGATAAAATGTAAGCTTCTTGAGGGCAGGATACCTCAAGATTGGTGCCTGCCAATACTTGTGTAGTAGGTTCTTTAAAAGATTTTCATGCTGATATAGACAACATTCTATCCCTAAAAGCTACTGAGAGAGTGTTGTATTCATTGGTGGGGGTAGGGATGTGTATAGATTCCATCTCAGGTCAAGAGTACTAAATGGGAAGAAGAGGGGGAGAAGGGAACAAACATGTATTAAGTGCTCTATGCTAAGCCCCTTATAATTGTGTTTGATCCTCACAATAACCCTGGGAGGTAGGTACTGTTATCTTCATTTTACAGTTGAGGAAACTGAGGCAGAGGTTAAGTGACTTGCCCAAGGTCAAAGAGTCAGCCAGCTTGCCCAGGGGGTAAGAAGCAGACTCCAAATCCATTCCCCTTTCCACAGTACCACACTGCCAGAATTTCCCAGCCTTTCTCCTTTCTCTGGGAGCAACAGAAGCTATTTTAAAACCACATCACCCTTTTTTCCCCCTTTGCAGTGGGAACACTTCCTTGCCCAAGCTGGAGGAGTTGGCAGGTATTTGTTCTAATATTGTGTAGGTATGTGTGGACTGGTCCTTCTCAGCACTGGGCCAATTTATTATCTGGAATTTGTGGCTTTAGGAATCCTTAGGAGGTCCTTGAAGAAATGGTTCTGATTATCCGGTCTTTTGTTGGGATGACTGGGAATCTCACTGATGCAGAGCACAAAAAGCTTAAATAGGACAGAACAATTCAAGATGTTTTTCTTCCTTTAATAGTCTCTTGGATAAAATGTGTGTGTTATGACTTATAGTTATACCAGAGAGAGAGCAGCTGCTAAGCTGCATTGTTGCCTGACAGTGGACATTCTCCTAGGTGTAGCCAGACACACGTAATTGAAGTAAGATCAATCAATGATCTAGTATCGATTAAGTACCTACTATGTGCCAGGCACCTTGATAAGCAATGGGAGGACAAATATGAAGAAGGAAACCATCTCTGCTCTCAACGAGCTTCTATTCTAACGGGAGCTGCATCAACTACATATAAAAGATATACTGAGTTTTTCATCAATTCTAGCATTCTCTCAGCTTGTCTTCAATAATCTGTCTTGACTACAGCTACATCCACTCCAAATAATATAATGTTTGTTTTTGATTTTCTTTTTTTTTTCTTTTGGAGGGGAGAAGGTAGGGCAATTGGGGTTAAGTGACTTGCCCAAGGTCACTCGGCTAGTAAGTGTTAAGTGTCTGAGGCTGAATTTGAACTTAAGTCCTCCTGACTCCAGGGCTGGTGCTCTATTCACTGTACCACCTAGCCGCCCCAAAGACGGCTTGTTTTGTTTTTTATTTTCTTTTTCAGATAATATAATGTTAATAAATAAAACATACAAAGTATGTTTTATGATTGAGCATTGGGAATGCAGATGGAGAAGAGGGCCTAGGGTGGGACCATGCGGGAACACTCATGGTCGGGTAGTGTGATATTGATAATGAGGCAAAGCAAAAGACATTGAGAAGGAGCAATCAGACAGGTAGGAGGGAATCAGGAGACCAAAGTGTCTTGAAAATCCAGAGAAGAAAGGGGCTGTAGGCAGTAGGGAAGATCAAGAGAAGTTTCATGCAGGAGATGATGAATGCCTTGGTTCCCTCCTGAAGGAAAGGAAAGACTCTATGAGGTGGAGGGAAAGAGGGAGTGGCATGTGTGATGGTCAGTGCAAGACATAGAGACGAGAGATGATGTTTCATGTTTGACAAAAAAGAGGAGAGTCTGGCTAGATCACAGACTATGGGAAGGGGAGCAATTTTCAATGAGGCTAGAAAGATAGGTTTGGGTCAGGTTGCAGAGGAATTTAAAAAGTTAAATGGGGAAAATTATTTTTGATTGTCTACAGCACATAGGAGCCACTGAAATTTATTAAGAAGGAGAGTCAAATGGTCAGATTTATGCTTAAGGAAAATTAATTTGGCAACAGTGCAAGAGGTGGTCTGGAGTAGGAAGAGGTTATGTGTGGTAGGGAGATGAGTTAGTGGGATGTTGCAATAATCTAGGCAAAAGGCATTGAAGGCCTGAACCAAGGTGATAACTGTGAATGTGAGAAGGGGTCAGATACGAAAGATATTGATTGGATAGAAAAGTCAAGATTCAGCACTGATTGGCTATATGGGGGGAGAGAGAGTGAGGATTTGAGAGCAAAGGTCAGATTATGAACCTGGGAGGCTGCAAGGATGGAAGGTACCACCATCCTTTTTGAAAGGCTTACTAGATGGGTAAATCAGTAGAATGCTATCAATGTAGTTTGCCTAGATTTGAGCAAAGCATTCGACAGAGTCTTTCAGGTTATTTTTGAGCAGAGCATTTGACAGAGTCTTTCAGGTTATTTTTGTGAAAAAAGATGAAGAGATGTGGGCCAGACAGTCGTATAATTAGGTGTTGTTGGAATGGATTGAATGGCTGGACCCAAGGAGTAGCTATCACTCATTCAAGGTCAGTTTGGAAGGAGGTCTCTAATGGAGTGGCCCAGGAATGTTTTTGGCTCTGCACTAACATTTTAAATAGCAACTTGGATAAAGGTGCAGATGGCATGCTTATCAGGTTAGATTCAAAGACTGGAAGGAGAGTTCACATTGGGAAGAAGAGTTCACATTGGAAAGAAGAGTCAGGATCCAAAAAGAGCTTGATAAGACAATAATGTTGGGTTCTAGCTAACAAAATTTAATAGAAATAAATATAAAGTCTTACATGGGTTAAAAAAATCTGTTTCACAAGTACAAGATGGAGAAGGCATGGCTAGATCATAGGCCATCTGAAAAAGCTTTGGGGGGTTTTATTGGATTTCTAGCTAAAGGCTACATTAAAAGAAAGCAGAGTACCCAGGACCAGTGAAGTGATAGGGTGTTGAAAAGCTGGAAGATGACCAGGATGATAAAGGGACTTGGTACTCTGCCATAAAAGGATAAGCTCAAGCAACTGGGAATGTTTAACTTGGAAAAGAGGAGATATAAGAGGTACAAGGTAGCTATTTTCAAGTAGTTGAAGGCCTATTGTATAAAAGAGGGATTGGAAATACTTGCAGTTTTTTTTTTATGATAGCCCAAATGGGAAACTAAAGGAATGTCCTTCTGTTATAATATGACTAAGCAATATCAATGTAACAGAATATTATTGTGCTATAAAAAATGAGGAAATGGGGGTGACTATATGATAAAGTGAATACAGCACCGGTCTTGCAGTGAGGAGGACCTAAGATCAAATCCAGCCTCAGACACTTAACACTTACTAGCCATGTGACCTTGGGCAAGTCACTTAGCCCCAATTTCCCTGCCTTCCTCCCCTCCACAAAAGCCAAACAAACAAAAAAAAAAGAAATGAGGAAATGGACAATTTCAGAGGTTACCAAGATGACCTTCATGAAATGATATGGAGCAAAACAAACTAAGGTTATGACCTTGGGAGACTGGAAGAATAGTAGTGGCTTAAAGAGAAATAGGGAAATTTGAAAGAGGAGAGGATGTGGAAAAAAGAGAATGAGTTCTGTTTTGGATAAACTGAGTTTAAGGTGTCTCCTGGACATCCAGTTTGAAATATCTCATGGATAGTTGGTAATATGGGACTTGAGATTTTTTTTTGTGGTAGCCCCAAATTGGAAATGAAGTGGCTGCTCTCCTATTGGGGAAGCTAAACAAAGTGTGACATATCAATGTAATACAATATCATCGTGCTGTAAGAAATGATGACATGGATGATTTCAGAGGAAACAGAGCAGCTTTTTGAACAGATGCAGAGCGAAGTGACCAGAACAAGGAAAATGATTTATACCATGATCACTTAGAAATAAAAACAAAACAAAAACAACTTTGACAATCCTTGGAACTCTGGTCTACGCAATGATCCAGAAGAATAAAGTGATTCATTCAACATGCAACTGACAGAGAGGTGATGAACTTAAAATGCAGATGTGCCTAAAATGGGGATTTGTTTTGCCAGATTATGTAGATATATGTATGCAGAGATTTTTAAAAACGCCTAATGGGTGGAGGTGTGTAGTATGAAGGACAGATTAAATAACACTTGACAACTGGGGCTTGGGTTTATTCTGCTGGAGCACTGGAAGGATGTGGCGGAGATGCAGATTGTGGCTTGATATGGGGAAATCTTTTCTAATAATTAGTATTATCCTATAGTGCCTTGGGAGGTCAGAGTCCCTTCACCTAGAAGTCTTTGAGAGGGGCCTGGATGGCCATTTGTCAGGAATAGACTAGAAGGGATTCTTTTTGAGGTATGGATGGCACTAGATGGCCTCTGCTACCTACAAGATAAAACATAAGATAAAATTCCATTGCAGCATAGCAGAAAGAACGCTATATGGTGGCTCAGAATCAAAGCGTTTTAGAACAGGAAAGGGCCTTAAAGGGTATACAATTACAGGATCATGTATTTAGAGCTGGAAGGGACTTCAAAGATCATCTAGGTTGACCCCTTTATTTTTTTTAGTGAGGCAAGCAGGGCTAAGTGACTTGCTCAGGGTCACACAGATAGTAAGTATCAAGTCCTCCTGACTCCAGGGCTCTATCCATCTAGCTGCCCCAACCCCTTTATTTTTTTTATAGATGAAGAAAGGGAGGCACAGAGAGGTGAAATCACTTGCCTAAGGATACACAGCACAACTGAGATTCTAGCCCAGGTCTTTTGACTTCAAATGTAGCCACTTTTCCCACTGCACTCTCTCTTTTTTTGCAATTAAAAGAAACTGTGGCCCAGAGTAGGCTGGTAGGTGGCACCATAGTGCATAGAGTTCTGGGCCTGAAATCAAGAAGAACTATCTTTCTGAGTTATCTGGCTAGCTGTGTCACCCTAGGTAAGTCACTTAACATTGTTTGCCTCAGTTTCTCCATCTGTAAAAAGAACTGGAGAAGGAAATGGCCAACCACTCCAGTTATCTTTGCCAAGAAAATCCCAAATGGGGTCACAAAGAGTCAGACATGACTGAAACAACATGGCCCAGAGGAGGCAAGAGACCTTCCAAGTGGCACAGACCTAGTCTGCAGTACTACCAGGTCTAGTACTCAGATGTTGTGATGTCTAGGTCTGTGTTCTCTGTCCTATATCACACTTCTCTAGAATCATTTAGAGGCAGCTAGGTCATTCAGTGGATAGAGCACTGGATCTGGAGTCGGGAAGACAGGAGCTCAAATCTACTAGTGGTATGACCCTGGGCAAGTCACTTATCTATTGCCTACCTCAATTTCCCCATCTGCAAAAAGGGGATAATAATAACTACCTCTCAGTGTTGTTGTGAGGACCAAATGACATTTCCAAGCACTTAGCGCAGTGCCTGATACACAATAGACACTTAATACATTCTAGTTCCCTTCCCTTCCTCCTTAGAGTTGGGACGGATGTTAGGGATCATCTAGTTCTTCCACTCATTCAATGAGAAATCATTTTTGCTTGACTGACAGTTCTCAGCTCTACTTAAATAGCCCCAGTGTTGGGTAGTTCACGACCACAGGAGACAGCCAATTCCATTTTTAGCCAGTTTTAATTGTTAAAATGTTCTTCCTTCAGTGGATCCAAAATTCTCCTCTTTACAAGTTTTGTCTCTTGGTTCTGGTCCCAGCTTCTTGATTAAAATAGAACAAGTCTGTTCCTTTATGTACATAACAGCCCATCGTATATTTGAAGACAGCTCTCATCTCTCCATTTAGTTTCCCCCTTTCCAGGTTAAACAATGGCAGTTTCTTAAAATGATCATCATAGACGATAACTGATATTTATGTAACACTTCAAGGTTTACAAAGTGCTCAGAATTTGTCGACTCACTTGATCCTCCCAGTAACCCTGCCAGGTAGGAATTACAGCATTAATTAATTACTACCATTTATAGAAGAGAAAACTAAAGGCATTGAGCTAAAATGACTTGCCTGTGGTCACATGGCAATTGAGTGTCCGAAGAAGGATTCAGATACAGGTCCCTTTTGATTCCCAATCATGCTTCCTATCTTACTATCTCACAGGGCATTTCTCTAGACCCTTCAACACACTTATCATCCTTTTCTGGACACACTCTACTTGGTAAATGTCATCCTTGAAATATGTTGCCCATGATGGAATACAATTCTCCAGATGGGAACTGAATATATTTCCAGTCTCTAAGCTCTGCCATTAATTAGCTGATTAGCTGCCTGACCCCAGGTGAGTCATTTCACTTCTGGGGCCTTGATTTCTTCATCTATAAAGTGGGGGAAATTATATTTGTGGTGCTTACTCCACAAGACTGTTGTGAATCAAGTGCTTTAAAACCCTTAACACACCTCATAAAATCAGTTATTATTATCATTTTATTATTATTTTATCCCAATATTTTTCAGTGGGTATCACATAAAAATAGTTCAGAGATAAGTTGCTACCCTGTTATTATTATTAATGTCCCCAAAACTAGTGTACACGTGGATAAAATACCTTTTTGTAGTTGAAAAAAGCATTAGGATGTAAATTCATCTTCTATGGCTCACTGAGAGCATCCTTGGTATAACAACAAGAGCAGACAATCGATGCATCTTATCCTATTTCCTTGTTATTTGGATCCTCTCTATATTTTGATATTTAAAAACAACAACTATGTAGAATGTGAGAATTAGGTATGGGACTTCTATTAAAAATGCTATTCGTAAATTTTGTCGAGTTGGTATTTTATCCAGGAGAATGTGGATGACACTTTGGTCTGTGATCATGGTCCGGTTCTAGTACAGTTTACTGGTTGAATTTTATTTTTTTTTAAGGTCTATATTTGTAGTATTGGGACTTGTATCTCATTCCGTGAAAGACAGAGGTATATGATAGAGTTTTCTCATGTAGAATTTTTAACAGTAGGTCATGCATTGTAAGATATTCATAGGATAGGGGTGGCTAGGAGGCACAGTGAATAGAGCACCAGCCCTGGATTCAAGAGGACCTGAGTTCAAATCTGGCCTCAGACACTTAACACAAAACTAGCTGTGTGACCTTGGGCAAATCACTTAACCCCAATTGTCCTACCTTCCCCCTCCAAAAAAAAAAAGCAAAAAAAAAAGATAAAAATTAGAAAAAAAAAAAGATATTATAGAATCAAAGACTTAAAGCTACAAATGACCTCAGAGGTCATCTAGTTTAACAGTCTCATTTTACACATACAGAAACTGAGACCTGGGGAAGGTAATTTTTTTGTCCAAGGTCACACAAGTAATACGCATCACAAGTAGTATTTTCACCCAGGTAGAAAGAAAGGTAGGCAGGCAAGAAGGAAGGAAAGAAACATTTATTAAGGGTTTGTTATGTGCCAGGCAGGGCAGCTAGGTGGCACAGTGGATAGAGTGCTGGGCCTGGAGTCTGGAAGGCTCAACCTCATGAGCTCAAATCAGACCTCCAACACTTAACAGCTGTGTGACCCTGGGCAAAAACACTTAACCCTGTTTGCCTCAGTTCCTCATCTGTAAAATGAACTGAAGAAAGAAATCATAAACCACTTCAGTATTTTTACCAAGAAAACTCCAAAGCGGGTCATGAAGCGTCGGACAAGACCAATGTGACTGAATAACAAAAATTTGCCGATGCTGTACTAATTGCTTAACAAATCAGATCTCATCTGATCCTCACAACAACCCTGGGAAGTAAATGTTATTACTATCCCCAATTAACAGTTGAGGAAATGGAAGCAGACAGAGGTAAAGTGACTTATCTAGGAGAACACAGCTAGTAAGTATCTGAGGTCAGATTTGAACTTGGGTCTTCCTAAAGCCAGAACCAGGGCTCTATCCACTGAACCACTGGGCTGCCACACACTCTGATTTCAGAACCAGTGATTTTCCTACAGTACAATGGTATTCTTTTATTTTAATAGGTGTCAAATTTTTACAACCTAGGGAAAGGTTGAACTGTTTCCATCAATTTTTGCATTACTTATCATGGTCACTATATTCATGCTCCTTAAGGATAATGCTTCTATAATTTTTGGTGTCAGTGACCTGGTTCTGAATGGCTCATAAATCTTTAGGTTTCCACAAACAAATATGATTCTTTGCTGACATACTGTCAGATGAATCATGCGGATGTTGCCCATGGGCAGCTTTCTTTTTTTGCAGGGGTAATTGGGGTTAAGTGACTTGCCCAAGGTTGCATGGCTAGTAAGTGTTAAGTGTCTGAGGTCAGATTTGAATTCAGGTCCACCTGACTCCAGGGCCAGTGCTCTATTCCCTGCACCACCAAGCCGCCCCATGGGTATCTTTTCGATTCCATTCTTGGATTATAACTACTTTATAGGGCCCATTAGAGTTAAACTCCTTTCATTTATGCTCAACAAATATAATAGTGTTTAAAATGATGTCTTCTTGTTCCAAAAGAAATTCTGTCTGTTTCTCATATTCTCTAAGAATGTTTATCATTTTTTCATATTTCTATTTCTCTCTTTGGTGGATAGGCCTTGAGTTTTATTTATACTGTACAGGATTTTGTCGCAGAACAACAGTAGTGGCATGGAATAGTTGATCGAGGCTTGAACTCAGAAGGATCTGGGTTCAACTTCTACCTTTAAGACTTAATAATTATGTGACACTCTGTCACTTCACTGTTATTTGCCTCAGGCAATTCCCTAAGATTTAGCTATTCAGTCATGGACAGGGAGAGAGTTCTCCATATTAAGAAAATCATGAATACTTTGAAAAAAATCAAAAGTACAAAATTAAAAGAAACAACTAGTATTGTTTGTAAAAGTGAACTACTGGAAGTTTTCTTGTAAGTACAGAGTGAAGCACAGAGGTTTTCCTTCCCTACTAATATATATATATATATTAGTATATATATTCTATATACTATATATTAGTATATATAATAACTAATAACTATATAATAACCATATATAATAACTAATATATAATATATATTTATACGTTACATATACAGAGAAAAATTAAATATATAAAAAAAGAGAAGAAAAAAGTATCCCTCTTTGTAAATTACATGATTCCTTAATTATGACAGTTTATAACTTTAAGGTAGTGGGATACAACATAAATCTACAAGTATAATCAACATTTTGATACAATCCTCTCAAAAACTAGGAGGAAAAGAGAAATTGTATTCAAAATACCTTAAAATACATAAAATATCTATAGAGTTAACTTACTAAGGCATACTTTGGACTTACGGAAAGAAGAACAATTAAGAATTTACAGAAATAAAGGAAGACTTAAATAACCAGAAAGATATTTATTGTTCATAGCGAGGCCAAAACAACATTATGAAAAGAAAGGTACTAGCTGAATTCATTTAAAAATTAAAGCAGAGTGCCATGGGATTATTTTCTCAAATTAGACAAATTAATAATAAAACATCTAGAATGCCATGGGAAACACTAAGAAAAAGGAGGAATAAAGGAGACCTAGTTACCATTTCTCAAACTATATTATGGACTACTAGTTATCATTTGTCACTATTACTCGCCAACTGGGTGCGATCGTACCTGAACTGTGGACCAGGGCTGGCGTGAGATTAATAACCAGAAAGAGAGAGAGAGAGCAGATGAGAAAGTTCTTTGAAAAATGTAGTTATGGGGGGGCGGAGCCAAGATGGCGGCGTAGAAGCAGCAACATACCGCAGCTCTCACATAGCCACCCCAAAATACTCATAAAATAGGACTCTAAACCAATCCTGGAACTCCAAAACGCACACAAAGATACTTCCCACTAAAGTCAGCTCGGCTACGAGGAACCATATCAGCACTGCGAACCGAAACCAGCCTGGCCTGAAGCCGCAGCTGTGCCCCGGGGGTGGCTGGACGGGAATTGCTGAGAAGCTTCAGGTGA
>CM053580.1:276595221-276685098 GCA_028627135.1 Pseudochirops cupreus | reverse complement strand
CCCCCCCCCCCCCCCCCCACATTTTACAAGGAAGGAGACTGAAGTCCAAGGTCATGCAGAGAGTCAGCCGCAAACCTGGAACTAGAATCTTTTTCTACAATTCTCTTTTCTCTACATCAACTGCCTCCTTTTCCTCCCTGGATAGACTGTCCAAGGAGACATCCCCCAGTCCCGGCAACCTGGGTCTCCTGTTACTACTCTCTGTCGTACTCAGTCCTCACATGGGAACCACTTCTACAACACGTTAAAATGTAATTGGGAAATATTTAACAGAATAAATAAAAATTCACTAAAACACAGATAATATTAATATGGATTTTTCCAAGTCAATATGCTCCTGCTGGGAGACTTATGTATCATTTGGTGAACCCTGTTTCTATGTGAGTTTGCCACCACTCATCTGTAATCTTCCTCCTTGCAAACCATGGCACCTTTTTTCTTTTAAGCTTCCATTTAAAAAACCAAAACAACAACAGAAAAGCATCTCAGTGCTCCAATGGAAACCTGGAAAGGAAGTACAGTGGGTTCAGAAATTTTGGTTCTAAATTTTCTTCTGCTGTGTGTTGTGAGAAATTCAGTGAGTCATTTTCCATTTCTGAATCTTAGATTTTCCAATTGTAAAATGGGAAAACATTTATGATGCAACTCTTCCATCTTTGTGTTTTCTGGCATGATTGAAGGTTGTCCTGCTTAACCTAATATTCTTTTTAAAAGAGAGTTACCATATATGCCCTATTTGAACTACCACTTTTCAAAGAATTAGCATACAGTAAATTATGCATAACACTCCATGTTAAAGTTTAATTCTGATGATTTAGAAAGCACTTACTGACTCGGGTATCAGAATCATTATGATGAGCATAAATGACCAGGTTGGGTTGATACTGTTTTGTAATTTCAGATGGTGAAAGTGCTCTATTGATACAAGTTCAGTTTATACAAAATGCCAGAGAGAATATTTATTTTACATATATCTCAGGACCATGGAATTTAGAGTCAGTAGAGTTCTTAGGGGTCATAGAATAACACCTTCATTCTGTAGATCAAAAAACAGAAGCTCAGAGAAAAGTGACTTGCAAGAGTTCCCTTCACTCCTATGTCTAGAGTATAGCTGTAGAATGATTTCTCTAACAAGCATACATACCCAGTAATGGCTCACATTTATTAACAGCTAATGTACAAGATGCTGCTGTCCTCTGAGACCTCACCTTGGGAGACCAAGCAGGTGTGTTCTATTGATGCTGCTCTTGCTCAAAAATTGTTTCTGGAAACTGCTTCTAGGGTCACTTCATGAGCCACAGAAAATCAGCTTCATTATTTTATAGTCACCTCCCCAGTTTCTGATCCAAAAAATGGTGTGGTCCAAGTTGACTGTCCTCCTTACTCAACAGATTTGGGCCCTGGGGATTTTGGATTGCTTTCAAAGGCAAAGTCACCTTCAAAATGGGAAGATTTGCTCCCACTGAGGACCTTCAAAGGAATGTGTACTGGGTGCTGAAGACATTTCTGAAAGAGCTTCTACAAATATGGTTTGATCCAGGGCATCCTGGCAAAGAGATGTACATTTTCTCTGTCTGTTCTCCTCCCTATCAAGGAGAAAGCACTCATTTGGTATGTAAATTCTGGCATATCCTGGTTAAAAACAAAGTCACCTAACTTTACCATAACATTTGGTAGATGTGGGCAAGTATACATCCAGATATGAGCATGAGAAGTAAGACAGTGGATTGAAGACAGAGCTGACGACTCTCAAGTTCTAATCCTGACCCCTTCTCTCTCTGAAGAAAAAAAAATATGTGAGTGTGTGTGTGTGTGTGTGTGTGTGTAGACATATACACACATATAGAAAGAGAGAGAGGAGAGGGAAAGAGAGGAAGAGAGAGAGAGAGAGACAGAGAGAGAGAGAAAGAGAGAGACAGAGAGAGAAAGAGGCTTTGTTAACTCTGGGCAAGTCATACACCCTCAAAGTTACCTGTAAGGTGCAGCTATCCATTAATAGAGCTCCTCATGGGTCCAGTCAAAATAGCAATGGTCATCACAGTAATAGTAATTCTAATAATAGCAGTAATGGTAATAAAAATAATGGCGGCTAGATGGCAGAGAGGATAGAGTGCCAGTCCTAGAGTCAGGACTACCTGAGTTCAAATTCTGCCTCAAACACTTATTAGCAGTGTGACCCTTGGCAAGTCACTTAACCTTGTTGCCTCAGTTTCCTCATCTGTAAAACGAGCTGGAGAAGGAAATGGCAAACCTCTCCAGTATCTTTGCCAAGAAAACCCCAAAAGAGATCACAAAGAGTCAGACCCAAATGAAAAATGACTGAACAACAAATAAACTTAGTCAGTCAACAAGCATTTATTAAATGCTTACTACGTGCCAGGCACTCTGGCAAGTTCTGGGGATATGAAGAAAGACAAAACCATCTCTGTTCTCAAGGAGCCTGAATTTTAAGGGAAGAGATAACACACCAATAACTATATACAACAAGATCTATACAGTGAGAACAGGAAGTCATCTCAGAGGTAAAAGACATTTGGAGAGGGTGGGATGAGGCAGGGCACCAGGAAAAATACTGCATGGCAGAGGCTAAAGAAGTAGGTTTATGTCCATAGGAGGGAACAACATAGAACATTCATGACTGAGTTTTGTTTCTACTTCTATAGTCAAAGTTAATTACTTATGGCTTACTTATTCCCAGATTATTTTTATCCAGCTATAACCATTCTTTTAACTTCCAGTCTCTCATCTTCAACTACCCACTGAACCTCTCAAACAGGAAGTTTCATAGACATCTTATTCTCAACATGTCCAAAACTAAACTCATTATCTTCCCCCCATCCCTTCCTAACTTCACCATTGCTCTTGAGGGCAGCCCCATTCTTCCTGTCAGCCAGACTTGAAACCTGCGTGTAATACTTAACTCCTCACCCTCAATCTTCATATCCAATTTGTTGCCAAGTCCCACTGATTCGACCTTCACCACATTTCTTTGTATATGACCCCTTCTCTCCTTTGACACTGCCACCTCCGTGATATAGGCCCTCATCACCTCACACCTAGACTATTATAAGAATTCTTTGGTTAGTCTTTCTCTACTCCTGTCTGTCATCCAAACTACAAATGTTTTTTCCTATACCATCTTGGTCTTCTAATGTTTTTCACTGATGCTGAATACTTAACTTGGTTCTCTATACCACTTAGATTCCTTGTATCACCATTGTCTTTAATTAGACACTGGTTCTGGTTGGCTAACCAACTAAGAGGATTTACTGCAGAGGCATTCAGAAAGGCCTATTGGCTTCAGCTACCTTCTCTTCTCTCTTGATCCACATCCCCAAGTCAATTCTTCTCATATGTCTCCATGATTCCTACAAAAGCAGGCTTCCCATTTCCTCCACATGGACAGTTCAATGAGCCAGACTCCCTACCCCTGCCCCATTTTTGCTAGAACCATCATGAATGAGCACATTCTCCTACACTGTAAAAGTATTGCAGGACCTATACCCAGCAGTATATGAACCAGCCATTTCCAAGTACCACAGAAGAAAAAGTGGAACTATGCAAGCATACCTCTTAAGGTTATGGGGTCAAATATAGCTATGGTGAAAGTAGCTCATGAATGCAATTGAAGGTCTTTGAAAAGACTTTGGAAAATTACAATCAACATCTAGCTGACATATGCAAAAGAAAATCTGAGTGCCATAATGCTGAGCTAAAGACAGCAAAAAAGAAGCATGTGGAAAAGAATCCAAAAAACAAAACCCATCAGAAATTCTAAACGGGTTTTGTTTTTTGGATTCTTTTAGGCAAAAATCAAAACATGAAGGTGATACAAGGAGTCTAAATGGTAGAAAGAAGAGAACAAATTATTCAGCATGAGTAAAAAACATTACTACAGATTCTTGAGAAATAAAGAAATCAGAGATGAAGAGAGACCCTCCAAAGGAGGGGGATGTAAAAAATTTCTTGTCTGCATAGTTTTGAGAAAGTCCAACATAAAACCACAGTTGGCTCAAGCGAGAAACAGAAAACCTATAGGCTATTAACAAGATAAATGACTGAAGAATTTTGTCAAGGAAAATGACTGCAATTCTAACTTCTTTGAAGAATTGGAAAGCACATTTCCCAATTGACGAATGGTCAGGGATTGCCTATGTGAACTTTTCAAAGGAAGAAAAACAAGCTATCAACAATCACATGAAAAAAAATGCTCTAAATTATTAACAAGTAGAGAAATGAAAATTAAAGCACCACTTAGGTTCTACTTCAGACTCACAGGATTGGTAAAGTTGACAAAAAAAGAAAATGGCAAATTCCGGAGGGGCTGTGGGAAAACCAGCACATCAGTGGGCTACTGGTGGAGCTGTGAAGTGGGCCAGCCATTCTGGAAAGTCTTTTTGAACAATGCCACCAAAGGACTGGGCAATACCACTACTAGGTCTGTGCCCCAAAGAAATCAAGTAAAGAGCAAAAGGTCACATATTTCTTACCAATATTAAATAGTGCCTCTTTTTGTGTGTATGGTAGTAAAGAAGTGGGATCTAAGTCATCAACTAAGTTATCAACTAGGGAGTGGCTGAACAAATTATGATGTGTAACAGGAAGTTATGAGAAATGATGAAAGGGATGCCTTCAGAAAAACCTGGTAAAACTTGGATGTATTGACTTAGAGTGGAGGGAGCAGAACCAAGAGAATAATTCTTTATAATATGAGGCAAATACAAAGTGAAACAATTTTGAAAGACTAAAGAATGCTATTTGTTTCTGGAGATGCAGTTCCTCAGAATCATGGATGGCGCATGCTCCCCTTCTCCTGTCAGAGCTGATGGATTTAGGATGAAGATTAAGATACCGAATTTTTGGACATGGCCAGGGTGGGATTCTTCCTTTTTTGCTTGACTATGCATGGTTGTAAGTTAGTTTTCTTTTTCTTTTAGTGAGGGGAGAGGTGTGGGAGGGAGAGAAAATAAATTTTTATTAACTGATTTAACTGAAAATTAAAAAAAACTAAAAGAAAAGCAAAATGTACATAAAGATATTTGCATTTTCATGTACAGTAATCTTATTGCATCCTACTATGTATATGGAAATGCCCATTTTATTTGGTGTTTAAGTCTAGAATAAAGGAAATTTAAAATAAGGGGGAAAAACCTGGAAAGCAGCGGGACCAGAAAGATTTATAATTATTAACTCAAATGCTTGACAGTGGCGCATGAATTACTGGAAAGTCAATTTATCACCTTCCTCTAAGACACAAGATAGATCCCAAATTTCTAAAGCAAATGTCTTACATGTCTATTAATCAAAAGATGAAAACAACAGTGACCATTCCAGCTATAGGTCCATTATACGTTTGTGTATTTTATACAAAGAATTCAGAGGTGTTTCACTAAAAACATTTCAGTACCTGTACACAGTAGAATATGCACCTCTAAAATCTATGCACACTTTTAAGAAAACAATAGAATGGCTGAGGTGTGAACAGAATGTGCCAAAATTATCAGTCAACAAACAGGCAAGTCTGACCTACGTGTAAGACACTGCTACACCCCAAGCATTCAAAGAAAGGCAACAGAGAGTCTCTGCTCTCAAGGAGCTCATGGTCTGATGGAAATACAATCTGCAAATAATTCTGTACAAACAAGGTACATACAGGGTAAATTTGAAATAAAAAATAGAGGGAAGGTCCCAAAACCAAAGGGAATTAAGAAAAGCTTCCAGTAGAAGATACATTCCCTGGAACTTAAAGGAAGCCAGGAGGCAGATATGAGGAAAGACAGCCATACCAGGAATAGTGGACAGTGAATGGAGATGCCAAGAGTCAGGAGATGCAGGCTTGTTCAAGGAACCATATAAATGTCAGTTTCCCTGGATTGCAGGGTATGTAGAGGGGGGTGAGACAGGTTATGAAGAACAATAATGAATAACTTATTATCAATTTAGTAATTATTTAACAAGCTGTCCCAGAGTATCAGAATATTTTCATTAACTTCTTTGAGTATCACAAAGTCTTGGATTCAGTTCTGCACTCATGGATTAGTCATATACAGTGTGCATTTCTATCCATATCCATGTGTGTATCTATAGCTACAGAAAATCTATCTAAGCACAGTGAGAAATTTCTCATATTTAATAGATGTGGAAAACTTCTTGGTTTGAAATACTCTGCCAACCCAGTGATGTCAAGAACAATTGATAAAAAATGTGACATTTTTCAGGGAAAGCATTTGTGGTTCTTTCAAGCTTTTACATCCACTGTCTACTAAATAGAATTATGGATGGGCTCCAAATTACAAAGGGAGTTGAATTGAGACATCTTATTAATCACTTGATATCCATGGATGATACTGAGCAACAAAGAAACACATTAAACAGCTCTTTCATTTTGTGGAATAATCTAGAATTGAAAATTGCTAAATTCTTAACATACATTAAGGAGAAACTTCATTCTTGAATCAAGAGGTTACGCAGAACCAGTGGATGAAGGTGATGCCTTAGTCTCCTCCAGGCATGATACATCAAGTATAAAGATATCAAAGAGAAGAATTTGGCTCATAAACACATTAAGAGATTTATTAGCGTCTTGAACTCAAAGCTGAATTGGAAGAACATATTTAAAGCAATGAACACTTAGCCATTACTAGTTTTAGTGTATAATTCCAGAACTATAAAATGAAGCATAACAGATTAAGAAAGTATTCCAACAAAAAAGTATACAATATTAGTGAAACATAAAATCTACTATCTCAAGGCAGCTCTAGAAAGATGAACAATTCCTTTCCCTAAGGGAGGAAGACAAATGATAAACATTCTTAGAGCATGAGGTAGGTATGTAGGTCAAAAACTTACAGAAAAAAAGCGAAGAAGCAAAGATCACTTGACCTAGCTGCAGTAAAAGCTACTAACTTGTCTATACCATCAAATTTGTTGAGTACAACAGAAAGTGGTTTAACTCTTGATGGGGTCTATGAAGTGGCTAAAATCCAAAAATGGAATCATGATGTGACATCTGTATGAACTCAGTCCACAGCATGCTGACAAAGAGGTTTGGAACAAATGGCTAAGCTGTGTATTTGTTTGTGGAAATGGAGAGGTTTATGATGGTAATTCAGGATCAGGTCGCTGCACCAGAAATTATAGAGGTGCTATCTTTAAAGAGCTCAGATTTAAAGACCAAGTAGATTACTCAAGGCAAATGTAGAAACTGCAACACATCCCTGCAGGTTCTAAAAACTCAGCATCTACAGAATACCTGGCAAACCTTGACTTAAGGGCTAGAATTCTGCCTCAGAGTCTATCTTTCATGGATTGATGTATGCCAAATTACCATACTATAAATAGAGACCTTAGAATATCCTAGAGAACTTAACTAAAGAATTATACTGGAATTGGATCATTATCACAGACTGAACTGTTGCTCACAATCGCCCAGAAATAATACTGATCCACAAACATTTAAGAATGATGTTTTAAATAAATGTTACCATACTTTCAAATACTTGTAACCTCTAAACATCATGGGGGAAAATACTTTCAAAATATAGAAACATGGAAAAGAAATCAAAATCACAGTGTGCTAGGTGGCTCAGTGAATAGAGTGCTGGGCTTAGAGTCAGAAAGACTCATCTTTGTGAGTTAAAAACTGGCCTCAAACATAACTACTAGCTGTGTGACCATGGGCAAGTCACTGAACCCTGTTTGCCCCAGTTTCCCCATCTCAAAAGGAAATGGCAAACCATTCAAGTATCTGCCAAGAAAACACCAAATGGGGTCATGAAGATTTGGACAAGATTGAAAAATGACAACAAAAAAAAATTGGATAATCCCTGCTACTCTGTCTGTGCTTGGGATTCTACCAATGATGTTTTCAATGAGCCTTTCAATGAAGTGATGAACTTATATCTTCATACTTCTATTCAACTACAAAAAGCAGTTATTTAATCCTATTGTATGGTAGTTTGTAGTACATTAAATATTATAAAAACAATAACAGAATGGTGACAATGTTTTTTGTCTGAACCTTGTATAAAAAGATAAAATTCAAGTAATATTGATAATTATAATAATAACATTAATATAGTGCTTTAAGGTTTTCAAAGTGCTTTGCACACATTAGAAGTTTCTCAAGGCTAAGACTTTTTGGTTTTGATTTTGTCTTTTTATCCCCACGTCTAGTGTAGGCCCTTAAAAAATGCTTGTTTAATTGAATTAAAGTGATTTATTATACTCTTACAACAGTCCTAGGAAGTGATGAAGATTCAAAAATTCCTGTCCCATGCAGAAAACCTATAATTTGATGAAATTAACTAGGGAGAGGATTTTGAGAGTGGAAAGAAAAAGGCCTAAGTAAGGACTGAATTTTGGGGGAAACATCGACTTAGGCTTGGGAAGAAGATGGGGAGTTAGCAAAGGAGATTCAGGAGTAGTCCCAGCAGAAAAAGAATCAGAAATGGGGCAGAGAATCTTAGAAGTTTAAGCAAGAAAGAACATTTCTAGAAGGAAAAAGTGTCCAAATGCTTTGGAGGACAAGGTGGATAACGGCCCATTTCATTGACCAGCTTCCCTCAAGCCCTGGGACCCTGTTTTATACGTTTTTGTTAATCCCCTTCCCCACCCTCCCCTTCTTTCCTCATTCTTATAGTACTTTGTACATGCAAAGTCCTTGCTGAATGAGTGCATTTGAGGAGATCCTTGGGTTGAGCTCCCTCTTCCCAAATATCTATTAGCTTTCATTTCACCATTTGAGAGCTGTTCCTTAAAGTCATGGCATCCTCTTAGGTTTCACATGCCCTTGGCCAAATAATCACTTGTCAGGATGTTGAAGGTAGGGGTTGGACATGATGACCTCTGAGGTTTCTTCTAACTATAGTATTCTATTAAGACAGAAATGCCCATGGGAAGTATTAGGTTTTGTTGGCTAAATTGCTCATTTTCAGCTCCTTAGGGGATTTGTTGACAGCTAATGAGAGCTTTTACTAGGACAGTGGTGGTGGAACTGGGGCAAAGAAACCAATGGAGTCATTGGGGGAACTGGCCATGGTCGGGATGTTTGAGGAAGGAGAGATGCCAGGACAAAGGAGAAAAGTCCTGATGTGGAAGCAGGAGGAGCTAAAGCAAAATGGCACCAACTTCATAATTTGTTGCAGTTCAGTACTAGAAAGAAGCACAGGCAGTTTCTTCCAAGTTTAGATTTCTCCCTCTGGGAAAGAGAATATGTAGCTTATCCCTCTCCTGCTGCTAGGTCAGCCAGTGCCCACTATTTATGGCCATGCCACCTGGTCCCAGCCCTCTTGCAGCACCTCCTTCCTGCATTCGTCACTGAGTGTTGCATAGTGACAAGCAGCCAAAGATCATTGCGTCCCAAGAGTTCAAGCTCTTTCCCGTATGAGCACGTGCGCATGCACACACACACACACACACACACACACACACACACGCAGGAACACTGTGGCAGGATTTACTGCCCTTTCTCAGGGAAGCCTTAGATGAGACAGCCCACCTCGTCCATTATAAATGATCCCCTCTCACTTGTCCACCTCCTCCGTTGCTCCCTTTGGCTTTAATCCATCATGGAAATTCCCTTTCTGACTATCGCTAGTTCCTTTCCTTTTCATTCTAATCTGTCTCCACTACCCCATAAGGGTTTGAAATACATTCTCAGGATATTTAATATGGACACAGCTCTGTCTTCAAGATGCCCTTATTAACCAGGGTCATTTTTCTTTTGAGGGGAGTCCACTGAGTGAGTTCAGTTTTAATCTTGATAGTCATGTGAACTTTTATGGTTTCTAATAATATTTTGAAATTAGAGATAGGACTTGTTAAGCCAAATATCTCCATGGCATGCTTATATGTTAATGTAACTTCATGTGGCTGGTGGGGTGGGGTGTATGGCTCTGATCCCTTTACAGTGAGTGACAGAGGTTTGGAAAAATAATAGGAATCCTTATCAGCCAGTGAAGAGAAAACCTTCATCCTTACCACTGCAACAGTCTTCCAGAGAACGCCATGTGTTTGCCAAAAGGTATCTTGGGAGGTTTCTTGACTCCCCTCTATGTGGTATTCTTTGCATCATGACACTCAGGATAGATGCCTCTCTTCAGACTAACCTGCCTGACCGACTTATTGATGGAATGAAAAAGCATTTATTACGTATCTACTTTGTTCCAGGCACACACAAAGTTTGATAGCTCCTGAATTCAAGCAATCTGCACTCTAATAGAAGAAGAGAGCCATGGCCAGGGAGGGATGTATTGGCCTGAGAAGTCACAGGGATAGGGAGTGGCATGGAGCATGAGGGAATGCTAATACTGATTTGATTATTGTTTCCAGGGCAAGAGGTATAAAGAAGTGTGTGTATGTGTGTGTGGTAGTTGCTGGTATGGCAGAAAAATACCCAGAGCACAGAATGGCAAAGTCTGGGGGCAGGCTAGAGATGAACAGCTTTCACCAATCAGGAAAGAATATACTTAACTCAGGTGAATTCACTTGTCAGGAAGTGAGAAGTTTCATTAATTAATGCTCTCAAGGTGGCTAGCAGAGACTGACCATTAGTTTTTAGAGAGACTCAGGGGATAGAGCTAGGGAAAGTAAGTAGGGCATCAAAGAAAAACAGTCTCTACTTTGAAGGGACTACAGGTAAGGAATGCTAGAGTCTAGGTGTTTACAACATGGTAGAGGTCAAAGGTGTTAAACACAAGGTTTCTGCAGGCCCATGCAAGGCTTCTGAGTAGGGCCTGAACCTGTTTAAAATGTAATTGGGAAGTATTTAGCAGAATAAATAAAAATACAATATAACATAAATAATGTTAATATGTGGTTTTCTAAGTCCATAGGAGCTATACTCCTCCCTCCCCCCAGGGATTCTTATGTTTGGCTTAGTAGCTGTGTTTTTATTCGAGTTTGACTTGCAGACCCTACCCTGGGCAGTGAATAGAAGCAAAGATACCTTATCTGGGGTCTGTCAATAGCTGTGTGACCCTGAGTAAGCTACTTTTCATCTCTCCAGGGTCTCCGTTTCCTCATATATCAATTAGGGATAATAACTAGTCTGCTAAATTCATAAGATCACTGATGAGACAATTTGTTCAGAAGTTGTAAGATCTCCATGTCAGAAGGCACCTCAGAGGCCACAGGGTGGAGAACCTGTGGCCTCAAAGCTACATGTGGCCTTCTAGGTCTTTGGGTACAGCCTTTTGACTGAGTACAAGTTTTACACAACAAATCCTTTTATTAAGGGATTTGTTCTGTGAAGTTTGGATTCAGTCAAAGGGCTGCACTGCAGGACCTAGAGGGCACATGTGGCCTCAAGGCTGCAGGTTTCCCACCCCTGATTTTTTAGTCCAATCTATGTATTAGAATAAGATTCCCCTCTTAGGTCCCTGAAAGTGGTTGTGTAGCCTCTACTGGAAGACCCCTAGTGATATAGAGCAGTGGAAAAAGCACTTAACCACACAGTGAAGAGCTAATCCTGACTCTTGCTACCAAGATGTGACTATTGGCCCAAGGGGTCCCCTCTCCCAAAAGGGGTTCCGGTGCTGGACTTAACATGGACCTGGAAATTGAATTGATCCCCAAAAAGGAAGTGTTGGTTTTTTTCCCCTTCACTCATTCTTGTGCCCAGCAAGGAATAAAGTCAGCAAGTATTTATTAAGCACTAATATGTGCCACCCACAGTGCTAAACACTGGCAATATAAAAAGAGAAAGAAAGAGTGTCCCTTCCCTGGAGGAGCTTACTTCAAACAGCCAGAGGAAGGTAAGTCCTGAAGGGAAGCTGAAAGGCAGGTGGGGAAAACACGTAGGAAAGGGCATAGTGGAGAAAGTCCAGAGGATGAAATGAGCTCCTTTTACCCTGATGATCACCTTGGACAGCAGGTGCTATTATTATCTTCATTTGACAGTTTGCGGAAACTAAGGCAAGCAAAGATTAAGTGACTTGACCAGGAAGGAAATACAGGAGGAAACGGAAGCAAACAAAAGTTAAGTGACTTGCCCAGAGTCCTACAGTTAGTAAGTGTCTGAGACCAGATTTGACCTTCAGTCTTCCTGACTCCACATTTGCTTCTCTTTCCACTGTGCCATGGCCTTCTCCAGGGAAAACCTCTAAAATATGGGGCAGCTAGGTGGCTCAGTGAACAGAGTACCAGTCCTGGAGTCAGGAGGACCTGAGTTCAAATATGGCCTCAGATATTTAACTCTTAACTAGCCATGTGACCTTGGACAAGTCACTTAACCCCAATTGCCTTGCCTTTCTTCCTCCAAAAAGAAAAAAAAACTAAAAAAAACCCAAATCCCACTAAAATAATGCATAGTTATGGTTTATACCTGGGGGCTAGCTAGGTAGCATAGTGGATAGAGCACTGGACCTGGGGTCAGAAAGAGCAGAGTTCAGACCTGGTCTTAGATACTTACTCATGGTGTAAGTGACTTTGGTCAAGTCACTTAACCTTTGCTTCAGTTTCTTCAAATGGGGATAATAATACCATCTACCTCATAGGGTTGTTGTAATATGAAATGAGATATTTGTAAGGCATACAGCTCAGTCACTGGCCCATAGTAGGTGCTACATGAATTCCTATTCCTTTCTTTCCTCTCCTAATGTGTAGGGTCTCCCCAAAGTGAGTAACATGGTTCCTTCTAGAAAAAAACATCCTTAATACACAGTATGATTACCAGGTCTTGGACCATTGTTTATTTCCTACACCACAGAAAATTCTTGCAACCCAAAGTGCACACTAACAAATATAGAAACATAGAACAATAATCCATCATACTCATTAAACTCTCCCAGTAGGTAAATGTAACTTTATTCTTGGTGAACAGATCTTGAGGATATTTCTCACTCCCCTTGGACCTGGGCTCCCTGGGCAACTTATAAGGTCTGGATCTTCTCACATGTGTATCCTAGGGCAAGTCACTAATCTTAGGAGCTCCATTTCTTCCTATGTAAAACAAAGGGTTGAATTTGATTACCTTCTAGAGAAATCTAATTCTAGAGAGAGGAACTTCCGAGAGACAGTGCAATACTTCTGGATGCCACCCATTCCACTCTTTTATAGTTCTGATTTTTAGCAAGTCTTTTCTCAATCTTTAACCCCCAAATCACCTTCTCTGCAACTTCAATTCATTGCTTTTCATTTTGTCCCCTGGGGCCAGGGAGTATGGATTACAGAGTCAGAGTGCAATTATAAGGAGTATGTAGTAAGTGCATAATAAATGCTTATTGACTTGACTTTGAATCCCTGCTCCACAAAACAACCCTTCTACTGAAAGACAGCAAGCACATTTTCCTTGGGCTTTCTCCTCCCTATACTAGTCATCTCCAGTTCTTTTGATGAGACCTCTGATGACATGACCTCCAGTGCCCTCATCATGCTGGGTGCCCTCTTCTGGACATGCTGCAGTTTACAATCTGCCCCTCTCACCAAATGTAGCCCCAGTAGTACAACAGAGGAGAGACAAGGGCAGAGTACACAGTTGTGGTCACTTCTTCTTGTCTGTGTATTAACCCCAAGATTGAGCTAACTTTGGAGCTGCCTCATCTTCTCTCTTCCCAGTAGACTAATATGATAGGTTAAAACTCATTCAAACCAAAGTGGTAAGGGTTTAAAGGAAGACTATTTGTAAAGGGCACTGATTGGCCAAAAGGATGACTCTCATAGGCACGGTGTTTGTTGGTACCCTCTCCCAGCTTTGCCTAAACCTAAAGCTGTCCCTGGGTAGGAGGATGTGGGGGAAGAGATGCTTTCAGTGCGTGTGGTTCCCATTTAAGGGGCCCTCACAACAATAAGACAGTGATTCATAGTCTCCATGTATATGCTTCCATTACTGGGCTTGCTACTTTAAGTCACTGGGGTGCCAAGACATATGGAACAAAGAGGCCCTGCAGGACTTCTTGGAAGTCGGACTTATCTCATTCCCGCCACAGGCAAGGCTGTGTTCTCTGCACGTGAGCGCCTGCAATTGCCCATGTCCTGGGGATGTTTCCAGAAAACAAACCCGATTCACCTCCAGGGAGCCCTCGCCCAGCTCTGTTTGAAAATAAACATGCGATAGTTTTATGATGTGAATTACAGCCCAATAGGAAATGAACTAAGACTATCCAACTTCTTTAAGCTGGTCTGTTCCATGGCTTGGGGAGGGGCAGGGGAGATTGTGTGTGTGTGTGTGTGTGTGTGTGTGTGTGTGTGTGTGTGTGTGTGTGTGTGTTTTCCCCTCATTTTCTTCACTTTGGGCCATTGTAGAACACAATTAGTACCTGTCATGAAAAATGACATCTTCATTACTGAGGGAGGCATGTGGTGTGAGGGGAGGAAAGCTACACCATTAGTCAGGAGACCCGAGTTCTAGTCCTCGTTCTTACCCCTAAATGAGCTGTGCAGCTCTGGTTAAATCACTTAATCTCACTGAGCCCTGGTTTCCTCTTCTGTAAAATGATGACCTCTGAGGTCCCTGCTAGCTTTGTATATTGATAATCCTAACATCCCAGTGGTGGTTTCCATTCCTGAATCTCTGAGGTCCTTTCCCAGCCATGAGGATCTATGCTTCTCATCCTGGCACCTTGGGGGTAACAGTCTGATTTGCAACAACATGACAGGAGGGGAAAAACAAAGACAGCCTGGGGTCAGAGCAGAATCAAAGCTTGAGAAAGGCTGGCTCTCTTGAGGGCCCAGGGAGGTCTCATGCCCAGACACAGAGATGTTTGCAGCATCTAAAAAAAAAATTCCCCACACTTCTTGGGCTCCCTCCTCTATCCTCCACCCTCGCACCTCCCTTTCTGAAGCGAGTTAGCTAAATTCTATCTTCGTGGACAGTTCAATGGAAAGTTAGTTTGAAAATACAGTATATCATATTTCATGAATTTAATAGGGTTTTCATGATTTTACAAAGTGCCTCCACCAGACACTCACAGCTGGAGGCAGCTCAGCGGGAGACCAAAAACGCTGCATCTGTGTTTTTCAACTCTTGCCAAAATCCATTGAATTTGATCCGGAATGACTATGAATCTTTGGAATGTACAGTCACTTTTCTCTTGCCTTATCCAAATAAAAAAAGGGGAGTGGGAAGGGGGTGTGGGGAAATGTCCTAGGAGAATTCCATATGGAAACACTAAACTTGCATTATAAAGGATTTCCTATAAACAAAATTACAGCCGAAGATTTTGGACTCTAACCATATTGAAAACAAAGGGCCCTTTTGTGCTGCTTGTACTTAAAAAAAAAGTGTGTGTGTGTGTATATATATATATATATATATAATATATATATACACATATATATGTATATATGTACATACATGTATGTATGTATGTATGTATGTATATATACATGTATTCATTTGGAGTTCATCTGCAGCTTTTCTCACTCTCTCCCTCCCCCTCCTCAAACCAGGGCCGAACTCCTAACAAGAACAAACTTTAATCGTTCTGTGCAGTAAATCCCCCACAAATAAATATCCAGAGCGACTTCAAACGGGCTTAATTAGAAGCACATGGGGAGAGTTACACATTCCTGGCTGAGGCGGCTGAGTTGTAATTTAATGTTATGATCTGCCATAAATATGTTCCGTAATGAGAGGAGTTCGGGTTACCCTTCTGTATGTCAGAAAACTGCAGTTGGGTCTTTTTAGGTGTCTGCTTTTGTTCACTCATCAAACTTTACATTCCCTAGTCCCGCCTCCCCCTCCCCCAAGATAAATCCCCAAATGAAAAAAAAAAGCTACAAAGCAAACAATGTATTCCTACCACCACCCAAAAAACCAAAAAACCAGCAACCCCAAAACTACCGCCCCTGGATGAAATTGCCCTGTGGCTGTTGGCTTTCCCTTTTCTGCAAAACAATGATGGTTTGGATTTGAAAGGTAGCTGGAGGTTTTTTTTTTTCTTTTTAAACATATAATATACGTGTAAGATTTAGAATGGGGGAAATGAGGTTAAACCATCTCTGGTTCCTTTAACAGTTTTATCACAGAATTATAGTTAGATGGGGCAGAAAGGGACCTCCAAGCATTATGTTGTCTATTTTCTTGTCTCCAAGTCATATGGACTCTATAAGAGTATCGGTATCATAGCCAATAAAGCACTCCTGGGAGGTGGATGCCATATCCTTATTCTAGAGTGTGTAAACTCCATGATGGCAGGAATCATGGAGTGGGTGGTTTAAAATGTCATACCTCCCTCAGTTCCTGGCGTGGTGCTCTGAACACAGTAGGCATTTCATAATTGCTTGTTGCTCTTGTCAGTGTTTTTAGACATCGCCAAGAATGGGAAATCCTAAACTAGGCCCACTTACTAAGAATCTTTGTTATTAGAAAGTTCTATAAACTAAATGTCTTCAACTATAAGTTAAGACTTTTTTTGTCTCAATTCTATTCTTGTGACAGAGAGAACATTGAACTTTAAAAGGAATGGTTCCTTTGGAAAATTTCATATGTTAAGGGGATCTGAGGAATTCCTCCCAATTTTCTGACACCAATGCCAACTGTCCTATCCCTAGGCAAGCACAGTGTGAGAGACAGTAAGGACACACATTATGCTTTCCTGTGATCATAATTTTGCTATCTTGCCATCTTTTGGAAATGTTTCTCCCCACTCTTCCCCATTTCCCCTTTTCTACATTCCAGCCATCTTCCTACAAAATGCGTTGGCCTTTTTACTCACTGGACAAGGAATGCCACACTGCCATAGGACAATTTGGGGGCCTTAGAAAGTGAGGGTCTTTTTATTTGCTTATGTTATGTCTCATAAATCATTCCATAATATCCTCAAATTCAGGGAGGCTGCATGGTGTACTTGGATTTGGAGTCAGAAGAACTGAATTCAACTCCTGGCATAGGCCTTTTATTAGCTGTGTGACCTGGGACAAATCCCTTCATCTGTGAGCCTTGATGGCTTGCCTGCAAAATGGGGACGCTAATACTGAAAATGCTTCCCACAGTTGTTGCAGGGATAATATAAAATAAAGTATGCAAAACACACTGTAAACCGTGAAGTACTGTACAAATGTTTGATGTTGATTTTACCATTCTTTACACTTCACTGTATCTCCTATTATATCAAGTGTAGAGCAAGGCACATGCTAGGAGCTCAATTATTATTTGTTCAATTTATGTGAAGGAACAGAAGAACTTGACTGGAATATGGGACCTTGTTTGGCCTTTTTGGGGTTAAAGTGGATGATGAGCATCTCAAGAAGCGGCCATAGAAATGTAAGATGTCAGAGGTAGCAGGTGTAGACTATAGCTAATTAAATTTGCTTTGAAGAGGAGAGTATAAGCCACAGGCTTGGATGTAAGTGGGTTTACCTCGAGGTGAGTTTCCCTCTTTCTTCACAGAGGATCCAGTTGGATTCATGACATATTTCTGAACTTCTGTGAAGGTCCACTCCTTCCTATATCATTCCTGGCTTTGTAGGGCTTGCTGTAGTTTTATAGTATAGCAACTACTGAGAGGAAGAATCAGGTTGCCTTTACTTTGAGGTTTCAATAAATGCAAAATCCATGGGTAATAAGTTTAAAGAATCTTTTCAATGTAAGGTAGGTAGGATCTTGAACTGGTCATCCTGAATGTAATATTTTACCCAGTGCTGCAAAGATTGAGGCTTTGTACAAAGGACTAACTTCTGGTGTCTGATGAAAAGAAGCATATTTATAATCTCAAATTAATTTTAGACATTAAAAAAAAATAGACTGTATCTGTATCCCAAAGAGATCATAAAAAAAGGAAAAGGACTTAATGTACAAAAATATTTATAGCAGCTCTTTTTGTGGTGGCAAAGATCTGGAAATTGAGGGGATGCCCATCAACTGGGGGAATGGCTGAACAAGTTGTGGTATATGAGTATAATGGAATACTATTGTTTGATAAGAAATGATGAGCAGACAGATTTCAGGAAAACCTGGAAAGACTTACATGAACTGATGCTGAGTGAAGTGAGCAGAACCAGGAGAAAATTGTACACAGTAACAGCAACATTATGTGATGACCAACTTTGTTAGACTTAGCTCTTCTAAGCAATGCAATGATTTACGACAATTCCAAAAGACTCATATGGAAAATGCCATTCACATCCACAGAAAGAACTATGGAGTCCGAACACAGACCGAAACATACTATTTTCTCTTTTTGTTGTTTTTTGTTTTTCTTGTTCTGAATCTTCTTTCACAACACAACTAATGTAGAGATATGTTTAATATGATTGTACATAGCCTATATTAGGTTGCATGCCATCTTGGGAAGAAGGGAGTGGGGGGGTAATTTAGAATTCAAAATCTTATAAAAGTTAATGGTGAAAACTAAAAACAAATAAATAATATTTTAAAAAATAGACCATAAGATTATGATTTAAAGAAGGAAAATAATCAGAGCTCAAAACCAATCTAAGTTAATGCTACAGAAGTGGAAACAAAGGTTCAGAAATATTAAGTGACTTGCCCAAGGTCACATAGTTAATTAGTAGCAGACCTGGAATTTGAACTAACATTCTCTGCTTCCTAAACTCTTTTAGAATCCAGTCTGCCTATCTTCCTATCCTGATACTATTTTTATAGAAAACTAAGCTGAATTCAGCAAAGACTGAGCTGCTGCTTGTTATATGTTCATTGACTGTATAGAACACACTTTTCCTTGAAACCCCCATGATTAGAGGATTAACAGTCATATGAGCTCTGCTATAGTTAGAATGGATGGAGATGACTAGCCACATTTAATCTCAGAGTTCCTCACAGTATCTTGGCCAAAGGCCAACTTGGTTCCAATACATTTTATCCCCAGCACAAGGATCTTATGCAAAATGATGTAGTCAACCAAGTTTATGATGAAAAGCCATGCCAGGATGTGTAAAACACACTGAATCTGTCATAAGTAGCCCTCCTACACTTACTATGTATCACCTTGGGCAAATCACTTAAGCCCTCTAGGCCTCAATATTTGTAAATGGGGATAATAATACTTATAATACCTGCCACATAGGGTTGCTGAGAGTAAAATGCTTTGGAAAACTTAAAAGCGCTAAAGAAATGTGAGTGGTTAGTGTTTTTGTTTTTGGTGTGCCTAGCCTCCTTAATCTGTATTCCTTCTTGTTTTCAGTTGGGACCTCCATCAAAAACTTGCTCTCAGAAAGAGATTTGAGTCATGATATTTAGAGCCAAAAAGAACATTGGGCATTACCTAGTTGAACCCTTTCATCTTGCTGATGAGAAAAATGAGGCCCAGGGAGTTGACAAGATTTGCCCAAGGCTACACAGCCAGGAGCATAGACTAAGAGTTGAAAGTGGGCCCCAGAGAACACCTAGTCCAACCCACCCATTTTATTTGAGGAATCTTTGGCCCAGGGAAGTTATAAGTAGAAAACTTGCAGTTCACACCCAGATCATGTCATGCTTAATCCAGCTCTGAATCTGAAATTTATCCACCTTGACATGCCAGTGTCTAAGGAAGTCTTTCAGTGTGACTTCCAAATGATACTTGAAGTGAACCCCATGTACATGACAGGTCACCATGGCCTGTGAAATCAAAAATGGTCTATGAGCATCCTCGTTCCTGTCTCTCACTGTTACATCTTAGCAGTTAAGATAAAAAGGGTCATTCTTTTTCTGTTCTAAATTTGCTAGAGATCTTTATTTACATCATTTTTGGCTCATATCAATTGGTCAGTATTTTCATTTGCTGACTCTCAGGGAAGGCATAACTTTTAAAATTGTTATATCCTATACTGTCCTGGAAAGAAACACTTGCCTAAGCTTCAGAGGAACTTGGTCCTGGCTCTGCCAATAACTTGCTGTGAGACCCTGGAAAAGTCATCTCTGGCCTTTAATGTTCCCATATATAAAATAAAAGGATTAAGCTAGACCATCGTTTCTCAGAGTTTTTTTAAAGAGATTCCTAGGGTCCTCAAGACCCTTTTAGGAGGTTGGCAAGGTCAAAACTATTTTCATGATGATGCTGAGATTTCTAATATAATAAATATTGATAGATATAAGCTAGAGAAAGAAAAGATCATTGGGAGTTTGCACAATAATTTTTAGGTATATAAAAGGGTCTTGAGACCAAAAAGTTTGAGAACTGCTGGAGTAGGGATATTCTAAAGTGCTTTCCATCTTTAGATACCTAGTATTATGAAGGTAATTCTGTAGAAATAGTTTACCTGGATTTTAGCAAAGCTTTCAATAATGCAGCTTGGTGGAGTGGATTAAGAGAAAGCTGGCTTCAAAGCCAAGAAGACCTGTAATCTCTTAGTGCTCTAGGTGACCTTCTAAGACTATAAATTGTAAAGAAGATGCCAATGTGCATTGGTAGAAAGAGTTTTCCCTTCTGAAAGTTCCGTATACCAATGAAATCACAAGTTCAGTCCTCATACTTATCCCTATTTGGTAAACTATCTTAACACTATTCCTGTGGAAAAGAAGAAGAAATGTGAGCTTAGTGATAATATAATGAGATAATTCAGATCTGGTTAAATGGCTGGACTCAAAGTGGCAATGAATGTTAATTTAGCAAAAAGTCTCCAGTGGACTTCCACAAGAATCTTTGCTTGACACAGAGCTGTTTATCCAAGTCATTGATAAAAATGTCAAAGAAAAACATAGCATACACATCAAATTTTTGAATGACACAAAGCTGGGAGGAATGGTTAACAGACTGAATAAAAGATGCCAAATTCAATTTTTTAAAACAGATTAGAGTATCGAACTGAATCTAATAAGATGAAATTCAGGAGAGATAAATAAAAGTCTTATGTGGATTAACAAATCCCCCAGTTTCACAAATACAAGATGTAGGGCACATATTTTTGTTGTAATTTGATTGTTCTTTAGTCATGTCTGATTCTCTGTGACCCCATTTGGGTTTTTCTTGGCAAAGACACTGGAGTGGTTTGCCAGTTCTTTCTCCAGCTCATTTTACAGATGAGGAAACTGAGGCCAACAGGGTTAAGTGACTTGCCCAGGATCATACAGCTAACAAGTGTCTTAGGCCAGAATTGAACTCATGAAGATGAGTTCCTGTCTCCAGTCCCGGCATTCTATCCACTGCACCACCTAGCTGTGAAAGGTACATGTGTTGATAGCAGTTTTAAAAAAATTAAATATTTAAATAGTAGTTAAAAAATAGATCTGGGGAATTCAGTAGACTATAAGCTTAATACGTGTCAGCAGTGTGATGTTGCTGACAAAAAAAAGACAGCCATATTTGGTTTCATTATAAGAACCTTAACTTCCAGAAACAAGCAGGTGATGTCTCTGTACTTTGCCCTGGCTAGACCACATCTGGAGTAAGGTTCTGGGCACTCCAGTTTAGGAAGGACATTCACAAGCTGAAGAGTACTTAGGAGTAGGGCAACTAGGATGTTGGAAGGGCCTTGGATCCATGTTGTCTGAGGATCAGTTCAAAGAACTGGGGTATTTAGCTTGGAGAAGAATCATGGGGAACGTGATAGCTTTGTTCAAGGATTTGAATGGTTTTCATGCAGAGGGATTAGATGTGTTTGATTTGGCACCAAAAAAACAGAACCAGGAGTAGTGGGTAGAAGAGGCAAAGAAACATAATCAGATTTGATGTCAGGAAAAACCTCCTAAGAGTCAAAGCTGTCCAAAAGTAGAAATGTCTGCCTTGGCATACAATGATTTCTCTTTTTAGTGTCTTCAGGACAAGACTAGATGACCACTTCTTGGGTGTGTTAGAATAAGAATTCTTTTCAGTTGAGGATTGGAATAGATGGCTACTGATGTCCCTTATGATTTAAAAAAAATTGTGAGTGCTCTAAAAGGGTAGGTCTGTTCATCACTAGGCAAAGGGAAGGAGGAGAAGGTGGCAAGCCTATGGTCACAGCTCACATAGCAGAGATACATCTCTGTCATTGTCTTTCTGCTGTGAGGAGCCCAATGCAGACAGGCAGATCAATCCTGTCCAAATAAAGAACTTCCTTTCCAAGTAAAAGCACGTTATAAACTTTTCTCCCTTTCCCCACCACCCTTTCTCAATTCTTCTGTACTCCTTTCCCACTTCTTCTGTACCCCTTTCTAAACCCTTTTCAGTTTCTCCTGACTCAGATATATAGTTAAAGAGCTGAATGGATTATTTTGGGTATATCTGTGGAAGGTAGAGTAGAAAGAATATAAATCAAGTGATAGGAAACATGGTTTTAAGTCTTAAATCTATCATTAACTCTACTTTAAGTGATATTAGATAAACTTCTCTCTGGGCCTCAATTTCCCCCCTTGCAAAATAGGAAGAAACAACTAGATGATCTCTAAGGCATTTTTCCAGCTACAAAGTTCTATATAATTCTGCCCATTTAGACAAATATTCAATTAAGTGGCCAAAACATTCTGGAAGCTGCAGGGATTTTAAGAGAAGTAGGAGATTCAGAACCTATCAGCAGGAAAATTAATATGACATCAGGGACACAAAGTATAGAACAATTAAGGAACAATAGTGTGCTGCATGTGATTATATCACATGTTTATAAATTGATAAGAAAAGGTACCTGTATGGGAAATAGTCAGAGAGGGAAGTTCATGGAGGAGGTGGTACTTGAGCGGGCCTTGGAAGATGGGGAGGGTTTAGTTGAATGTGGGGAAAGATCAGGGGTTAAGGTTATGGTTAGAGGGATCCAGGAAAGTGGATAAAGTATTGTACCAGAGTTTGGAAATGAGGGTTCAAATATTGTCTCAGACAATTACTAGTTATATGACCATAGTATACTTGACTTTACTGTATTTTTTCTGGAGGGGGGAGGGCAGGACAATTGGGGATAAGTGACTTGCCCAAGGTCACACAGCTAGTTTTGTGTTAAGCGTCTGAGGCCAGATTTGAACTCAGGTCCTCCTGACTCCAGGCCCCCATGCTCTATTCACTGGGCCACCTAGCTGCCCCAGTATACTTGATTTTCAAAGCCTCAGTTTTCTCATGCTTACAATGGATGATTTACTCAAATTACTCATTTTTTTGCCTGAGAAAACTGAGGGTCTGAAAAGTCAAGTTGCCACACAAGTAAAAATAAAGGATATATCAAGAAAGATACTCTCTGCATCCAGAGAAAGAACTGATAAATAGAAGTTTATATAGAATAATTTAAATTATAATAAAAAAAATAAAATAATTGCCAAGATGGAAGAATGAGAGTCAAAGGAAGTAGGATGCTCATAGAAAGACCATTTTTGATTTCACAGATGACGGTGACTTGTCATGTACATGAGGCTGATTTCTAGTGTCCTTTGGAAGCCACACTGAAAGGCTTCCTTAGACACTGGCACGTCAAGGTGGATAAATTTCAGACTGAAAGCTGGATCATGCATGATATGATCTGGGTATGAACTACAGGTCTTCTAATTATAACTTCCCTGGGACAAAATATATATGTATATGCACACACGTATATACACACATGTAAATATGTGTGTACATAGATACGTGTAAATATGTAACTATATACGTATGTATGTCTAATGGTAGCCATCTCTTGGGTGGGGGGCGGGGAGAGAAGAAAGAAAAAGGGACAAAAAAGAAATTTACCTGATAATTATATATTTAAAAGGAATAGAAAGCTGTACATAATAGATTTGTGGTTTCATGTGCAATTATCTTTTATAATTTACTATGTTATGGAAATGTTAATTTTATTCCATAAATTAAGAATAAAATAAATTTAAAAAATAAGATTGTTGGAGTAGTAACACCCCTCACAGAGTTGTTGGGAGGGAGGCACTTTACAAACCACACAGTATACATACATATGTGTGATGTTTCTATGACAGTATGGTTATTTCAGCTAGGAAGATACATTCATAAAAAGACACATAAAAAGAGGAAAGAATTCTGTATGTGTGTCCTGGAGACAGTGAAACAGAACAGTTTATAAACCTGGTCCTATCATCATTGCTATTGTTTTTTTTTATAGGACCATGGACTTAAAGTTGGAAGGAACTTTGGAGTCACTTAGTACAATGCTCTCATTTTACAGATGAGGAACTGAAGCCTAAGGAGCTCAGGTGACTTGCCTGGGTGATCTTGGTGACAAGTATTAAAGGCAGGATTCTTCCCCAAGTCCTCTGACTTTTCCCGCTGCCTGGTGCTGCCCATCTGGTCCTTTGTAGAGGGCAAGGGGGCATTTAGGATTATTGAACTGGGGGCTGAGAAGTGGAAGTGAGGACCGAGTGATGTTTCTGGCTGGTTGGGCATTTTATTGGTATACGATGACATTTTTGGGGCCATTCTACTCACTTGAGAGGACAGAAAATAGAAAATTTAGAATTAGATGAGGGATCATGTCACAATGCAAAGAGGCCTGAATTTGAAGTCCTGGGATCCAGAGCTGGAAGGAAACTAAGAAGCCATCTAGTTCAACTGCCTCATTTTCCAGAGGAGGGAATTTAGGACCAGTAGGAGAAGTGACTTGCCCAAGGTCACACAACTGGTGTGGTTAAGCCAGGATTCAAATTCACAGTCTTCTGACTGTGTGAATCCACTGTTCTTTTCCACTAACTGATGCTGAGTCAGGAGACTTGTGTTCCAACTCTGTTTCCTTTGAGCAGAATTAAGCTCTTCTCAGCAGGAACTGTGTCATTTTTTCTGTTTTCCCAGCACCAGAACTTAGAATAGTCCCTTGCATATACAGAGGGCTTAATAAATGTTTCTTAAGCTGAACTGAAATTGTGTGATTTTGGACAACTTACTTAACCTCCATGAGCCTCAGGTTCCTCCTCTATAAAATGAGACTAAAATATTTGCAGTGCCTGCCTAGAAGAATTGTTGTGAGGAATGTGTTGTGTAAATCTTAAAGAGCTACATAATGTGAGTTATCGTTATTAATATTACCCTGAGCAAGAAGACAAGAAATATTGTTGAACTGCATTAGTAATTCAAAGAAGGGGATGTATGTTTATACCTTGTCTTCCCAACTAGCATGTAAGCTTTTTTTCTTCAGGGCTGTGAGTGTGTCTTATTTATGTTCCCCAAAGGGATGATGGGCACCATGGAGGATATCAGGGTCTTGTAAATCATATTGCTTTGATTTGGAAGCTAGGCGTCATAGAGGCTGGAATGTGGGATTTGGAGTTAGGAAAACCTGAGTAATTTTGCCTCAGGCATTAACTAGCTATATGATTCTGCTCAAATCATATAACCTTTCACAGCCTCAATTTCCTTCTCTGTCAAATGGGGATAATAGTATAGCATCTCCCTCATAGAGCTGTCATGAGGATCAAATGAGATAACATATGTAAAGCACTTTGCACCCATAGAGCACCATGTAAATAGAAATTATTATTTTGTTGTTATTTCAGACATAGGACCAACTGGAAAGAGGAGGTGGCTAGCTATGGCATGGCGTGACTCCTTAGATGCCTGAAAGGGACCATGCTTTGATGTCTCAAATTACTAGGACAGACGATATGGTGGTTTATCCTAGAATGCAAAAAAAAGGGGCTCAAATGGTAAATGCTCCCAGGAAGGGTCACAAGCAACTTCCTAAGGCATTAAGTGATGGAGATAACTCTTCTAGAAAGCGGGGTTTGATAGGGGGAGGTAGATAGAATAGGAGGGCAATGGAGCTTGAAGAAAAGAAAATGGCCACTGTCATTGGATGGGGGAGGTCAGCTGAAAGGTACCAAAGATAACCTATGTCCATTTTACAAGTTCAACTCAGGCTGACCCTGCTCAAATGTCTATTGGAGGACTGGGGGACCAGCTGCCTTCCATCTCAAAGGGAGGACGATAATCCCATCTGTCCCCATGACTAGTGCCAACTGGATTAATCAATTTAGGGAATGCCTGGCCAAGCAATGTCAATTTTGACGTAGTATGATTTTCACCGTCTGTGTGAGCTTGGCCCAGGAAGTTGGTTGTCTGAGAAAAAGCAACTGGTCTTCTTTAAAATGCGAATGGGTGGCCAAATGATGGTCAGATGTTTGCCGTTACAAGTTGAGACAGATGATAATTGATGTAACCCAATTCTCAACCAACTCGGTGAGGTAAGGGACCCAAGTTGTTTGAATAAAATTAATGACTAGAGAAAGAATTGGCTAAAATCCATTAAGAGGTAGTTATTTAGACACCTTGATTAAGAACCAAGAGGTATATAGGACAGATTGCTGGTCCTACCTCTGCTTATGGGGTAAAACAACTTAATTTTAAGCCTATGGAAGTTTTCCTAAATTAGTTAGGAAATGGTTTTGAAACCAAAAGAATTCAATTCCATTCAATCCAATAAATAAATTCCTAGAAGGATGGTTGGGCTCCCAGTGGGTAGATTTCCAGGTGAATTTCTATTGCCATGACTTTAGGCAGCTAGGTTGCACAATGTAAAAAGTGACAGACCTGAAGTCAAGGAACTCAGGAATACTGGGGTTAAAATCCTGCCTCAGATACCTATTAGCTTCAAGATCCTGGGCAATTAATTCTTAAATTCTCTTTACCTCAGTTTCTCCACTTGTAAAATAGGGATAATCATAGCCCCTGACTTCTAGGGTTGTTACGAGAACCAAACAAGATAATATTAAAGCACTTTGCAGCTAGCTCTTATCATTACATTAATTATTATGATTAACATTATTATAATAAAAAGACTCTAGTTCAGTCAAATTTGTATCTATCCTGTTCCTTGCCTGTCCTGTGCTCCTTCCTATCTCAGTGGCTCAGCTCACACCCCTCTTCCCCTCTCCTTCCAATGGGCCTCCCCCAAGCCCTCTGCCTCCTGAAATCCTGCCCATCTTTAAGATGCACTCAAGGGCCAGATCATCAGGTCTTTTCTTTGATCACTTTAGCCCTTGCTAACCTCCTTCTCTGAGTTCCTACAACACTTAACAGGCTTACACTGCTACTTAATATGGCTCTTAATTATATTCTGTCCTCTATTATTTGCTATTCTTTTCTTCGATGTCCTTCATAGCAGTTTCTGTAGCTTGTATCTGTAGCTGTGTATCTCTTTTGTATTCCCAGGGTTCCCAGCAAAGAGAAGGCACTCAATTAACATTTGTGAGTTGACTGATTTGCCAAATGTAAATTAACGTAGAGGACTGTTTCTGGCCACACAGACCCACGATTGGACCAGAGAGTAAGAAAATCTAGAATCAGACAACTTAACCTCATTTAATTTAAGCTTTTATTTCGAGAGTTAAAAAGTAATAAAAAAAAAAATAATAGACTACTAGAGCAGAAAAGACCTTGAGAAATCACTTTGTCCAGTACTCTAATTTTACAAATGAGGAAATGGAAGACCAGAAAGGGAAATAATTTGATCAACGTTACTGGCTCCTGTCAGAAGATGATAGGATTCTAGATTTAGAACTACTCTGTAAGGGACCTCAGATGCCAGGTAGTCCAACCCCCTCTTTCTGAAGCTGAAGAAAATGTGGGTGAGGAAGACTAAATCACTTGCCTAATAGGGTCATACCAGTACTAAGTGGCAGAGCTGGTATTCAAACCCAGGTCCAGGACTCACATCTGGTTAATGGCTGAGCCAGGATAATGTTCTTTTCCACTCTACTGCCTCTTCCCTATATTGGTCCAGGGTTTTTAGTTTTCCACAGTTTCTTGACTACATGTTCTTACTTGAGAGGTATTTCTCAAGTAAGGATAAGACCTTATCATTACCATTTTTTTTTGGAGGTAGAGTTAAATGACTTGCTCAGGGTCACACAGCTAGCAAATGTCTGAGGTTGGATTTGAACTCAGGTCCTCCTAACTCCAGGGCCAGTCCTCTATTCACTGTGTCACCTAACTGCCCCAATAAGACATGTTCTTAAGACATAAGTTCTTATGTCAAGTAGGATAAACAGATAAAGTGTTATCGTGCCTATTTAAAAGATAAGGAAACTAAAGCCTATAAGGGTTAATTCATTTTATTATTATAATTAATAACAGAAATAAGACATGTTCATATAATACTTTTAGGTCTTTCAAGTACTTTTCTCACAGTAATGTTGTGAAGGAAGCAATACAAATGTTAATATTCCCATTTTCCAGATTAGAAAATTAAAGTTCAGGAAGGCTGTCCCTTTCACGTAGCCAGTACTAAACAGTTTAGTTAGCTTGTCTAGGCTCACATCCCAGTGTAAGTCAAAGGCAGACCTTCAACCCAAGTCTCCCTGGTTCAGAAGCTGGCCCTCTATGCACTATGACACACTGATTTGCTGTTATGCTAAGTATTAAATATTATGCTTTATAATTTTCTAAACACTGGAGCCAAAACTAGAATCTGGGCCTTCTGACTCCTCTGCGTCCAGTACATAGCTGACCCAAGGTCACACAACTAGCTGGCAATAGCACTAAGACAGGAAAGCAGGGATCCAGATTCCTGGTCCAGAATTCCATGGAACTCTAAATTTCACATTATGTGCCCTGGAGTTCTTATGTCACGCTTTGCTTCTCTGGTTAATCAAAACACGCCACTCTGAACACATCCTATTCCTTTCCAGCTTCTGAAAATCAAGCCTCATTATCTGTGCTTGAAGCGCACTCTCCAGCAGCCACATAATAGGAGGAAAATGTTCCCGGTTTGGAAAGAGTACAATTTCTGATGCTAAATTGCTATGTGGAGCAGAGGGAAAAGTGCAGCTGGGTATTCATTAGTTGTGTTCATTCTAACGTATTGAAAACAGGAAAGAATATGTTGTAATTAATAAGCTGACGCACGTGGCACAGGATCTGAAAGAGAAGGCTCAGTGGGTGAGAGGAAACAGCCCCAGTTAAGGTGGCACTATGTCCTCTCTTCACCTTAATTTCATTCTACCTTTGGGGCAAGCTCTTAGAGTTGATATGTCTATTGATGCCTACAGTTGTGAAAATGCAACATAACTTTAAAAGTCCTTGATGGTGAAATCCTAAATGACCACAAGGTGGAGACATTATTCTATGAACATCTGACTGTCATCTTTCTGTATCTCTATTCCTGCTTGTATCTATACTTCTATCTGTGTGTGGATTTACTTCAATTTCTTTGCATCCCCTTCTTTTTGTTCTCTGAGTGGGCATTGGAGTCTTTATGCCTCCAATTTTTATTTTTCAGAACTGTGATTACTTTGGTGTGGGGAACCTTCCTCTTCTAATGTAGATGGGCAACTGCTTTTCAATTTAGTGTTATAGAGAGTTATTTAGGACACCGAAATGTTAAATTATTTGTCCAGGTTGCATCCCAGTATATTTTGAAGGAAGATTTTGAACTCAAGTCTTCCTGATTAAATAGATGGCCTTCTATACACTGTGACATACTGTCTTGTGATGTAACTTTCTTTATGCCTCCTTCCTTCAAAACCAGTGAGACCTTAAATATTATCTCACATTTGAATTGTAGTCAACAAAGTTCTTCCATATACACTGCCTCTTTTAATTCTCACAACCACCATCTGAGGTAGAAAATGATAGTGCTGGTAGCTTTGTTTCACAGATGAGAGAATTAAGGCCAAGAGACTTGAGACAGATACTTTTAATGATATTAAAAAAGGTCCCTCTAAGCCTATTCTTTGTAGGGTTTTTAGCATAAACAAGTATTGTACTTTGTCAAAGGCGTTTTTATTTTTATTTTTTGCATCTATTTAGAGAATCATGTGGTTTGCAACATTTTAAATATGATTATGTTGATTGTTTTCCTAATGTTGAACCATCTTGAATCCTTCGCTATAAATTGAACTTGGTCCTAATGAATAAATTGCTGTAGTTTGTGCGACAGGATTTTATTTACAGTTTTTGAATCAGTAGTTACAATAATATTGGTCTATAGTTCAATGTTTTAACCTTTTTTTTGTTTAGATGTTAGGGCTATTTGTTGTCTAAAAAGAGTTTGGTACAGTGTGCTCTCTCTTTCTCTCTCTCTCTCTTTCTCTCTCTCTCTCTCTCTCTCTCTCTCTCTCTCTCTCTCTTTTTCTCTCTCTCTCTCCCCCCCCCAACCCCTTGTCTCCCTCACATGATTTATACAGCAAGACCCCGAGACTTGAAATATCTTGTCTAAGGTCACCTAGAAAATTAGTGGCAGAGCAAGAACTTGATCTCAGTTCTAACTCCTAGTCCACCAAACTATGATGCCTCACTGAATGACACTGGACTGTGGGTACTAAACTCAGGTGGGTCACATGAGCCGGATCATGTCCAGAACTCCCTTATCAAGTGCCAAGGGCTAGACTAGCCAGGCCTCTGGTTTTAGTGGTAGAGGGAGTGGAGCAATTTCAAACCTTTAGAGCTTTCCTAATTTAGGTAGGAAGTAATTTTAACTCATGGGAAACATCAATTTCATCAGCATTCAAAGTTAAGATTAAAAAAGATCTCTGGATGTCAGGACCTTGCAAGCTGACCCAAGAGCTAGGAGAGACAGAAATAGAATTAGCAGAAAAGAAAAAATATATTGTTACTAAGTCAATAAACATTTGTTATCTACTAGGTGGCAGGCACTGTGTTGGGAATAAAAAGCCAGGCAAAAGACAGGTCCCACTCTCAAGGAGCTTACAGTCTAAGAGAGGGATATTTCCCATATTAGAAATTAAAACATCTTAGTATGATTATAAAATAGTTTTGGCTTCGGAGACCTCTTGAAAGACTCTCAGGGGTCAATGGACCATATTTTGAGAACTGCTGGACTTGAGCATCTCTAAGGTCCCTTTCAAACATCCCATTAATTTTGTTCAGTTGATTATTTACTGAACCAAATTTTCTTTCCTCTTCTAAATGGTTTCAGCAGATTATAATGCTTTGCATTTCAGTAAAGCTTTAGAGTTTAAAAAGTGCTTTTCTCACAACAACTCCAGGAAGTAGCTAGTGTAAATATAATTACGTCCATCTTACAGATGATAAAATGGAGACTGAGTGTTCACGGGACTTGCTTGAGGTCTCCTAGTTAATAGATAGCTGAGACAACATTAGAGCTCTCCTGGCAGTGACTCAGAATGACTAGAATATTTTGTTTCTTGCTTTCTATTAAAACGAGAAGCATGACTCTAAATTGTTCCTTACATATGTAGCTTATGATTTCCATTTTATGAGTCAGAGGCCTTCACCAGGGAGAAAAACCCACACAGTCCTTACTTTTGCTCTGAAGGTGCTGCTTTAAAATGTTGCCTCGTGCTTTAAAAAACAAAGCCTAGATCTGAAGTTTGGTATCAGAGAGAGGAAGTGGTCTAATACAGATTTTGAAGGGTAAAGAATGGCTTGTCTTTTCTGGCTCTATAAAACTAGCCCAATGCTCTTCTTTTACAAATGAGGAAACTGAGGTCTAGAGAGGTAGAAGTGACAGGATCAATTCAGTCCCATAAACATTTATCAAACACCTACTGTATACCAGGAACTGTGTGGAATACAAAAAGAGGCAAAAGACATTACCTGCTCTCGAGGAGCTTATAATCTAATAGAGAGAGGGACAACATGCAATCAAAGATATAAAAAAGAAGTTATATATAGGATAAATAGCAGATAGTTAATAGAGAGAAGGTAGTAGAATTAAGAGGGGTTAGGGAAGACTTCCTGAAGGAGGTAGGAGTTTAGCTGGGCCTTAAAGGAAGCCAGGAGGGTCAGTCATTGGAGCAGAGGAAGGAGAACATTCCAGGTCTGAGGGACAGCCAGAGAGAGAGTCTGGAGCTGAGAGATGGAGTGTGTTGTTCATGGAACAGCCAGGAGACCAGTGTCACTGAACTGAAAAGGGTTTTTTGGGGAGAAAGGGATAAGAAGAGAGGGAGAATAAGAAAGGGCTAATTTACAAAGGGCTCTAGAATCCATTTCTTATGACTGCAAAACCCTGACTCTTTCTACACAAGGTCACACTGTCAAGGTCACAACATAATCACAGAATGTGCATAAGAACTGGGGTTCTGTTATCTTCTAGGTGTAGGGAAAATCACGACTTCATGATTTAAAGCAGAGCTTTTAAGTGAACTTCAGGGGACCTGAGATGGCCTCCTTCCCAAACCACCTGTCCTCATCCCTCCCTAAGCATCATGGGTGTCTGTTCAGATAGCATCCTGCTACTTAGAGGTTGGTTGGCCATCTGGGCCCGGACATGGGGCCACCCTCATTATTTTCCTCCGGCTTTCTGTGACTGGAGCTTCTCTCTGCTTATGAATCAGTGGGTGAAAGGAAAATTACTTCCTAACCTACAAACACCTGCAGGTGTTTCTCTTATTCATTTTGGCTTTTTGCCTTTTCATTTTCATCTCTCACTCCCCTCCCACATCCGACCAACATCATGTACGGGGCCACCAACTTAATCTTTCTAAAACTTGGCTTTCATCAGTTAGCCTGCCTTTCCTGCTCAGCACCCTTCAATAGCTCCCCATTGCCCATGGGACAAAGTCTTCCTCCTGGCATAAAGGCCTTTTATATCATACCTATTACCTCTCTTCCTGACCTAATCTCCCATAGCTTTGCTGTGCAAAGCCTATACTATGGTTTGTTTTATAATACAATTGTTTTCAGCAACTCTATGTCCAGAGGTCTGCACTGGGTACCAGAGATAATATATTTAGATAAGACATGGCCACTGATGAAACTTACAGTCTAATAGGTAGGTAAGGCAAATCAACCAATCAATCATTCAATTGGCAAGCACTTATTAAACACCTATTAGGTGCAGGCACAAGCACAGAAAATGGAAATATACAATTTCATGTGATAAAGGCATTAAAGAGCTACAAAAAGAAAACCACTAAGTTAACCAGGGTTAAGTGACTTGTCCAGGGTCACACAGCTATTAAGTGTCTGAGGCCAGATTTAAACTCAGGAAAATATTTTTGACTTGAGGCCTAGTGCTCCCTCCACTGTGCCACCTAGCTGCTCTGAGATTCTGGGGGTAACTTATATGCAGGTTACCTTGAAGGTAAGAGCATGGATTTAATGACTTCCTGTTCATCATACTCAGCCTCTTGAGACTAGACTTGGTGTTAAAGTCTTTGCTATAATCTAGTAGAGAAGGTTGGATAATTAGACCATTTTCAAAGTCCCAACACCTTTAGACCTCAGCATTGGCCTGAAAGTAGAGGGGTACTTTGGACCACAAATCTAATTTCATTCATCGAAGTGAAATAGCATCTATATGATGCTTTGCAAACCTTAAAATGCTATACAAATATGAAATGTTTTTATCACCATCATCTCATTCTCATTTTATTTTATTATTGTTGTTTTTTTAATTTTTGTCCTTGGGAAGGGAACACTGTTGAACATGATTATAAATATCAAAGCCCACTAGAGACTAAATAAGATGCATAAAGCTGCAGCCTACAGATCATCATTATCTCCAAGAGCTGAACGCCCAATATAGTAATAATGAAAATGAAGACAGTAACTAATATTCATCCCTTGAATTTGCACTGTTTCAGACTTTCCAAAAGGTTTCCATGCCTAGTATCCCCAACCATCCTTAAAACATCCCTATGAAGTAGGAAGCCTATGCTTTCTTATTAACTTCTTTTGACAGCAAGGAAAATGAATCTGAGAGAGGCTGTTGAGATTTGGCGTAGCATAATGGACAAAACACTGGGCTGGGACTCTAGAGAAAGAGAGAAGAGAAGAAGGACGAGGAGGAGGAGGAGGAGGAAGAGGAGAAGATAATGATAATGAAGAGACAGCTTTTATTAAGCACCTACTATATACCAGGAGCTGTGCTAAATGTTGGAGATAAAAATAAAGGAAAAAGATAGCGCCTGCTTCCAAGAATCTCATGGTCTAATGCAGTGGTTCTCAACCTTCCTAAAGCCGCGACCCTTTAATACTTGTATGTGGGCGTATCTGCATGTGGGTGGACCCACCTGGAGACAGATAGAGGAGCGGTGTCTCTGTTTCTAAGACCATCGGAAACGTGTTTTCTGATGGTCTTAGGCGACCCCTGTGACCCCTGTGAAAGGGTTGTTTGACCCCAAAGGGGTCGCAACCCAGAGGTTGAGAACCGCTGGTCTAATGGGAGAGGGAACATGCAACAATTACGTACAAACAAGATACATGCAGGAGAAATTGGAGAAAATCATAGAGACCTGAATTTAGATTCCAACTCTGAAAAACACAACCTTAGGCAAATCATTTTTCAGAGCTTCATTTTCACTATCTGTAAATTGTTTATAATTACATAATGATCTCATTGTGAAGAAAGCACTTTGTAAAGCATAATATGCTTTACGAATGAAAGCTATTAGCTCACTTTTGACTTATCAATGTCAAATAACTAGCTAGTCACAGAATTAGCACTAGAACTCAGGTCCTCCTGACTCCAATTTTAGAGCCCTGTATTCTATACCCCATACAGAATATGCTTCTTTAATTTCCAAATAATTAGTGTGTTTGGGTAATCAACCAACAAGTACCTATTGACCATTTACAATATGCTAGTCATTGTTAGGAACTCTGTGTGTATGTGTGTGTGTGAAGTTGTTGAGATTTAGTGAGAAAAAGCTGGTATATTCTCAAGGAGGTTACAATATAGTTAGTTATAAGACTAACTAACCAGTTATAAGACTAACAATATAGCTAGCAGACCTGAAATAACAACAAATCATAAAAATGTATGAGAAAATATATAATTAAGCACTAAATTGCATGATATCTGCAATGCCCAAATTTTCTTCAGAGGAGAGGAAATGAGGAGTTTCATAGTGGAGGTAGGCTTAATAGAATGTAAGCTCCTTGAGGACAGGAGCTGCTGGATTATTTTCTTTGTGTCTCCAGTTCCTGACACACAGTAGAAGCTTAATAAATGTTTCCAGGTTGATTTGCCGATTGCTAAATAGGTGGTTGAAAGAGAAGAATTTGAAGATTAGAATGAAGGTGGTTATGAGCATGATGTGGCCCTGAGAGACAGTGATGTTATCATCCTGGGTGAAGATGAGGGAGGTGTTGAGTAGGTGCAAATAAGACTGAGTTGGCAGCCTGAGACCAGAAGACAGATTCTCCTGAGGGATTGGGCAGAGGAGGGGGCATTCATTGCATTTTGCAGGCAATGGGCAGTCACTGAATGCTTTTCTATATGAAGCTTTCTTCATTGAAGCAAGTTACCCATTAGTTATTTTGCTGTATGTCTTTTAAATGTTTTCAATTATTTTTTTCTATTATCAAGCATTCCTTTTCTCCTCTCACTAAAAAGAAAGGAAGAAAGAAAAGAGAATAATGAAAGAAATGCAAAGAACCCCCATAAGCACAGTCAAATAAAATATATTTCCAAATTGGGGATGACCAAAAATGAATTTCTTATTCTGCATTTCTGCATCTCTGTCTTCTGGTTGTTTTATGATGAAGAGCTAGAGGCCTTCCCTCTTCTACACTTGGAGAATGGAGGGGATGTCATTCATAAGAAGTATACAGGATGAAAAGGTAAGGACTTTAAGCTTGTGATCACATCCATGAAAGTCTTTAAGCACCATATGTGCGTATGTGTTGTCTTTCCAAGCAAGATTTTGAATACTTCTTTTTCTAATTATGTTTTAGCCTACTGGCATCTTTGTGAAGTGGGTGGGGTAGGGATTATCACCCTAATTTTGCAGATGAAGAAAGAGGCACAGAGTGGGTAAGTGATTTGTTCAAGGTCACATAGCTAGTTAGTATTAATTTCTATTAAAAATGTTGAAATAACAGCATCTCAGATTTGAAAGGAAGCAAATGTTGAACACCACAGGGTCAAAGACCAAGTTCAGCAGCATTCTACTAGACATCACCTTACAAGATAACAAGACTCCATTAATTACTTTAATTTGGGTCTAGTTATCAAACCATTTCTGAATGCTCAACTATATTATCATCTGTCATCTCTCCATCCTTTCTACTAGGATACTGCTATGTAGAAATGGTCAAATACCCTGCTGAAATGTGGGTATACTATGTCTGTGAACTTTCCCTGATCTGCTAGTCTAGGAACTGTCAAAAGAGGAAATGAAATTAATTTGGCATTACTACTTTTTTTTTTTTGGAGAGGCCATTGGGGTTAAGTGACTTGCCCAAGGTCACACGGCTAGTAAGTGTTAAGTGTCTGAGGCCGGATTTGAATTCAGGTCCTCCTGACTCCAGGGTCAGTGCTTTATTCACTGTTCCATTTGGCCTTACTTCTTGATGATGAACACCATTCAGAATCTCCACAAACCATAATTTAAATAATCTATTTGAATATCTTGCTGAGCATTGGTCTTGTAGCTTACTAAATCCAACCTCTCTCTCCCTTTCAAAAATTGGGATGTAGTTTACCCAACTCCAGTGCTGGAGACAAAAATAAAGGCAAAAGACAGACTTGCTTTCAAGGAACTCATGGTCTAATGGGGGAGATGACATACAACAAGATATAGACAGGAGAAACTGGAGAAAATCACAGAGCCCAGAATTCACATCCCAACTCTGAGACATACAGCTGGTGGGACTCTGGGCAAATCACTTAACATCTTAGAGCCTCAGTTTTCCCATCTAGAAAATGTTTATAAGCATAAAACAACCTTATAGCATTGTTGTGAAGAAAGTACTTTGTATAATATGCTATACAAATACGAACTATTAAGTGACTTGCCAATGTTCAAACAACCGGCAAGTGACAGAATCAGGACTAGAACCCTTGAAAAAGGTAAGACCTTAACTTTAGTGACCACATCACTAAGAGAGAAGAATCACTCAAGTATTTAAGCACTATTTAAGTCCTACTGCCTAGAACCCACGTTTCCCCTCTCATCCACCAACACACTTTCCTGTATCCAGCAAATCAATGAATCAATTCATCGATCAGCATTCATTCAGCACTCTGTGCTGGGCACATTGCCAGGTGCTGGGGACACAAAAATAAAAGTGCAACAATCCCCAACATCAAACTGCTTTCCTTCTAATGAGGAATGTTGTAGGCAGTAGGGAGGTATAAGATTTTCACAGGTGAGTAAATGCTTGCTGTTCACAAATGAGACAAAACGTTTGGGGTGAGGGGGTATCACTAACAACCAGAGAGAGGAAAGGCCTCTTGGAGGAGCTGAGTGGTTACAAGAGGGACAGCACTTCAGATTTGGGGGACTGGCAGGCAGCTTGTGCCATGTCAGGATGATTTTATTCTCGTTGCCTTCAAACTAGATCCCTTCTTCTCCTCAGCTGTTCAGGCCATACCTTCATCATAGAATCTTCCCTGATCAACCACATCTGGCTTTGATTGCCCTATTCATCTTAGCAAAATGCAACCCCCAGCACATTGTTGCTCAGCTTGGGAAAGATGCAACAGTTCTTTTCCGTTTACATTTGACTGTGAGGTCCTTGACATGTCCTTGACATGCAGCCTTGAGGTCACATGTAGCCCACATGTAGCCCCTTCCAGCCCCCACCCCAGTAAGGTAGAACTCAAAGCCTCCTCCTTTCTCAGCATCTCCCCTGGGCATTGGTGATAGGCTTTTGAGTTGGAAGGCTCTTGAGAGATCAGTGTCTATTACAGTGCTCTTTACTTATCCATTGCTAGAGGAAGGCCATCTGCCTGATTTAAGGTCAAAGTTCAGAGCCTCTAGGGAACAAGAACTGGGAAATCACTTGGTTTTGGTAGCAGAGACATCTAACCAGGTGGCTGGCTTTTTTAGTTTCTCAGGCTATTTCTGTCCTTCCGTGCTGTATATGTCCACACAACTGACATACTTAAGATCAGTAAGCAGGAAGCAAGAGAAAGATCTCTGCATATTGAGTATTTCCTGGGGTAAGGTCAGATGTTTTTAATCATGGAATCCTATAGCTAAACTGGAATCTTAAAAAGTCAACTTGACTATTCCTCTGCCTTCAGGCAGGGTTACAAAGTACACTCTCCCAACAGATGGAAATCTCTCTTGGATCTGAAATCCTGCAGTTTCTGTTCTGATATAAGCATTGATCAACAGGTGAGACTTAATAGCCAGAAAATAGTTTTGATCTAGGGGTGCCAAACCCCTTATGATCTACCCCCTGTCATTGCAACAGGCTTACAATGTGCACTGGGGACAGTCACTCTGTGCTCTCTCAAGTGGGATTGTCCATCCATTGGAGAATAGCTGAAAAAATTATGGAATATGAATGTAATGGGATACTATTATGCCATAAAAAGGGATAAAATAGAAGGTTTCAGTAAAACCTGGGAAGACTCATATGAACTGATACAGAATGAAATGGGCAGAACAGGGGAACGCTATACATAATAATAATAATACTCTACAAACAACTTTGAGAATCCTAAAAACTCTGATCAATGCAATGACCAACTTAATGAACCACTTGATCAAGAGGACTAATGTTGAAGTGTGTAACCACCTCCTTACAAAGAGATGATGGCCTCACAGTGTAGAATGAGAAATGTGTTTTTTGGGTATGACTCATGCAGGATTTTGATTTGCTTCCCTACATATATTTGCTACAATGGGCTTTCTTTTTCTTTTTTTAAAGGTTGGAGGTGGTGGAAAAGGAAAAAAAATTTGATAATTGAAAAAATTGTTACAACTGCCATGTTTCCTGCGGTTATTTGAAGGCAGAAATGAATCCTATTTATGGACCACTGGTCATGTGTTCTATTGAACTGCTAGATAAGAACCAAAGAGATTTCTGTCATTGCATGGAACATTTTGCCCCAAGAGAAAACACTGTCTTCGATGCAATATGGTACCAAATTAAGACTGGCCCACGGCAAAATTGTGAAGTTTGTTATTGGTGTCCTCTCACTTCTATTTCATTGTTGTACTCCTTTCATATGGCCCTTACACTTACAACCTTCCCCTTCTCCCTCCCTCAGCCCACTATGGTCTCCTCCAGACCTGGCAAAGAATAGGTAGATTTAGGATCTGGTTGAAGAAGAATGTTAACCTGGGAAACATAGACCTTATCTACTTAGTAATGGGGACATATTGAAGGTTCTTGAGAAGGAGAATAGGAGGGTTTTTTGTGGTTTTGATTTCTGTTTTTGTTTTGAGCAAACAGTCTTGAGTTATGATTCAGAAAGGATTGGAAGAAGGAAGAAACTGGAGGTAGATTAGAACACAGGTTTCTATTATATTCACATACCAATTCTAGTTTCTTCTAACCCAGTCAAGCCTGCCCCATTTAGGAATGATGTAAGACTTGAGTGAAATTATGTAAAGTGTTTTGTAAACTTCTATGCCAATTATAATTTTTTTAAAACGCCACACAAAGAGGTAACATGGTCAAACAAAAAAGAATGCTGGATTGCAAGTTGGGACACCTAGCTTCTAGCTCTGACAAGATGGTGATGAGTGACTATGGACAAATTGCTTTTAACCTTACCAAAATTTGGTATCCTCTGTAGTTACATGGGGCTGATATCTGTCTTACCTACTTTATAAGGCTATTGTACTATTTTAAATGAGAAAATTTATGTTAAACTCTCTTGAAAATTGTCAAATACTTTATATAGTTATATGTGATTGTGTAATATTTATATACACAGTGAAAATCCTTATTAACATTTCCACAGTTAATATTTTACCAAAATTCAAGACTTTCCTCCCTGGGCTCCATTAAATTATCTAATTTACAAATATACCAAATTTCTCTGAGTTAACCCACTTTTAAGTCATGCTGGGTAAAGATTCCTATTGCTGGTGCAGAAGCTAACTCTGAAAACTATTAGAATCATATTTCTTAAACTAAACTTTAAAGAGCTTAATACTTTGGCTACAGAGACTCAGTCTCATATACCCTCCCCCCCCCCCCCCCCCCCCCCCCGCCTTTACTCTCCCTCTGAGTTCCACAGATAGGGGTCTATACAGGGTGCTATTAAATGATTAACTCCTGAAAGATGCTGCCTGGGCTCATACCCAAGCTACACAAATCAGCCGCTTGATTACCTAGGATTCAGTGTGTCCATAATGGGCCCTATCCAGTTAGGATTAGGAACAGGGAGAAGGACTGAACTTAGTATACTGCTGGGCTCACAGTAGGTGCTCAGTTAATATGTGATGATGGAATAATCAATTTCCTTCTGTTCCTTTAAAGAAAAAAGCATAGCAGATTTACCTGTATTTATGTTATATTTGTCTTTATCTCTCTTGCCTCCATTGATTTCTAAATTTCTCAGGGGGCAAGGGTTATATCTGATTGCACTTAAAAAAATTCAAGTATCAAGAAGGGTTCCATTCATTTCTGGGGTGCTGAAAATATTGGCTAATTAGGATACTGCTTTAAAAATTGAATCACTTTGTTCTTTGTATTGTAACACTTGGGGATTTCTAGTTTAGTTTTTAAGCCCTTTGTAGAGAAGTATTCTAGGAAACATGATGTGAGGGAGAGAAGGAGAAAAAGACAGGAAGAGAGAGTAGGGGGGAGAGACAGGGAGAGAGAGAGGGAAAGTGGGAGAGAGAAGAGAGAAGAAGGAGGAGGAGGAGGAGGTGGAAGAGGAGAAGGAAGGAGAGGGAGACAGAAAGGAAGAGGGAGAGGGAGAGAGAGAGAGAGAACTTATGGACAATTTGATTTCATTAGCAGAGTAGAGAACTCCCAATGAAGAAATTCTATCTACAAATGCATATGGGCATCTGCTCTTAGAGTTTCCTGGGGCACTGAGAGGTTTAATGGTGCCCACAATCACACAGTCATGGACTTCTGAAGCTAGAGGGGAAAAAAGGCCAGTCTATCACCTGTGACAAGCTGTTCAGGATTTATCGTGGGATGGATAATAAATGTCATGTTTTGTTGAGGTTTTACCTTCTCCTCAGTTTTAAAACCAAACCAAACCAAAATGAAATTTAAACACAGAGCTGAAAGAAATCCCAGGATCCATTTAATCTAATCCTTTCATTTTACAGATAAGCAAACAAAGACTTTGGGAAATTAAGTGACTTGCCCAAGGAGGAGACATTAGAGCAGGACTTGAACCCAGGTCCCCCAACTACAGAACCAAAACTCTTTCCATTGTTTCCCACTAGTTCATGCCTCATCAGGGAGCAGTTTCTGAAACCTGAAGTTTCTCCAGCTCCCAAGGGACACTAGCAGACCCCCTCCTCCCCCAGGGTCAAGAGACATGTCACTTTTGTATTGCTTCATGCTCCATCTCAAAGAAAACTTCTAAAAATACTTAGGAAATGTCACTGGGGGAGCTGGGATGAAATTCAGAGCAGAAAAAAAAGGCAAGCAAGACAAACTAGGCTTTCAAAGAAAATTGAAGCTCTGGAGAGCCTTCAACTATTTTGATTTATATTTAAACATTTTTTTGAGATTGAAGTCTTGATTAGCTCAGTCTTCTCAAGTTCTCCTTCAGTTCTGATTTATGGGGAAGCCAGGCCAGAGCGAAATGAAAGCTAAATGAGGTGTTCTTTAAAATTACCTTGGAGCACTTGGAGGAGGGAAGGGAAACTGACAAGGAGACTTGAAGGAAGGTGACAAGATGGGCTTCTGAAACCCCAAATCTTGGGGAGATGGGATGATTGTGAGGGGAGGGATCGGAGAAGGAGGAGCCTGGGCTCCACGGCCCAACGGGACAGTCCTGCAGGCACTCTGCTCTGGGTTTCTGACAATATTGAGCTCAGTTAGCAAATGATGCCTTTGGAAAGTGTGGTTGGCAGTGATTTTCAGGGACTTTTATAACAAATCTGAGGAACTTTTTCAGCATAGGAAGGAATAATAAAAATGACAAGCAATAGGTGAGATTCAAAACTTATTCTGGCAGTCAATGGAAGGGTTATATAGGGCAGGTGATAGAGAGGCAACACTGTCTCTGTAATGCCAAGTGAGCAGCATACTAAAGGGGCCACCTGTCCTTTTCTCTCAGGTGGGGTATCTGTTTGAGCTAATCGAGTACCTCCCCCTGTCCCACCTTCATTATATCGCTCCCCTGCCCCCGACCCTAATGTGCATCTCTAATGACTCCCGAGCCTGGCCATGAAGACCCTTGACATTCCCACCTTTCTGACCGTACTTCCTCCACTACTCTATATAAACATCTCATTCTTTTCCTTGTTTTTCTCCCACAAACATGGTCTCATTTCTGATTTTTCTTGCGGCATTCCTCAGATCTGTTCTCTCCTGCCCTTTGCTTCTCCAAATCCCGTGCATCCTTCAAAGCCCAGAGTAAGTTTCACCTTCGCTAAATTTTATCTGATCACCTGATCTGATTACCTCTTGCTTTTTCTGTTATGCCCGAGCTTCTGTGGTCCTTAAGAGTCAGCACCAAGTGTCTGAAAGGCAGCTGGATAGGGTGCCAGGTCTGAAATCAGGAAGACTCACCTTCCTGAGTTCAAGTCTTGCCTTAGACACTAGCTGGGCGACCGGGGGCAAGTCACTTCACCCTATTTGCCTCAGTTTCCCCATCTGTAAAATGAGCTAGAGAAGGAAATGACAAACTACTCCAGCATATTTGCCAAGAAAGCCCAAATGGGGTCACAAAGACTCAAACATGACTGAAACGACTGAACAACAGCAACAACCAAGAGTTTGGCATTTAATTTTTCTTTAACTGCTTCAGGGTTATAAGTCTCATCTTCTCCACTAGAATGTACACTTCCTGAGGGCAAGGGCCATGACTTACATGTCTATCTTGTCTTCCACATAGTGCTTGGCACAGAGTGGGTGATGCACAAATACTTGTGGACTGATTGATCTATTCATTTATTGGTGGCTCATTTATACCAACCTGATCTCATCCAGTGGATTCTCTCATTTTCTGTTGTGTTATTTTCAGAGGTGTGCTGGAGCCAGCTCCAACCTGGCTCGCGAGGCAATTGTTAAATTTTCAGTGTGAGCATTTACATCTTGGAAATTGGCAAATGCTACAAATCAGGGTTCGATATATTGTTTGTTGATTGTCTAGACTTAGGGAAGTGATGAAGAAAATGTTAATGAGAGAGATTAAGCTCAAAAATGTGTCATGCATTTACTTTCTCCCCAAAGAGTCAGTAATTAAACATTTACCAGCACACTCCTGGTTATGTTGAAACTAATTGTTTAATCAGTAAATACATCCAAACCTCTTTAAACCTGTTTATATTTTGGCCTGATTTTTTGGAGTATGACTTTGAATACTTCTATAGTTCTGAGGAAGCACAAGTAAAGGCAAGTATTCACTGAAAGAATATTTATCCTAAGCATTTCCTACTTTAATAATCCAATATTTTAAGGATCAGTGGTTAAATCACCATAGGTACTCCCATTACTGATGAAGATGCCAACCTTTCTGTTACTTAGTAGATGGTACTCAAGACTACTACTCATCACCCTGTGGTCAATCTGCTGATAAGCCTCTTGGGATTTACCTAAACTGGTCTAAGGAATATGGATATGCATACAATTCACCTTTAGGCTGCCCTACTAAGGCTTTCTTTTCTTTTTTTCTTCCTGCACCCTTTATTGGAAGAGTGTTAAAAATAGTAATCAGACAAACAATAAAATAATCTGGTTTTCTTTCTAGATAGTTAACACCAAAGAGCAGCACTAAAATAATTTTCAGACAACAATTATTGTCTCTAGGTAATATATAAATAACCAAGGCAAATAAAACCAATGTATCTGGCATCAATGATCGCTGTTCCTGGACAAGTTTACAAAACTTAACAAAAATTGTCTGAACTGGGGCAGCTAGATGGCACAGGAGGACTTGAGTTCAAATGTGACCTCAGACACTTAGCATTCTTTGTAGCTGTGTGACCTTGGTCAAGTCACTTAACCCGAATTGCCTTGGCAAAAAAAAAAATTGTCTGAACACAAGACAGCTAATGAAAAAGAGGTGTTTTATACATATTAAAATAGATATTTCTATAGTAATACAAATATTCACCTATACTTATCTTTTTTACATTTCTGTTACAGAAGTTCATTTTCAGAAATGATTAATTTGTATACAAAATGTTATTATTATTATTTTTTTCCAGAGGGCAATTGGGGTTAAGTGATTTGCCCAAAGTCACACGGCTAGTAAGTGTGTCAAATGTCTGAGGCCGAATTTGAACTCCTGACTCCAGGGCCAGTGCCCTTAAATTTCCTATCTCTTGGTTGGCACCAGCATCACAGTCATTCATGAAATGAATATGAGTGATAAGCTCTAAAGATGACCTGATGTGTGCCATTTCTACTCGAGGACTCAAAATCTCTCTTAAGAAATCTGTTCTCTCATCACTGGAAAGTTGAGGGTAAGGAGGGGCTGCTATGCAATTGATCTCCCAAGTATTTTCTGGTTTTCCATTTTCTTTGTGACACACAAAAGGAGATGAAATGAACACAGCTTTTTTTTTTAAAGCAAAATAGTCATTTATTCAACCTCTTGTCATGCCAAAATATTCCGTGCATTAAGATACCATAGTTAGAACACCTTTTATAAGCAAGCACAATGGACAGTAAATTATATTTCATGTAACTGATCATAAAAGTGAGAAGTAAAAAATGACTTCTTGGTTCCTTTTAGCATCACTGGTAGACATAATTCCCCAGCAGACATTTGAGGTACCCAATCTTAGTAAAATATGCCACATGAATAGTAATCATGTCATTTTTACTGTACTTTAATCCCTGTCTTAATTCAATATTAATAAAGACAACAAACTTTTTAAACGGTATATTTACTGAGATTCTGGCAGTGGTTTTATGTAACAAGACATATATAGCCTACTAGCCCTGTCATTTGATGTGCTCTTAGCAAATCAGCTTCAATATGAAGCCATTAAATATCAAAAACCTGCTTTTTACATGCGAAATATTTTTATCACGTGTGCAATTAAACATAGTTAATTAACTTATTATAGCAAGAATAAGGAATTACACACTTGAAACAATGCAGCCGGAACACAAATCATACAAAAAATAATGGTCACTGGTTACAATAGAATTTCCCTGGCTGGTTAAAACTTAAAATAGTATAAAACATGCAAACTATTTCAGAATATTTTAGCTATCTATACCCAAAAAAGCCCAACCCAGTATCTCTATGAAATGATTCCCTCCACAGTGTAACCAAAATTAATTCAAATTATGTAACATTTTACTGCTAAAAATATTCAAAAGATTGAAGTGGAGGTAAGTTTCCAAGGTTTCAGAGCTCACTCAGGCTGCCAAGTGCTGTCTTTCTTTGCTACTTCAAGTAGTTAGCAGGCAGCCGAGCTCCAGAATGCCTCATTTACTAAGTTCAGCAAAGGGATGGACCGCTACCAACCAGCTCTTGGCCTCCTTAGGAAGCAGTGTTTGTCCTGACCAAAACAGAGAGGATGTACAAGGGTCAAAAGGCATACTATTCAGCTAGCTAAAATACCAGTGACCATCTCCTTGTCCCATCCCACCCCATCCCATCGTACTCCTTCCCCTAGGTAAACAAAAAATTAAGGGGAAAAAAAATATGCATGTACAAAAGAAAAGATTTTGAGGGCATTAATGTCATGCCCTTGCTTCAAAAAAACCATCTATAGTTATCTGGGTATCTCTAATTTGTCACTTTAGGATGCGTATTATCTCACAGAGCTAAAAAATTCTGGAGAGAAAAATCAAACCAAACAAAGAAAGTGAATGTACCCCATGTAATCAACAGCATGTGACAATCATGGCCTTGTCCCACCTGCAACCTCAGGCTCTAAAAACACAGAAGCTCTCATGCATTTGGATTGCAATCCGAAAATTTTACAGCTGAAGTTTTCTTTAGACATTGCACTTTCTGGCAAGGAGATCTTGGGGGTCCTGGGGTTGTGCCAACTCTGAACCTGATCCAGTGATCTTCTTTTTCTTCTTCTTGGCGTGTTTCTTGTGCTTCTTTTTCTTTTTTGTCTTTTCTGTGGTCTTTTCTCGCCCCTCACTCTTTGTCTTTTGCTTTGCTTGCTCCTTTTCTATACAATCTGGTTCTGATAAAGATTCAGATGATGCAGGTTTATCTTCAGAATTTACCTTTTTTCTTTTCTTGCTCAGACCTTTGAGATCCTTTTCTCTCTCGTGTTCATGTTTCGACTTCTTTTTTTCCTTAATGCTAACCTTACTATCTGACTTGGATTCTGATATGAAGCATTCAGAAGATCTCTGTGAACAATATTTCTTTTTTCTTCTTTCCCCCCCGTGTTTCTTACCCTCATCTTCCGAATCTGAAGAATTGTTGGAAGAGTCAGAGCTTGATGAAGAAGAGGACGAAGACCTACCAGATTTCTTCTTTTTCTTTTTCTCTCTTTTTTTTGATGAACTCTTACTTCCTCCTAACAATTTCTTCCTGTGTTTTTCCAGTTCCTTTTTCCAGTTCTCATTCATTTTTTCTTCAAATTCAGCTAATGCCTTGGAACCTTTTTTTCTCTTTCCTAACTGTTCTTTCACTTCTTCCCGTGTGGGCCTTGGCTGATTCAGATAATCCTGTATTGTGGGCCCCTCAGACTGAGCCCCTCGAGATCTGGCCATGGCTGTGGGATTCACATAAGCCACCCGGCTGTCCCTCTTGCCCATGGTGCCAGGCGGCTACCCATGCTGCTGCTTGGCTAAGAGGACTAAAGGGCTGTGGGCGGCGGGTATGGGTTGGCTCCAGTGGTGGCGGCAACTCCTCCTCCTTTCCATACTAAGCCTTTCTAGCCAGATTGTGCTTGCCAGAGCATACGCTCTCGTTCCATAGCTCCCAGTCACTTCTATGCCATGACAAGGCATATGAGTAAGACTTCAGCAAAGGAAGCATTTCTATGATACATTTTTCTTTGTTTGGGTTAAAATCTCTATCTCTCCTACTATAAGACTATCTTCTACATGTCCCCTTTCAGAAGACACTATGGTAAAGTAGAATAAGCACTCCTGTGGAGGGAAGGGGGTGGGTTCAAATCCAGACTCTAGAATTTGCCATTTATGTAATGGTGGGCAATTCACTTAACCTCTCACAGGCTTTATTAACTTATGGCATCTGTAAGAAAGTTGGTCTAGATCAAGGGTTCTTAACTTTTTTTGTGTCATGTATTCCTTTGACAGTTCGGTGAAACCTACTGATATCTTCTCAAAATAATGTTTTGTTGCCTACATTTATAACTGAAGGAAATGCTAATTTTCATTTAGTGAAAATAAAGATGTAATTAAAAAAAAATTCCATCCAAGGTCATGGATTTCCTGAAATCCATCCATTGATCCAAAGTTAGGAATTCCTTGACCAGATGATCTCCAAAGTCCCTTCCAAGTCTGATACCCACTAAATCTGGAACCTGGCTCTGCCATTGACTAAATAAATAACCCTGGGAAAGAAAAGAGGTTAACCTTTTAGGGCTCCAGTTTCCCTTATCTTTAAATCAAGAGACTGATCTCTTGTGTACATTTCAATTACTACTAATCCACAGTTCCTTGAGTTTCTTCTTTTGCACACTTTTTACTATTTAGCCCACTAATGGTCAAGTATTTTGTTTTTCCCTGCAGTACAAAATCCCAGAGTATTAAAGTTTAGAAGGGGCATCAGAAGTCATTTAGTTCATCTGATAATTTGGGCCATTGCATCTCTTACAAAAGGTATGTCAAACTCCTTGTTTAGCTGTCACATGGACTAAACCAGATTAAAGTGAACTTGGAAAATGTTTAACAAAATAGGTTGAAAAATATAATACAACATAGATAATGTTAATTTGTGGCTTTCTAAGACAATATTTGGCCCCCAACTATCTGTTTCTATTTGAGTTTGATATCACTGACTTACAAATCTGTTGATAATTTCCAGTTTATCCTGTATATAGCTTGTTTGTACATGGATGTTCACATGCTGTCTCCCCATCAGTGTGAGCTCCTTGAGAGAGCTAGCTTTTGCATTTCTTCGTATTCCCAGCATTTAGCACAGTGTCTAGAACAACAGTAAACACTTAATAAATTTTTATGAACTGATTGACATCTAACCTCTATTTGAGATCTCTAGTGACGGGGAATTTGCCTCATCATGAGGCAGTTCATTTAACATTTACACAGGATGGATAGAGAACTGGAATTGGAGTCAGGAAGATCTGATGATCAACTGCTGAGACATGTACTTGTGTGACCCTGGATAAGTCACTTACCCTCTCCCAGCCTCAATTTCCCCATCTGTAAAATGGTGATAATAATAGCACAGGATTGTTGGGAGGATTAACTTAGATAACACACGTGGAAAACTGTGCAAACCTTAAAGTGCTATACAAATGATTTCCATTAGAGTTACTACTACTATACTATACTATACTATACTATACTATACTATACTATACTATACTATACTATACTATACTATACCATAATATGAGGTAGGTAGTACATGTATATTATTCCCATTTTAGTGATGAAGAAGTAGAAGAGCAGAGAGATTAATTTATTTGCCCATGGATACACATCTATTATGTGTTGGAGTACAGATTAGAACCCAGACCCCTGATGCCCAGTCCAGAGCTTTTTCAGTGTCCTATGTTGCTATGCTATCCTTGGACTATAATGATGATGGTCCTGTCCCATTGTCCACAGTGTATGGACTTTGAATTGTTTACCTAGTGGGGAGAACCACACTGAGTCATTCACATCTTATCATTCTGTCTTCATAACTGGGGCACTAATTAGCAAAATGGTTCATCAGACTCAGGAGTGCAGTTCACAGCAAAGAAGCGGCAAAATGAAGTCAAAGGGACCACATGGCAACCTGACGCAAAGGCTTGGGCCTCAAGAGCATCGCGCTCCAACCAGCTTCAGACCACGGTTCCGTGTTTAACATGATTTCTTTTCATTAGATGTGAGAGAATTCAGCAATCCCACGAGGCTACTTTGCCCCTCCTGCTTCTCATGTGAATCCAGACTCTCACTGGTTATAAGTCTGACTATCCAATGCTGCAATGAGCATCACAGGTTTGGAGGATAATAAGCAGACAATGTGGCTGTAGCAGAGTATGTATTGGGGAGTGGTGGGACAAATGGAATAGAGACATAGTTTAAGACTGTGGTAAGCCTTGAATGCCAAACTTTGGGTATTTTTCAAATGATAAAGTTAGTCCACATAAGTACTCTCAGAGATATATTCAAGATCAGAACTCTGTAAAGGACAGGGTGGTCCTTGTCTAGGAACCTGCTGGCAACATGGTCTTTTCCACTTTTCCCTGCAGGGAGGGAATAGCTATGGTTTTGGCCTTCTGGAGTGTACTCAGTGTTTGGTACCAAATGAAAGAGTCTGGCTTCCTTAGTAGATGTCACTCAAATCCAGCTGTGCTAAGTGGTACCATGTAGGCCTAAAGGATTCCCCATTTCCAAAGTAGCTACCATTCCCAGAGGGCAGCAGGTATACCCGGTAAGATACAGCACAGCACACTTCAAGTCACTAGATAGCATTAAGCCAAAACTAACAGCCTGTGATATATTCCCAGCTCAACAAGGAAACATTTTTATCGATTCAGAAATCAATGGCTATGCATCATTGGTGGCTCACATAGCAATACTGCTGATGTCCCTTTGGCTCTGGCAGGAAAGAGAGATTGACAAATGTGGTTTGCTTTGGTAGTCTTGCCCTTGAACTTGGGAGAAGGCGCTGGGTCCAAAAGAGAGAGAAACAACCATATTTTGTTATGTAGAAGAAAAAAAGGAATAGACTTGGAATTTGATAGTCTATCAGGGTGGGAAACCTGAGGCCCTAAGGTCACACACAAGTGGTCTTTGTAATCCTTTATACAATTTTTATAGAACTACAGAATTTTATAGAACAAATATTTTTGATGGATTTGTTCTATAAAATTTGGATTCAGTCAAAAGGCTGCACTTAAGGATTTAGAAGACCCCAGGTGGGCTCCAGGCCTCAGGTTCTCCACCCCTGGTCTAGATTCTAGTTCTGGGTCTCCCACTTACTAGTTAGCAAGTCCCTTGATCTCAATGAGGCTGTTTCCTGATCTGTAAAGTAGAGATAATAATACTTATGCCATGTGTTTCACAGGGTTATTGTGCAGATCAGATGAGTTAAAAGGTATAAAAGCACTTTGAAAAATGTACAGTACTTATGAAAACCCAGGATGATACTATTTGTGTGTTCCCAGCATGCCCTGGACATACATGTTCTTAGCTTATCTCTAGTAAACTACAAATTCTGTAACATTCTCCCTCCCTCCTTTCCACGTTTATCAGTCAATAAACAAACATTTATTAGGTGACTTCTACATGCCTGTTACTGTCTTAGGTGCTGGAGACACAAAGACAAAAGTGAGATACTCCTTGTCCTCAAGGAGCTTATATTCTAATAGGGAGAGATAAGATGTACACTTAGGGGTATATATAGAATATATAAAATAGATAACCAGATATTTTAGGGAAGGGAGGGGGATCAAGAAAGGCTTCAGGAAAAAAGGAGTGCTTGAACTAAATTTTGAAGGAAATAAAGGATTCTGAGACATGCAGGGAAGGAGAAGGGTATTCCAGGGATAGCAAAGCTAGAGAGCTATGAAGAACACTAAGAAAGTCAGTTTGCTAGACTGTGGCAGCTAAGTGTCTCAGTGCTTAGAGTGCAGGGTCTGGAGTCAAAAAGACTCATCTTTGTAAGTTCAAATCTGGCCTCAGACACTTACTAGCTATGGGCAAGTCACTTAACCCTCAGTTATTTTATTTGTAAAATGAGCTGGAGAAGGAAATGGCAAACCACTCCAGTATCTTTACCAAGAAAACCCCAAATGGGGTCATAATGAGTAGGACGTGACAGAAAAATGACTGAACAACAACAAAGGCATACATGAAGATGAGTAATTTATAATAAGGCGAGAAAGTCTGGTTGGGGCCAATTTGTGCAGGACAGTTAATGCAAAGCAGAGGAGTTTATCTTTGATCCCAGGGAACCACTGGAGTTTAAGTCATAGGGTAATATGATCAGAATTGTGTTTCAGAAAAATCACTTTAGTAGCTTTGTGGAAGATGAACAGTAATGGTGCAATGGGTCTGAGATGGACTGATGGCTGAGTGGAAATAGAGCCATGAATGTAAGATATGTAGAGGTAAAAATGTTAAGATGAGGTAGAAAATAAATGTTGAGGGAAAGTGAGGAATTGAGGGTGACATTGAGGTTAAGACCCTGGGTTACTGGAAGGATGGCCATGCCCCAAAACAGGGAAGTTTGGAAGAGAGATGTGTTATAGTAAAAAAATGATTTTTCTTTTGAATATGTGGTTATTCAACTAGAGCTCAAGACTGAAATAAGGGCCAGATACATAGACCTGAGAGTCTAGAGATGATAATTAAATCTGATATCCATGAGGAGATCATTGAGAGAGTGTTTAGCGAGAAGAGACCCCAGGGCAGAGCCCTGTGGTATATCCACAGTTAGGGACCACAATATTGATGATGAACCAGCAAAGAACTGAAAAGGAGCCATCAGATAGGTGGGAGAGGAAATAAAAAAAGAGCAGTTTCAGGACAATGCAGAAAAGCAGAGGACAAATATACCCAGTAGAATCCCGTCCTCTTGGATTGAATTGGAGGGTTGGCTACAACATTTCTCCTACTTAGATGTGTATAAAATTTTGCTAACTCAGTCTTCATGAGTTAGGCCCCTTTCCCTCTAGGAGCTTACTGCAAATCACACCCAAGAGGCAGGGACCTACTTTCAAGAATGACACTATTTCTGCATGCCTAAAATATTAGAAATATTTTTTCTCATCTTCTTGACAGCAATTAACACCATGGATCATCCTCCCCTTCTAGATATTCTCTGCTCTTTAGGGTGTCCCTCACTCCCTCCTTCTGTCTCTCTCTTTTTTCTCCTTCACCTCCCTTCCTTCCTTCTTTCTTTCTTCCCTCTGTCCTTTGCCTCCCTCTTTCCTTTCCTTCCTTCCTTTTTCCCCTCCCTCCCTCTTCTTTTCTCTTTTTCTTCTTTCCTTCCTTCCTTCTGGTCCTCCTTCTTCCTCTTTACTTACCCAAATCTTATCTACTTTTCAAAGCTCATCTTAAGTCCTGCCTCCTCTATGAAGCCTTCCCTGACCACTCACTATATCCCACAGTTTTATCTCAGTTCTTTAAACTTGTAGTGCAATTATGTGATTATTGCTTGGGTCACTGAACTGAGAGATAGGGCCTTCCCCAGTAAAGTTACTTTCACTTTTACTCGGCATGTGTCATGTGTATACCTATTTATGTATATGTTATTTCCCCTATTAGAATGTAAGTTCCTTGAGGGCAGAGGCCATTTTCATTTTTACTTTTGTATCCCTAGATCCTAGCATAGTACCTGGCATATAGTAACCATTTAAAAACATTAATTGATTGTGGTGGGAAGGATGCTTTACCTGGAGTCAGGAGACACAGCTTTCTAACCTAACACAGATAATGCCATGAGACCATGAGAAAGTCACTTAACCTTTTTGATTTTTAGTTTTCTCCTCTGTAATAAAACAGTGCTAATAATATTTGTGTTATCTACTGCATGGAATTGTTTTGAATAAAAATCTTTGCAAAACCTTAAAGGATTTTATAAACACGAGTGGGCATTATCCCCCTTCACTGTGCACTTCACATGTATCACATTCTATTGTTAGTACACTATTAATGCTAAATTTCCATGTTTGTCATCTCCTTCAGTTGGTGATAAGCTCCTTGGCTGTCATGGCTCAGTCTCCTTCTTCTATGCTTCCTCAGCATTTCACACAGTGTGTTACTAGTATTTGATGAATAAAAAGGCAGACTGCTTTTCCTCTTAATGAGAGTTGTCTAGACCCCAGCAGCACACATGTAGCTAATAGAGGAATAGGTATGGCTAGCAAAATGCCCCTCCTAAATGGATACTATGCTGTTTGGAACTTCACTGAAGCCAACTCTGCTTCTTAGACTGTTACCTGACCTACTCTGTGTTTCCCTCATCTGGTCTTTGTCCTTTGGCCCTCCGTTCCAAACTCCATTTCAAGACTCCTTCTTGCACTTTAGGCTTGTTTACATTGGAAAACTTCATGGAAGAGGATGGACTTCAAACAGGCTTTGAGAGATGTAGGGATTGGATATGTAGAAAGGGGTGGGGGAAGAAGATCCCTTTTTTCTTTTTCGCCCCAATATCTAAGCAGGAACACTAACTTCTGTTTGCCCAGAAAATTGCTTTGGCAGAAGAGCTCCTTGGCTTCCAAATGGCACCATTTACATTTCATCATTTGGGACCTAAAATTGAATCTTTTTTATTTCTAATTAATCCCCTTCCCTTCACACAACAGATAAGCAGAACTTCTAAAAATCTTCAGGTGATAATCTCATGATCTCATTACAATTACAAGTAGGAAGCACTTCTGGATAGCTAAACTGAGTCCCTTCTGTGGTAACATGTCCATCACTAGGTGATTCTACTTACATGCTACAATAATTTCTATTGGTTATAAAATTCACAGAAAAGAAAAAAACCCAGAAAATGTATGGTTTATTGTTTTGTTTACAACCGTATTTTTAAAGACCATTCTTTGGATTTTGTTTCTGCTTTGAAAGAAGTTTTCAGATCACAAAAATCTTGTATAAGCATGACTCTTTGGTGTAAAATGAAAGCATAGTTTCATTTACTAAAGGCTGATCACATCTCTGATCAAGGCAAAATCTCTCATTCAAACAATTAGCTTTGGAAGTAGAAATAGAAACCAAAATATAACTGATCAGTCTTTTACTAATTCTTCCGTGCTGTCCCTACTAACAACTTGGTTTTGCTGATGCATGTATATTATGATGAACTAAGGAAAATCTAAACATTGATGGCTACCCATCCCATTTTATATTGAGTCAAAGAAGATCCCTTTTCCACTAAAAAGAAATTCCCCATGTGAGGGTCAATTTCTATCAAAGCGGCTAGGTGGTACACTGGATAGAGCGTTGACCTAGGAGTCAAGAGTTCAATTCCTGCCAAAGACACTTCCTAGTTGTGTGACCCTGGGAATACCATTTGACCTCTCTCTGCCTCCACTGTCTTATTTTGTAAAATGGGGATTACAATATCACCTACCTCTAAGGATTGTTGAGAAAATAAAGCTTTTTGAAAAAGTTAAAGCACTATATAAATTCTAGTTATTATTATTATTATTATTATTAATAGCAAGGTAAGATATTTACATATATGTATGCATGTATACCTACTTATATGTATGTGTATGTACATAAATGTAGACACACATATTTTACATGTGTGTCTATATTTGTATATGCTTATATGTGTAGTTCAGACTTAATACCTCATCCTTGACAGATATGAATTACCTTGTGACCATCTATCAGGGGGAATCAATATTTTGTGAAAGAGTATTTAACAAGAGGATAGTTCTTGCTCCCCACCCCTATCCTATGTGGGTACATGTGTGTAATTATGTAACCTTTGATGACAACAGCAGTAATTTACTGCAGAGCCTCTCTTGTATTGTGGTTAAATCATGTGGCTCACTGAGCCAAGCTGCCTGCTCGGGACAGTAGGAAGCATCGCTTCCAGAATGACAGTTTGCTATAGAGTTAGAGACCTGCATTCCACTCTGAGCTAGGACGCTCCTAGGCAGACCACTTAAGCCTCTTCTGGCTTTAGTCTCCTTACCTATAAAGAGACAGTTGAACTGGATACTGTAAGGTTTTTTGCAACTAAGAACTACTTTGATTTTTCCCTATGAATTCCCTTTGTAATAGATTCAGGGATGTGTCAGAGCCAAAGGAAAGTCTCTGTATGGGAGGTGAGTGAATTCAGACCACAAAACCTGGCTGGTACCAGGGTATCTGTACGTTACCCAGATGCAAGGGCTCGACTCAATCTGTGCCCTCTTAGTTCTGCTCCTTTATAACACTCTCCATCACTTTTTGCTCCTTTTGCTCACTACTTTATAAGTTTTAATAGCTCATCTAGAGTCACTATGGCTGTAGGGGAGGAAGAATTGTTCAGGCCTCCTCGTCCCCAACTCAAATGCACTTGTCACACTACAGGCTCATACATTTTGTTGACACTATCAGCTTTGGAAATAGTCACTGCCTAGCACGTCCTGCTTTGTTCCTTTTCTGAATGCCCTTAACACTCATTCTTTACTTGATTGTATTGCCTTTGCTTAGTCTCTGAGTATTTCATATACAGTAAGTCTGCCTTGTCTCTTGAACCAGAGTGTAAAAGTTCTTGAAAAAAGCAGCTGTTTCATATTTTCCTTATTTTCTGTGCAGTTTACACACCAAAGATTACTTCCCCAAGGACTCAGTAAATAAGCCCACTGAAGCACTTGGCAGATTAAGCTGTCCCCCTGGTATTCATCTAGTTGTCCTAGGAAAACTACCAATTAATCAAATAAGGATTGTTATATGCCAAGCACTGGGAATACAAAGACAAAAATGAAAAAGTCCCTGTCCTCAAGGAGCTTACATTGTATATTGGGAGACAACATGAACATATATCATCACATGAAAAAAAAATACCAGGTAGTGGGATGGGGAGACCAGAAAAGGTTGGTTTCATGTAGAAGGTAGTGCTTTAAAGGTCTGTGCCAATGCAGTAAGGAATAAAGGTGGTTTCTGGGCCATGATAATGCCAACAGTATCCATCTCTTTATCCCAACCTGTAGTCCTCAGGGCAACAGTACCACCCTCTGAGCTGAGCAGGTATGATGAGTTAGTAGATGAAAGGGTAGTGAGTTACCCCTCTTGAATTCTTCAAGCAAAAACCAGATGAAAACCTATCAGGCAAGTTATAGGGGTCACTTTTGGACAGATGAAGGTCTCTGATGTCCGTTACAACTCTGAGATTTTCTGATTCTATTTATATTTTCTGCCTGTGCCACCCCTAGGGATAATGAGTTCTACATATTGACTCCCCAGTGTGAAATAATAATACCAATAATGATGAGGACGTTAATTGCTCACATTTATATAGTGATTTACAGTTTAGAAGCTCTGTAAGTAGGACAGTCTTTGATTTGTTCTAAATTCACCTCTCTTAAATGCTTAGGATTCTTCCCTCCCCTGAGCTCCAATATTCTGGGGTTTGGTGAACTAGGCTTCGCTCTTGTTTTCTACCCCCTTTGTTACATTATAGTCTTTTGTATAAAGTTCCCTCTCTTAGCCTATATCTCTTCAGGTTAAGGAGTTGTAGCGTTTTTAGCCAATTTGGATGACTTAACTCTTCTTTGAGGTTTTTGTCCATTCAGGGTCTTCTTCAGTGCCTCATCATGGCTTGGATGAGACCCTGGGTGTTTGAAAGCATGTGAGTAGACCATAAGCTCTGGAAGAATCTATTAAGTTGGAAGGCTTTGAGGGTACAGGCCTAGGGATGGACTGCATGTCTGTCATGGGAGGACAAGCCTTGCTAAATTCAGAAAGGTTCATTATCAGAAGGTTTGACAGAGATATTATGGAAGTAGATTTGATTAGATGAAGGAAAGGGGCAGCTAAAGGAGAAAGAAATAAAGAAAGAAGATTTTAGTAGCACTTTGAGGTTGCAAATCTGGAGGCCTAGAAGGATGACGGTATCCTCAACATAAAAAAGGAAGTTTAGGATAGGGCTGAGTTTATGGCATAAAAGCCTCACTTTGGATACATTGAGTATTACAGGCCCAAAGAACCAGAGGTCCTGGTGGAGATGTTCAATAGATCAGAGAATGAGATAGGGCATATATCCATATCTAATATGTAAATATATATCCATGTATATATTTATATATACATATGCACATATATATATATATGTATAAAATACAGAGAGAGGTTGAAACTGGAGATGTGTACACACACATATATTAATATATACACAGATGTCTCCAGGAGATAGATGGATATCTATTTCTGTATATCTATCTATTTTGGTGAGTCATCTGCATAGAGATGATAAGGAGCTGATGAGATTGCCAAAAGAGCATAGGGAGAGAAAAAGAAGGACAGAGCCCTGGAGGTTAACCACAGTTAGGTAGCAGGAATTAGATGATAAACCAGCAAAGAAAGAAAGAAAATGATGGAGGGGGAGAGTTTGTAAAGAAGCCTGGAAGGAATGAGGTTGAGGGCACAGCTTGAAGTCTGGTCCTCTCAAGGAGGCCTCTTTGTCAAAATCTAGAGCTTACGATGTATGGCTTTTATATATTATGTTTTATATATATATATATGTATACATATTTAGTAAGGTATGCATTTAAATCTTTTGCTTAGAAGGGAGGGTAAAGGAGCAGTTTGAGAGAAAAGAGGGAAGGAGCAATGTGAATGGTGAGAAGAGAGGGTTTGAAACAGCCACTATGGTGTGAATGATGGATAAAAGGATTGCCATGCATCAGCAAGGGCCCAATTGAAAGTAGAAAATATAAATGGGTAATGGACCCAGTCTTCTATTCATCCAGGTTCACAACTTTGGAGTGATCCCCAACTTTTAGGGGCAGAGCATGATATAGAAGAAGGCATATTGACCCTAGGGTCAGAGGGCCTCGGTTAAATCTCACCTCTGTCATTTACTGCCTCTGACTTAAGCCAAATCATTTAAGCTCCATGAGTCTTAGCTTTTTAATTTGTAAAAGGAGAGGCTCAGATTAGATGTCTTCGGAGTTCCTTACAAGCTCTGGCCATCTCTAGTCGTCTTGACCTTTGTCTTGCCACTGGACTTTGGTGACTGGAGGAGAGAGATAGACTGATGACTTTGCATAGCCCTGCCTCATTTGAATCCAACTGACACACAAGTCAGGACGTCATGCTGGGATATCATTGATCCTCTTTGAGAGTGAATGATGAAAAACAACTACAACAATCAGCTCTCAATTGTGGCTCTATGTGCTTCCTTCTTCCTCATGCTCCATTTTCAATCGCTTGCTAAGTTTTTCAATTTTATTTCCACAACACTTCTCACATCTGGCTCTTCTGCTCCACACACATGGCCACCATGTTGACTCAGGTCTTCATCACCCCTCCCTGGACCTATTGCAATAGTCTCCCAACTAAACTGCTGGTTTCCCCAACATAATCTATACTCTACATAGCTATTAAAGTGATCTTAAGACCTATCATGTCATTCCCTCAATCAAGAAAATTCAGTAGCTCCCAATTATCTCTAGGATAAAACAGACATTTTTTGACATTTAAGGACTTTCATATTCTACCTTTCGAGGTTTATTGCTCATTTGTCCCTTTCACATAATTTATGTTCCAGCCAATCTGGGTCCCTTGATTTTCCTAGAACTTAGCATTCATAGACTCAGAGATCATAGGATCCTTGGTCCAGATCTGGGAGGGACTTTAGAGACCATTTCATCCAACACTCACATTTGACAGATAAGAAAACTGAGGCCCAGAAGATCTAAAGGATCTGTCCAAAGTCAAATAAGCACTGAATGGTAGAAGTATGATTTGCATTCGGGTCCTATGATTCAAAGGTCAGTATTTTTTCACCTGCAACATTCTTTCCATCTCTCATCTCTGTGCCTTGACACAGGTTATCCTCGTTTTTGGAATGTACTCTCTCTCACTTTCTCTTCATGCCTGTCTCATGGAATCTTTCCTCCAAGGCCAAGCTCACCTGGTCCCTCCTATGGCAAGGCTTCATTGTTAGTTCTAAGTGTGGTCCCTCAGCCCTAGTAGGATGAAAACTCCTTGAGGCAGGGACTGGTTTTGTTTTTGGTTTTTAATTTTGCCTTGGTATTATCAGTCTAACAAAGCACTTTCCACATAGTAGGTGCTTTAATGTTTATTGGACTGGAGTCATTCTAACATGTGACCTGACATCACAAAAGAAATACCTGCCTGATACAGATGGTAGAATTTTAGAGAATTAAAAGAACAGGTGCTTTAAAAAAAAGGTAGCCGGGTGGTACAGCAGATAGAATTTTGGGACTGGAGTCAGGAAGGCTCATCTTCCTGAATTTAAATCTGACCATAGACACTCACAAGCTGTGTGACCCTGTTTGCCTCAGTTTCCCCAACTGTAAGACAAGCTGGAGAGGAAATGGCAACACCATCCAGTATCTTTGCCATAAAGTATTTTCGTCATAAAGAGTCAGACTCTACTGAAATGACTGAACAGCAGCAAGTTTTGAGAAGTGTCCCTTGTGGAGTTCTATGTGGCTGCCACCTTATTGTCTCTTCTCTGCTTGGAGCAGTAGATGCGAGGCCATGTGGCCAATCAGTAATACAGCTTTGACTAGAATTCAAGTCTCTGGTCAAAGGATCATAGGACTTAGAAATGTAGAGGAACTTAGAAGTCACTAACTCCAATGTTGACATTTTACAAAGGAGGAGACTGAAGTTTAGGAGGGGAAGAGACCTGCCCAAGGTCACACAAATGAGTGTCCAGAAGAAGGCATAGATCTCTGTTGCTCTGTCTTGTCTCATTTTAGAGAACTGTGTGTAGGCTATTTCTGTAGGGAGGAGGTGGGGGAAGTTGGTTAGGTAACAGAGAGAGGATTTGAACCCAGATCCTTTGACTAGAAATCCAGTGCCCTTTCCACCACAAAACACTGCTTCTCAAGTCAAGTAATCACTTCACTATAGCATCCTGAGAAGTTAAATAACCATTTCGCAACAACACACACATGACCCAATATGCAATCACTAATGGAAACCTTTAAGATCTTCCATCATTAATATCTCAACTCATAAAGCCTGGAAAAGAGAGCTGCTTTCTCAGAAACAAAAGAAAAATGAAAACATTAGATTTTACTTTTCTGATCTTATGATTTTAAGTGATAAGCTGATTTCTTCCCTCCTAGATTTCAATGGTTTTTTAGAAGAAACAAGCACATCACGCTAACAGCACGACTTCTGAAAGCCAGTGGGGGACAGCAAAAGCAGCGGCCCCCAAGATTGGCGCCACCACCCTCATGGCTAATCTTCCGGGGTTCCTTTAAGATGTATCAAGGTCACCAAAGGGGCAGTGGAAGTTTCCTCCCGGGTTTGCTTCTGCAGCCTTCTTCTCTTAGCAGCAGGAAGAGGCAGCTGGTGACTGGGATGGGGGAAGCAGGCGTTCCTACCAGATGCCTGGGACTCTCAGAGCTCTTGTGAGATGTTGGGAAATAAAAGGAAGCCACAATGAGGACAGGGTTCATTTTTACCTCTTCTCTGCATAGGCAAGTGTGTTGTTTCAATTAGGATATCCACTGCTGGATATTAAGCTGAGTTACTCCAGTAATGAATGGCACCAGAGGATTGGCTTGCCTCTTGGGTCTGTTTTACATGTCAGCTGGGACCTTTAGGAAGGCAGAGCTCTCTGTGAGCATCTCTGGGCCTAACTCGAGCCAACTCCCCCCACCTCCTCCTTACGGAAACATCTTACACACAGCTCTAGAAAACGAGACAAGGAAAGACAGAGCAACAGAAATCTATGCCTTCTTCCAGACACTAAGCTAGAATAAATCACCAGTGATCTCTTCATGGCATGTGGTTCCTGGTTATTTTTGTATAACTCTTGGTTTTCATTGCCACCTGAAAATATTTCATTAAAAATGTTTTTGGAGACATTTTTCTCTTTCCCCAAAACACATACTTCCACTGGAGTTTACCCAGACATCTCTAAAAACAAAACAAAACAGCAACAAAAGTCTGATGTTTTTAGAAAAGCCTTGTCTTTGTGCTCTGAAATTACCTTTTTAATTTTAATTCCCCTTTCTAATTTTTAAGCCCTTTCACCCCTTTAAATCTTTAAATAAACAAAACAAAACAAAACAAAACTTGTTACTGCCATCAGCAGGCAAAAGGCCAAAGCACTGAAGGTACATGTGGATGATGAGACAGAGGTGAAAGTTCAGCAAATTGTCTGTACGTGGACTTAAATGTCAGACGGAAAGACTGAAATGAATCACGCAGATGACCTAAGGGAAGACTTGGACTGAGCACAGGTCATGAAATGGGTATGATCAGGGAGGGTTGCTATCCAGGGGTGTCCTGGAGTCAGCTCAAACTGTCTTGGGAAAGCCAATTGTTAAATTTTTTCAGCATGCACTTTTATACTTGGAAATAGCCAAACACTACAAATCATGGCTTAATTTATTGTTTTGTCAATTTTCTAGGCCTAAGAAAGTGATGAAAAAATGTTAATAATGAAGATTAAACTTAAAAGTGTGTCATGGATATATTTTTCCCTCCAGAGAACTCTGGTTGTTAAACATTTACCAGCACATCACTATTATTATCCTACTTTTTTTCAGGGAGGATAGAAACCACTCTTTTATGTTTCATGTGAAATTACAGGGCACGATGGATAGAGTACTGACTCTGGAGTCAGGGGCCAGAGTTCAAATGTGGCCTCAGATATTTACTAGCTGTGGGACCTTGGATAAGTCACTTAACCCCAATTACCTTGCCTCCCCCAAAAGAAACATAGGGCTGTGCCTTCAGCACAACCACTCAACCGCCAAGAAAAATTCCTTCTCTACCAGGTTCATGGAAGCTCACTCAGAGACCTTTGGCCCAAATACATAGGAGAAGATTCCCCTTCTACGACATATCTGATAAGTGGTTATCTAGCTTTGCTTTAAGACCTCCAGTGAGAGGGAGGTCACTACAACTCCATGTTGGCCATTTCACTCTGGGGTACTTCTGAATGTTGGGAAATTTTTCTTTATATTGTGCCTAGAAGTATCAAACTTCTACCTTTTATTCCCAGTTCTAACCTTTGGGACCAAAACTGACTGTAACACACAGAAACTCTCCAGATATTTGAAGACAGTTATGATACCCCTAAGTCATTTCTCCTGCCCATATTTTTATGGGATGCACCACCATCTTTAATAATATATTCTAGAATTTTTCTGGAAGAGCCAAGTTCATTGGAATATGGTCCATATACTCTGTTCCTTTTTTGTTTGTTTCTTAATTGGGACATCTGCTGTTCTGGAGTCTTATAGCACCTGTCCCAGTCTCCTAGATATTTCAAATATCAGTGAATGGCTGAACATTCATACCTGCCAGTTCTTTCAGTACTCTGGGATGTGGCTCATCTAGGAGCCTGACAATTTGAATTCACTAAGGACAGCTCATACTGTCTTCTGATTTATCTTGGACTTCAGCTTTCTATGATCCATTTTTGCCCTATCCTCCCTATTCCAAATGTTATTATCCTTGGTGGAGAAAACAGAAGCAAGATAAATGAGTATGAGTGTGTGTGTATGTTTTATTTTTCTAAACAGGGGTTCTCTCCTGTCTTTGATTCTCCTCTTTTCCCCAATATATTTGGGAAAACTACTTTTATTGTCCTTAGTTTTCTTAACTAATCCCAGCTTATTCAAAGTAGAAAGCTCCTGATGGTATTCTTAAAGACTGTGACACACCCTTTTGCCTTCACCATCCACTGCATGCTCTTGTTTTCATATTTTATAAAGGTCTTATGAAAACAAAAATACTCCACAAAACTCATTTGGTCAGTCAGTTCTCTGTGAATATGCACAAGGCTCTTAAGACTACTCCAAATTTTCCTCCTTATTAGTATATTTTCTCTTTATGTCTCTAGAATTTCAATCTTTAGAGCTTCTCATTCCTTTTGGACTGGCTTCTCCTATAGAGCTGTAGTCCATCAGATCCTATTTATCCTTTCCCAGAAATCTTGGACATAAGCTCTCTCCAAATCAAGGGTACATGAGAGACAAGGCTGGTTTTTATCTCTTCTATCCCAAATTTGAAGATGAATTGATCATTTCTTCCCAGGCTTATCATCATAACTCTTGGAAATACAGTTCCTCCTTGTTAGTGATAACTAGGAGTTTTCTTAATTGCTTTCTCCATCATTTCAAGAAAAATAAGTTTCCCCCAAAACAATTCAATAAATTGTTGTGTCTTTTGTTTTGGCAGAGAGAGTTCCATCGGATGTCTGGATAATTGAAGCTTCCCATGATGATTATAACTCATTTACATGCTAGACTTTTGATCTGTCTCTTGAACTTTTGTATCTACTTCCTCTTTCTGATCAAGGGGTCTATATTGTACTTTTGATTATATGATTTCTGGTCGTGCCTATATTTTTACCCCAATTTGTTTGATCACACTTCTTCTGGTTCCTGAATTTCCTCACATGTGAGTGCCTTCTCAAAATACAAGGCTCTCTGGGTTCCCATTCTCTCCCTAATCTGTGATCTTCCTGCCTCTACCCCACCTCCCCCATACCTTTTTAGCTTCTCATGGTCCTTTTTAATAAGGTCATATTCCAGTCATTGGTCTCAGGGATCCTATGAGGTCAAATTTATTCATACTTTGTCTATTGATGTAATACACTTCAAAATATGGCTTTTATCACTGGTACTTTGCTTGGATTTTTTTCTTCAGAGAATTTCTGGCAATCTCTATTACTATTCTTTCCTCATTAGAGTTACTCTCTGTGTTATTTAGCCTGGTAAATACATAGCTTTTCCTCTCCCCTTCCTTTTCAGTTTAAAGATTTTTTTTGATTGGATTTGTAAGAACCAGGAAATTATAATTCTTTTTACCCCTTGTTATGTGCACTCCAGTCCTGGCCAAGAACCCATCACTCTTATATAATAATAAGTCATGATCCAGAATCCAAATCCATTCTCAGATACCACCATATTAACCAGCTGTTTGTTCCCCAGTTCTGGCTTCCTCTCCTGAATCCTTTGCCCTTGATTGGAGCAATGATTAAAACGACTAAGGTCCCTCCTCCTCTGTGAGCCCTTTCTCAATTTCCCCATTTGCCAGCACTCCTCGCCTCCTTAGTTACTAGTCTGCGTATGTGCTGTATCCCTTGATAGAAAGTAAGCACCTTTGTAGCCACTGGCACTCTTCTTAGTGCTTTGTGGGTAGTAGTTGTTCAACAAATGTTTGATCCAGTGAAGGCCTCTTCAGACCTTTAAAGTGATATATAAATGGTAGCTAGGTGGCTCAGTGCTTAGAGTGCTGAGGCTGGAGTCAGGAAGATCTAAGTTCAAATCTGGCCTCAAATACTTGATGTGTGACCCTGGGCAAGTCACTTAACTTTTATTTGCCTTAATTCACTGGAGAAGGAAATGGCAAAAAATAGTAATACTTGCCAAGAAAACTTGATGGACAGTATTGGTGTGATATGGTCCACAGAGTCATGAAGAATTGGACATGATTGAGTAATAACAACAATAAATGGTAGATATGGTTGTTTGGGCCAGGTGTGGGCCAAGATACACTAATATAGCATTGATGAAGAAATGGGAATCCATGGGAAACTCTTGCTTTACTTGGTGTAGTGGAGAGAGCACCTTAGACTATGAGTTGATGGACAAGAGTCTTAACTCTGCCACTAACTTTCTCCGTGACCTTGGGCAACTCACATATAAACCCAGTAACACAAAACTGATTAATATTATGGGATGATGAGGAGTGAGGGGAAGAGGTAACACCAGCATAAAAGATGGAACCTGCTAGCATGGTAGTGGTTCAGGTGCAACAGCCCCCACGAGTCCAAATTAGTGCCAGAATGGGGAGGGTGATGGAGGGAGGGAATGGCCATTTATATAAAGTGCCTAACATGGACCAGGCACTATGCTAAGAACTTTACAAATGCTGTTTCATTTGATCCTCACAACAACCCTGGGAGATCCGGTGCTCTTTTTGTCCCCATTTCATAGATGGGGAAACTGAGGCAAACAAACGTTCAGTGAGTTGCCCAGGATCACATAGCCATTAAATATCTGTGGCTGGATTTGCAATCAGGTCTTTCTGACTCCAAACCCAGAGCCCCATGCGCTGTGCCACCTAGCTCCAGAATGGGATTCTAGTTATTGTTACGTGCCACTAACCTGTTTCTTGACTCTTAATCAGGAATGGCCTCAAGCTGATCTGTTTCTGCTCTTGCCTCACCCCTGGCTCCCTAGATAAATATTCCTAATCCTTAACTAAAGTAATTTAAATGGACATGCTGCATCACCTCTGTGGGCTCTGGGTTTTATCACTAACACTTTTCCCATCTATCTAAGAAGAATGACACGACCTGCCTCTTCTTACCTTGCAAGGCTGCTGTGAGGATCAAATGAGCTAATGGATGCAAGATGACTTTGGAAAATGTAAGTCAACCATAGAAATGTACAGGTCCATTATTATGATTACTAATGAAGACATGGAGAAAGAGCTTTCAAGGGCTTAAAGAAAACCACTCAGCACAGTGTCAGAATTTCCACACAAAAAAAAATGGTTCTAGGAAATCATCAAACTGCCAATGGTTTGGTTCGTTCCCCCCCTCGCGTTCAAACATATCATCTCCAGGTCCTGACGTCAGTATTTTCGAGGCTTCTCTCTGCCTCTCAGCTCTCTGCGATCAGAGGACTCTTTGGTTTGCGGCAGTCTCTGTACCTGGCATAATTAACCATATGCTCTCCACTGACTGGAGTTTGGTTTTCTTGAAAAATAAACTCTCAGAGATAGGACTAAAGTCTCCAGAGTCTAGGAGTCAATGGAGAGAAGAGAAAGAGAACGTGACCTTATTCACCAATCCCCAGAGGATGGAATGAGGGATCCTTCTGAATAATGGAAAAGGAAAACCAGTCAAAGGCAGTTCTACTTTCATCAGTGAGGAGTCAATTTACATAACATTCAACTTGTAAGAAATGCTATGAACAGAAAACAAAAATGAGTTCAAAAAGGATTTAAATAAATCTATGATCTATAGTGAAATATGGAATAGATATTCTTTGAAGGCGGGGACTTTTTTTTTTGCCTTTGTATCCCCAGTGCCTCACAAAATGCCTTGCACATGGTAGATATTTAATAAAACTGTATAGAATTTAATTGAATACATGAGAGGAAGTGTGAGGAACAATATTTATTATTAATCTTATGAAGAAGACAACCACACTCTAACATATCATAGCCCATGATGTTCCTCTCAGAAGCAGAGTTCTGGGCCACAGAACAGGCAGAAGAGAATCTCTGATGTCATTCTGAAGAATGGAAAAGCTGATTATACAGTCTTAAATTATTTTAAGGTCTGCTGATTAAATTCTAATTATTTCCACTTTCTGTATTCTTTAAAACTCAGGATGTGTTGGCCCTTATATTGGGGCAGCTAGGTGGTGCAGTGGATAGAGCACCAGGCCTGGAGTCAGGAAGACCTGAGTTCAAATCTGGCCTCAAAGACACTTACTAGTTATGTGACCCTGGGCAAGTCACTTAACCTCTATTTCCTATTGCCTCAGTTTCCTCATCTGTAAAATGGGGACACACTGGAGAAGGAAACAGCACACCACTCTGATACTTTTGCTAAGAAAATCCCCAAATGGGGTCATGAAGAGTTGGACACAACTGAATGACGGAGTAACAACTTATATTGCAGGCCATTTCCCTTAAATATGTCAATTCTCTGGTCCATGCTGCCCCACTCAAACCTAAGCTTTTTGAGAGAAAGGACTATATTTTTGCCTTTCTTTGCACCCTAGCAAAAAGTACACAGAAGGTGCTTAATGAATGCTTGAGGATTGTCTGATTGGCCCCTCCTTTGACATGTCATTCCCATTTCTCTACTTATCCAAATCTGACCCAGGTCCAGTTGCCCTTCCTCCAAGAAGCCTTCTAGGACTATTCTAGCTCATGTTGATCTCTCGAAGAAGTCTGACCGGCACAACAAAACACTTACTTTCACATTGTCTTTCAGTGTCGTTCAGTCTTCTCATTTCTTAGTCTTGTCATGTCCCCTAGAAGGCAAGCTTCCTGAAGACACAGACCGGGTGGTACTTTATTTCTCTTACGCTCTCACAGCTCATGTTACTGGGCTAGGCACATAGTGTTCTCACGGCACACAGTGGGGACTATATTGTGACACACAGCAAGTCTCTTAACCTTTATGCATCTTAGTTGCCTCTTCTATTAAAGGGAGGGGGTTGGATTTAATGGTCTCTAAGGCCTCTTCCAGCTTCAAATCTATGACCCTATGATCCTTCACCAACTAAATACTCTTTAACTGCCTGATTCATAAGTGGGTTATTCTCATCAGAAAGGAACTCCTTTCATCTCTACCTGCTTCCCTAGCAGTATGAGGAACCCCAGACTTGAAGGCAGAAGTTCAAATCCTGAGTTTTTGTGTCCTCTTTGGCAAAGAGAGGCCAGTAATACCCGTCCTACCCCTCTCACAGGGTTGTGTATAAAGTGTGTAAAGTGCTGTGTAACTACTGTTCTTATTAATTTTCCTACATGCTGCTATATCCCACATAGAGGGAACTGGGGACTGGGCCCCAAACAGCCAGCTGGAGCCCTCAGCTAGTAGGAGGAAATGAAAGGCCTGGGAGCACACTGTATTGGGCCTGAGGACCGCGTGACTCTTATTCTAAAACCAGCAGGACTCTTGTCATGCCCAGAAGGGCCAGAATCCTCCCACCAGCTTGAACCAACCATCGCCTTCGTGGCCAAGCTGAGCCTGCCAGCCCCCCTGTGTTTCCTTTTAATAAAATTTAATGTTTTCATTTTCAAAGACCTAGAAAATCCAAACACTTTTTAAAAGCCCCGAGGAACTATAAAAATTAATAGCACAGGGATAATTTCTTTTTCAGTGGCTACTCAATTAAATCTGCCACAGTCAGACAGCGTGATTTAAATGCAGCACTTGCTACAATGGGACTGAGGTGAAGCAGGCCAATGGAATGAAATGATAATATTTACCAACTACCCTCTCCGATATTTCCCACCCTACCCCTTTCCCTGGGAGGGAGAATTTTCTCCCTTCTCTAGCCTCATGGGGAGAGAGCTCTTGCATCCCTAATTGTTTTCTCCTTGACTGGTCACATCAGAGCAACAAGTGACCGTGTTTCTTCTCCAAGGGGGTTAATGGAAAAATACCACCTCGGATGGCCTCCCAGGGCAAGGGGCTGCACGGAAAACATCATGAATGCAAGGCCTGAAGAGAGTTCAATCTCATAAGAGGACGGATGGTTCCCAGGCCATCTCCTTTCTGCTTATTCTTAATATGGTCTCTCTGCTTAAGCTTGCTTGACTTTCCCACATTTCTTTCTGTGACTCCATGCCCACTATTCCCCCCTGAGTACATGGCTCTATCTTCTAATCAATCACAGAATGCCAGAGCTAGAAGAGACTCCAGAGACCATCGAGCCTAACCCCATAATTTTAGAGAGGAGGCAACTGACACTAAGAATGGGGAAATCATGCCACAAGCATTTATAAGGCACCTACTAGGTACCAGGCACTGTGTCAGATGCTGAAGATACAAGTACAAAGACTGAAGCAATTTGTATCCTCAAGGAATTCACATTTTAATGGACTCAGATAAATGGCAGAATCAGGATTCGAACCCAGATCTTTTGACATTTTTGGGTTCTCTTTCTATGATACCGTGATGCCTCCTTCTTGAGTCTAGTCAATTGACAAATATTTATTGTGTCCAACGCTATACAATTCTAAATGTACCCTCACTTCAGGTCTCAGCTTCAGACTAACCTCTTCTGTGAGGTGGCAAAACCTACCCTGCATTGATCCTTCCATTATCCTGGAACCACTGGACTTGTCCATATAAAAGGAATTTGGATACTCTCTTGAAGGAAGCAGACTTTGCTCTGTGGATGGTTAAGATTATAGAAAAAAGGAGGAGGAAGGAATCCTTAGGTTCAGCATTCCTTTCCCCTTCTCCTCATTTTCCTGACCTTTCATTGTAACTCTGCTGCGACAAACTTTGGGGCTCCTTGTTTTGGACACTAACCTGAACTGATGTTTCTTCTAAAGGAGACTTCTGTTCATAGTCATAGATCAATAGACTTGGGAGAGACCATTGAGATCTGCTGGTCTTCTAAACCACACTATAAACTCCATGAAGGCAGGTCCCATTTTATTTAAACTTTACAATTCCTTTGACAATTAACGTAATAGTCTACCCACAGTGGGCATTTAGTAAATGGTTGTTGCCCAAATTTGTTGAATCACAGTGCAAATCTTTCTTTTACCAAGGAAGAAACTAAGGCCCAGAGTCAGCATAAGCTTATGTGTCCAGCTTGCTTTCTCCCACCCTACCACTTTGTGTCTCCTCTCATTCTTCTCTTTGCCTCACAACCTTCTCCTTCTCCTTCCCTTCTCTTCCTTTCCCTTCCTTTCCATTTCTTCTCGTCTCCCCTCCTTCCCTCCTCTCCTCTTTCCTTCCATTCTATCACCTTCCTTTTCCTTCTGGAAACTGACATCTTTTGTTTTTACATCATAGGAATGTCTTAATAGTTCCCTTCCCCCCATACACAGTGAGACATCTTTTATAACAAATATTAAAAAGTACATAGGAAAAAAAGACAGTTCAGCAAAGTCAAGCCTGTCTGTCAGTATATGCAAAGTTCCAGACATCCTAGTCCACTACCTCTTCAATGAGGAGAGGACCATGTAATTTTCCAGTGGTTGACAACCTATCTTTCTAACTTTGTAAAGGGAGCCTGGTGGCACAATGGGACCAAGAAAGTCAATAGTATCCTTAATTTAAGCTTAATAGTCTATTTAGTCATCATCCCCAAACACATCTTGTTTATTTCTATCCCTGTCTCTCTGCTTTTTGCTATTATCCTGCCTGGATGATTCACTTCCTTCTTCTTTATCCCTCCAAATCTTAGCTGTCCTTCAAGTCCCTCTTCTTCCACAAGACTTTCCTTGAGGGCTTTGGGACATGAAGGTCTCCCCCTTCTCTAAATGCTATAACACTTAGAGTTTGATCCATAAATTTGGGGAATTAATTGTCTTGCATTGCTACTTAACTGGCTTGTCTGTTAGTCTTTTCTCTCCCACTTCTGGAGAGCATGGAACCATTCCTCTTTAAACTTCATATAATTCTTTAGATCACTATTGTGTACTTTTCTTATTCTGTCTTGAGTCATAAAGTCATTTTGTACTTTTTATTTCATTACCTTACATTAGATGGCAAACTCATTGAAATCAGGGACTGTATTTCATCCTGGCATCCTTAGTGCCTAGCACAGTACCTTGTTCCTAACAGATGCTTAATAAATATTTGTTGAAGTTATTTGAATGGAATTCTTTGTTAATCCTGACATTGCCTTGTACAGGGCAACCCAACATACACACAAAGGACATAATAGACACTCAATAAATATTTGTTGATTAAATAAAGAATGGGAAGTGGTATTAATGCTGCCCTGATCACCACTCTATACCCTAGAACAGAGATTCTTAATCTGGGGTCCATGAGTTTTTTTTTAATATTTTGGTAATGATAGTTTAATGTAACTGGTTTCTTTTGGAATTCTATGGATTTTATTTTCTGTATTAAAAACTATTTTTTGGAAAAGGCTTCATCAGACTAATGAAGGGGTCCATCACACACACATACACACACACACACACACGCAAACACACATGCACACACACACATGCATGCACACACACACAGTTAAAAACCCTTGTCCTAGAACAGCTATGAGCAGGTACTGCCTTCCCCCAAGGACCTCAGTTCTTCTATTAATCAACAAATGGTCATTGAGTCTCCCTTTGTAGACCTTCCAGTGATTGAGAGGCTACTGACTCCCAAGGCAGCCCAAGCCATTCTGCTTTTGGATAGCTCTACCTAATTGTAGTGAAATTACAGTAGCCTCCCTTACTTCAAGTCAAATTCTGTCTCTCTGCAACTTCTACCCATTACTTCTAGTTCTGCCTTCTGGGGCCAAGAAAAGCAAGCCTAATCCCTCTTCAACATGGCAGCCTTTCAAATACTTGCAGACAGCTCTCTTATCCCTTCTGAGTCTTCTCTTCACCAGTTGGCTGCTTTTCCATCATCAGGTATGGGTTGGACTAGATTGTCTTTTTGGTTCCTTCCAACTACAGATCTCTGCGATTCTATTATTCAAGAGGCTCCCATTTTGATGGTTCTTTGGAACTGAAATATAAAGAGTAGCTAAAGACTGAATGGACTGGCCAAGCAACCCCTATCAAAGAATCTGGGATTCAGAAGACTGAGGATCACTGTCTGGTCCTGCAGCTGTGGATAAATATATGGTAGCAGGCTCTGGGCTGTCAATCCAGCCTTGCATTAAGTTCACTCCAAAGTAGAAAAGGGAAGCAAATACAGTTATCCAGATGTTAGTAATTTGGTCTTTACTGAATTTAGCCAAATGGTGAAGAAAGCACAATAATCACACATTTAGAAAATGAGATGATCATAAATGAAATTAGAGAAGATCCTAGTACATATCCTAGAGGTAAATTTTTGGGAGGGAATATATGTGTGTTTATATATACACACACACATACCCACACATGTACATATATATATACACATGTACCACAATCTCAACCCAAACTGTCTTCTCAATCTTATCTCTCAGGCTCTCTTAATAAATCCTCTAATTCATACAAAGTTATCTACTAAATACACTTTGTGAATTATTCCTAGTTAACCTGATTTGTGCAATTCCTTCCTCCTGGAGGGAAAAACCTCTTTTTTTTTGTCTCAAAAAATTAATTTCCACCCTTCAAACCCATCTCGAGTATCATCTCCTTCATGGAGGCCTGACTTTTGCTAGCCTACGATGTTCTGTCCTTTCTTAACTCCTATGGTCCTCATTCTTTTTACCACTAACCTCATTGCACTACTATGAAATGAGTGCTTTATAAAAGTTCCAAAGAAAATGAGAGATATCATTATTGTCATCAGACATATGGTTTATCAGATGCCTCCCTATATTTTCATCTGTATGCGTGTTTTATCTCCCTATTACATTGTATTCTCCTTGAGGATAGGCATTTTAAAATATTTCTTATAATCCCCTAAAGTGCTGGTAGATGGTAGATGTTTAACAACTACGGATGTTTAACAACTGAAATGGATTTGTAAGTAGGTAGGCAGACAGCCTGGTAGAATGTATAGAGCATTGGATACGTAGCTAAAAAGACATAGGTTCTAATTTTTCCTCATATCCTTACTAGTTGTGTGACACTGAGATCACATAAGCACTCTCAGCTTTTGTTTATTCATCTGTAAAATGGGGATAAAAACATCTGTAGTACTTACTTCATACAGTGTTGGGAAGCATAATTGATCTAATAGATGAATCATTAATTAAGTGCTTACTATCAGCTAGGCACCATTCTTTTTAAAATTTTTTTAATTTTTTATTTTTTTATGCAACATTCTTAAATACTGGGTCTATAAATATAAGCAAAAAAAAAAAGAGGCAGTCTCTGCCTTCTCTTCCTGCCCCTGTCCCCCCCTCCCCCAAGAGCTTATAGTTTAATGGAGGAAGATAACACATAAAGCAGAGATGGAAGTGGGAATCAAGGCTTCTGGGTGGAAGGTGGAGAAGTCTAGAGAATGAGAACAAGAGCTGGGAGCAAAGTAAACATGGCCTGGACATATTACGCCCTGGTAGTCCAGGCCAGGGACTCATCAATTAAAAGAGAAGACTATAGGGTAGAGATATCTCCAAGGTGAGAAGAGGTATGTAAAATACTATATAAGCCCTAAAATATTATTTAAATATCAGCATTACTGTTATTATTATTATTATCTGGGAGGGGGGATAAGATGTCTACACAAATTGCTACCACAAGGTCAGTGCAGTAGGATATATGGAGATCAAGTAGTTGGAGACTTCAGAGGAGGAATAGGTAAGTTCTGCCCATTTGGGAGTAGGGGGAGCAGTGAGGGAAGGTTCCATGGTAGAAGGGCATTGAGCTGGGCCTGAAAGGCCTTGGAGCTGTGTATGTGTATGGGGGTATATATTCATGTGGATGCCCGCAAGTGTGGCATCCCAAGAGAAGGCGTGGAGAGGCAGGGTGGGGCAAAGTATGCTTGAGGTCCCCTGAGTAAATTGGAAGGGAGGGCTAGGGATGTTAGCTCACATTCCCATAACACTTTAGAATGAACAAAGTGCATCCATCACAACAACCCTGTGAAGTAGGTAGAGCAAGTATTATCAGCTCTGTTTTACAGCTGGAGAATCCAGGGTTCCTGGAAGTCAGTCGTACTGCGTGCATAGTAAATGTTAAAGCTGGGGTTTGAGCTCCTGATTCCCCCTTAGCTGTTGGTGCTCTCCTTCCCCAAATTTTATTGCATATGTATTTTGAATACTTATCTATTTATATGTTGTTTCCCACAATAAACTATAAGCTGTTTGAGGGCAGGCACTGTTGTTGTTAGTCATTATGATTATTATTCGAGGTAGTGCTATCACCAGAGCCTGACATGGCCGACACATAATAAATCTTTTTGGTTTTTTGATGTATTGATTCTTTCTATGGTGAGACTATGTCCCCCGCACTTACCCCACCATCTTTGGTGGTAGATAATGGTGGACAGGTAGTTGCGATTAGATTGTTGTGGTTTTTGAAAACCAGACTGAAGGGGACTGGATTAAAGGGCCTCTGAGGTTTCTTCAAACTCTCTGTCTTTAACATCCTAGAACTGTGGCTCCTAAGCATCATCACCAAATCTGCTGATAAATGCAAGCATTGGTTTAGGCTAGCTGGGGCGAGGAGGGGCGGGGCGGGGAACCTGTGGCCTTGAGGCCACATGTGACCCTCTAGGTCTTCGGGTGCAACCTTTTGACTGAGTTCAACTTTTAGAGAACAAATCCTTTTACTAAGAGGATTTGTTCTGTGAAGTTTGGATTCAGTCAAAAGGCTGCATTTGAGGACCTAGAGGACCACATGTGGCTTCCAGGCCACAGGTTCCCCACCCTTGGGTTAGCCTAAGGCAAAAAATGAAATAGAGGAAATGTGTCTCCATTGTTACCAAGACTTACAGGATCCGAGATTTAGAGCTGGATGTGATTTGAGAGGCCATAGATCATTTAAAGATGAGGAATCAGGCTGAGAAAGGTTGTTATTTATCCAGGGTCACATAGCTAGTATCTGAGGTAGGATTTAAACTCAGTTCTTCCTGGTTACAAGCCCAGTACCCTATTCCCTGTACCATTTATTTCCTGGCTTTATTAGGGAGCCAGGTAGCACAGTGGACAGAATAACTGGATCTGAAGTGAGGAAGATCTGGGTTCAAATTCTGCCCCAGACATTTATTACCTGTGTGACCCTAGGCAAGTCACTTAACCTCTCTCAACCTCAGTTACATCATCTGTATAAGGGGATAATAACAGCACTTAACCCCCTCCCAGGGTTATTGTGAGGATCAAATGAATCAACATTTGTAAAGTGGTTTGTCATAATAAATGATAACTGTTTTATGTGATAAGCTTCTACTGCCTCTCTGCCACACACAAAAACCCCCCAAACCTTTATTGACTGTATATTTCTTATATATACTTATACATGCACATCACATTTTCTCTGATAGCATATAAGCTCCTTGAGGGCAGGGATGGTTGAATTTTTTTTTTTCTTTCTCAGTTTTCCCAGTCTAATGGAGTGTCTATCATTTAGCAGGCACTTAATAAATTCTTGTTGATCGATTAAGCAATCCAAGAATAAACTCTATTATTCTATGTATTAAACTGTTTTAAATGAGAAACAGCTGAGGGAACTGGTGATATTTTTAGGTGGGAGGTGAAAGAAATAGGAAAGATATACCCGATAGCTATCTTCAAATGTGGGAAGGATTAAATTTGTTTTCTGTAGTGCCCCAGAGGTACAAATGGAAGTTACAGGGAGATAGATTTTGTCTGTAATATAATGAAGAGCTTCCTAACAATTAGAGTTGTACAACAGTGGAAAAGTTGCCTTGAGAAGCAGTGGGACTGTTTTCAATGAAAGTGTTCAAGTCTGAGCCAGAAGAGCCTCATGGGAATGTTGCAGATGGGGTAGAGGGCAGGACAATATGATCCCTTAGGGTTCCATTCAACTCTCTTTGAATTTGATACTAATAGGAGACAATGTAGTACAAGCGAAGGAGTCTGGACTTTAGAGGAAAACCTGGGTTTCAGTTCCATCTCCGATACCTGTTTCCTTGGGTAAGTCTCTTCATCTCCAAGTGCCTCAGCTTCCTTACTTGTACAATGTGGGGATCAGACTAAATAGCCTCTGGGGTCTCTTCAAACTCTGCATCCTAGAGCTGTGGCTCCTAAGCATCATCCCTGAATCAGTCAATGAATTCAAACATCGGTTCAGGTTAGCTCAAGGCAAAAAATGAAATGGGGAAATGTGCTTCCATCACTACCAAGTTTCCCTTGCTATACTGTTTCCTCTGTCTTTCAGGCCAACCCCTTCTTCAAGGTGCCCAGAGCTTTCACACAGTCAAATTTCCTTGTGACAGAGACAATAAAAATCAGAGCTAGGAGGGATCTTGGAGAGGGTTGAGTTCAATCCTCTCATTTTAAAATTAAGGAAACAGAGTTCCAGGGAGAGAAACCAAGGCCATTAACAATAAGATCATAGGAAGCTCATGTGGCATCACTCCCCAGAGCACTTTAGAAGCAGTCATAAGAAAAGAGTGGTAGTTAGGTACGTAGCTAGGTGGCATGGTGCAGGGTCAGCCCTGGAGTCAGGAGAAGCTGAGTTCAAATCTGGCCCCAGTCACTTAGCCTGTTTATCTCAATTTCCTCATCAATTAAAAAAAGCTGGAGAAGGAAATAGCAAAACGTACCAGTATCTTTGCCAAGAAAACCCTAAATAGGGTCACAAAGAGTCAGACACAACCGAAATGACTGAACAACAACATGGAAAAAGAATAATGTTTATTCCCACAAAGGAATAAATTTCTAATATTGGAATTTTCTGCATCAGTAGAGGAGGACTTTTTTAGGGAGGTGAGTGCTGGTCTCTCAGCATTTACCTTGTCATATCCCCAACTTGTGTTGAAGCTGAAATAGCCTTGACTTAGGAGGAGGAGCAGCAGCAATTTGGTACAGAGGAAATGGTGTTGGGTTTAGAGTCAATGGGCTTGGGTTTGAATCTCAGCTCTGCCCCTCACTCTCTGTGTGATCTTGGACAAGTTGCATCAGCTCTCTGGTCCTCATATGATCTATGTGTAGGATGAAGGGGTTGGTTAGATAATCTCTAAAGTCTTGTCCAACTCTAAATCCTATCATCTACTTACACATAAGGCAAGTCTTACATAGATGTCTTGCTTTTTAGAAATGTGATATTGAAAAAAGGTTAGGGGAGAGTTGATATCTTCCCACCCTTAGATAACCTTCCCATCACCTCATCGCTATCCACCCTCCTTCCCTGGATTTGGTTTTATACCTTGTCTACTGTTTTCTTTGTATCCTTGTCTTCTCAATCAAGTTAGGTGGCGGGTGGGGGAACTCTCCCCCTGCTTCTCATCCACCCCTCCTCCCCAATCCTGTCCATTCTAGCACAAGGTTCCATTTTTCATTAAGCCTTTTTAAAGCTTGCAAAGAGCTGTTTTCCAGATGTGGCTGCTCACAGACAGTAATTGCTCTCTGTGATTCCTTCCAGCTGCTCCTGAGGCTTGCCAGCAAACCTCCCTCCCCACCAGAGTCCATGTTTGGGGGCTGCAAATTAGGGCAAACGTTGTAAAATGATCATGTGCTGCACACGGCCATCCCACAAGAATTATGGACTTTATAACCGAACTAATTGGCATTAGGTCTTACCTGAAAGGTCAACAGGGTGGCAAAGAAATGGGCTCTTTGTAAATTGATCGGCTTCCCTCCCTCCCTCCCCTCCCTCCCTCTTCCTTCCATTTTTCCTCCCTTTCCCCCCTTTTCTCGTTTTGAAATATGTTCTACTTGCCCTATGGAATTGCTGACGCTCGTAAATTCCCTCTTTGACTGTATCGAACTGTGACACATTGTTCTGCACGGCGTATAAGGTAATCATGGATGTTGAAGGGAGCTGCGTAATTATACACTGCTAAGTCTTCCACCATCACCCCCAGGCACGGTCTTCATGTGTCCCCATGAAATGGGGCATTGTAATGTTTTTGACCTTCGAATCAAGCGTGATTTATCAGAGGATAACACCCAGTGTTTAGACTTCTTCACTCTAAATACATAGGTTCTTTTTGAATGATCTCAGAGCACAGCTTGCCTCCCCTTTAAAGACTTCCCAATTAGGAAGTCTGCCATGCCCAAGGAAGGATGAACAAGAAAGGTTTGGGGAGGAGCTAGAAAGTTCCTTTTTCAATCCCAAAATGCAACTCTTTACCTGTATATAGAGTAGGCAGCCACCCAAATGGGGATGATTTGGGTGACTGTCCCAAAACGTATTCCCCCTTCCTCCCTACACAGAAACGGCCCATCCATCACAGGACCTGGGTTCAAATACAACTCCTTATGACTACCCCTTGTGTGACCTTGGGGTGATAACTTAATCTCTGGGCTTTAATAGCCTCATCTGTGAAATGAAGGGACTGGACTAGATGAGCTTTCAAGGGCCCTTTTAGTTTGAAATCTATGATCCTATGACCATTACTTACTCTTTTAGAAGTAAAACCTTGCAGACCTTATTAAAACATCAGTGTTATCTGGGAAGGTGACACATTAAATGACTTCTATCATCACCTTAGCTTGAAGTAGTTTATTAGATTAACTCTTAGAAGCAAGCATGTTTAAGTGATCACAGGGTGGGTAAATTGAGTCAAGGCTCACAGAGGAATGTAAAGATTTAAAAGTAAATGTTTTTGACTAGGAAGAGGAGACCTAGCTAGGGTAAGACTGTGAAAGGTCCTGGGCATCTCCAGGCCAGAATAAGGGTGTAGAATGACTGATGGAGGGGAAGGAAGGTATTTAAGTTGATGAGGGAATTATCAAGGGAAAGGGAAGTAGAGCAGAGTGAAGGAAAGGCTTTCCTCCTTCCACTTTGACAAAGGCAATCCTGGTTATAAGTATTTTCAGGACCAGAAGTAGGAGAGACAACATCCCAGAGAGGAAGCATTCCTCAAGAGTCTAAACCAGACTCACATCTAGGGGCCATGGTGGCCTCAGAAAACAGTTGAGGTGACCCTCTCCAGTTCTACTTCTCTATTCCTTTAGCTCATGTCTCACCTCTCCCACTTCTCTGCTCCTAGTGCAAGGAATATTATTTAATATTCTCGAAGATCGCTCATAAACACCCACTGGTTTTTAAAAAAAAGATGGAAAAATAAACAATAGTAGTAATCTAAGAGTCACAAAGTCTGGCTTCTACCCTGTACTGTATCATTAAGTAACTATGTGACCCTGAGTAAGTCACTTTTTCTTTCCAGGCTTCTGGTCTCTGACTTTTAAAAGGAGGTTAGACTCTAATATCCCTTCTACCTCTAATGCTCTGTGATTCCATTCCACAAAGGTTGCCATTAAATTAAATGCAAACCACCTATAAATCATATGCAATAATAACAATTATAGTTCACATTTATATTGTGCTTTACAAAGTACTTTTCTCAGAATAACTCTATGAGGAGGGAGAACTTTCCAGGAATGGGAGACATCTACAACAAAGGCTCAGAGATGGCAGACAGAACTTGGTCTGTGAGGAATAGCAAGAAGGTCACTATGGCTAGACTGTGGAGTACGTGGAGGGAAGTGATATGTAAGGAGACTGGAGTAAGGGGGCAAGTTATGAAGAACAAAATGCCAAAAAGAATAATTTATATTTGATTCCATAGGTATTAGGGAGTCTAGAAGAGTTTATTGGGTAGACAGTGTGACATGGTCATACCTTCATTTTAGGAAAATCACTTTGGCAGCTAAATGGAAAATGCAGTACTATGAGGGAAGAGCATGAGTCAGGGAGACCAATTAGGAAGTTATTGCAATAGTATAGGCCAGAGATGATGAGGCCAGGACTGGGGTTATGGGAGGGAAGAGAAGGGTATGAATGCAAGAAATGTCTTATAACTCCTTGAGGCCTTCATAGCATATGGTGCAGTGCTGTGCATACATTGTACGCTCAATGAAGGTTTGTTGGATGAATTAACGAAGACAACCACTGTCTTACTAAGTAGCGTGGTTGAAAATCGAGGAAAGCAGTCAAGAGTTGACAACTGAAGGGATAGAAATAATGACACTGAACCTCTCTGATGAAGAGCCTGGGAAATGTCAGACAAAGAACAAAAAGAAATATTGGCTTAGAGGTATGAGCCAATGAAACTTGGTCTGGGTATTTGGAGCTGTCCAGGGTAGACGCCAAGGTTTTTAGGTCTTCAAATATCGAGGAAGTCAGGGTCACAGCCATGTGATATGGCAAACAGTGTGTAGCCATTTGGGAGGTAAGAACCAAGCTCTATGGAGGAGAAAACAAAAGCATAGGCTTTTCAAGGTGGTGTTTTAGAGTCTGTTGGAGGACAAATGTTGGAGAGAGTTTGTGGAGCCCCCACTTTTTGTTGACAACTCTCCTTGATTTTGAAATAAAAGTCTTCAGGGGCAGCTAGGTGGCACAGTGAATAGAGCACCAGCCCTGGAGTCAGGAGGACCTGAGTTCAAATCCAGCCTCAGATACTTATCACTTACTAGTCATGTGATTTTGGGCAAGTCACTTAACCCCAATTACCCTGCCTTCCCCCCTCCAAAAAGAAAAAAGAAAGACGAGTCTTCAATTTGAAGATTAATTTGTTTTTATTTAGTGTGTAGTATCCAAGGTTGACTTCTTTGAGGGATAATTCTCATTTGGATGTATAAATTCTGATCTGTTTGCTAAAAATTTGGTCTCACTAGTTTCTAGCCTGCCTTGTATAATCAAATGCTTGAATGGGTGATGTGCATTCTCTAATGAAGGAGGAATGAGAACGAAGGCAGCTAGGTGGCACAGTAAACAAAAATGCTGGGCCTGGCGTCAGGAAGACTCATTTTCCTGAGTTCAAATCTGCCTCCAGACACTTGCTAGCTGTGTGACCTTGGGCGAGTTATTTAACCCTGTTTGCTTCAACTTCCTCCTCTATAAAATGAGATGGAGAAGGAAATGGCAAACTACTCCAGTATCTTTGCCAAGTAAACCCCAAACAGTCAAGAAGAGTCAAGAACATGACTGAAACAACAACAACAAAATGCACTCTATAATAAAGAAGGAGAAATGAGATATGTAGGGTCTCAAAAAGAGTGGGATCTGTATATACTGGAGGAAAGAAGAAAAGATATATAAAGTATTGAGGACATAGAAAAGCAGAAAATTATCAATGTGAGTCGACTGAATCGCTGAAGGCTTCTTGGAGCTATGCCTTCAACTAGGATTTAAAGGGTAGTGTAGGTTTGACAAGGCAGAGAGTACTAAAGAGAATTTCAGGAGAAAAAGGATAGTGATAAGAATGACAGGATGTAGGAAGGGGTCTACAGAAGCCTGATGTGGCTGAAGAATCCACTTTACCTCAGGGACCATCATCTCCCCTTCTCCACATTAATGTATGAAACCTTTAAACACATTTCTAGATTTTTTACACCATTACTCTAAGAGTTCCTTTGATAAGTGATAGTACTCCCTGAGTACCCAAGCTACCACACGTGTGAAGCATTTACATCCATGTTGAAGCCTCTCTGAAATTCAATGGTGAAGTCTCTTCTCAGAGACTTACTGAGGTGGGTTAGAACATCAGGCTAATATTTTGATCTTTGAGATTCTGACCCTTGGACCATTTGGGGCTACCAGCACAATGGGAGACTATGGTCTATCAATTCCCCTGTTGACACAAAAACAGAAAGCTAAACTATGAATCTAGTCAATCTAACAAGCACATATTAAGCTCTTGCTATGTCCTAGGCACTGTGATAGAAACTAGATAGACTATCATGTTATTCTCTAATAACAAGAACTCACATTTCTATAACATTGTAATATTGGGAAAAGTGCTTTCCCAACAACACCACTCCTTTTAGGCAGATAGTTCAGGAATTATTATCCCCATCTCACAGGTAAGGAAACTTGAGGCTCAGAGAGGAAAAGTGTTTTGATGAAGTTTCAATATCTAACTAGTGATAAAGCCCAGAATGGAAGCCAGGTCACTTTTCTCTAGACCACTGCTCTTTTGAAGGAAGAACACTGGAATGGAGTCACAGAACCTAGATTCAAATCTTGGCCTTATCACTGTCTACTTCTATGATCCTAGGCAAATTATTAACTTCTTTGGGTCTCAGTCGTATCAACTGTGAAATGAAGTGGTCGTTCTAGATGAATTCTGGAGTTGCTTTCAGCATTATATCTATAGTGATTATCTTTAGTGGGGGGTGTTGCATTGAACCATTTATATTCTCTCATTTGTCCCCCTCATGACCGCACTTCCAATGATGATTGCTAATGGGAAAGGTGCAGCCTGTAGTTGGCCAAAGAACAGAAGCAAAGGAGATGTCCTGTGTGAGGACTGAAGCTTGGCCCTATAGGACACTAAGCCTATGGTCTAAGGTGCTGCTTAAGCCCACACCTCATACTCAGAAAAATGGGAGAGGGCAACATAATAACAAAGCTTCTTTAGTCAGGTTTTTTTTTTTTTTGCTTTTCTGGAGGGGAGAAGGCAGGGCAATTGGTGTTAAGTGACTTGCCCAAGGTCACACAGCTAGTACGTGTTAAGTGTCTGGGCTGGATTTGAACTCAGGTCCTCTTGACTCCCAGGTCGTTGCTCTATTCACTGCACCACCTACCCACCCCCTTTACTCAGTCTTATCACCCATTTCTAACCATTTTTCTCAGTCAGACTTTTCTAAGAGAGTCAGATCTCTTTCCTTTTCAAACAATTCCATCGATTACCCAAACAATGTAGTGGAACAGTTAAGCATTAGTTCCACTTGATTTTCGTTAATAGTTTAGTGTATATTCTGACATCCATCAACATAAAATCCGCACAACAATTCGCTAGGAATGCTCTCAATAATTATGCTACTGCTTCAATATGGATTCTCCCCGAAGCATGTTGAACTGTCAGCACTCAAAGTCACTTATGGATGTTGATAGTTTCACCTTATGATCATGGAATTGTCTTAATTTCTCCCCAACAAATTAAACCTATTTGGTATTCCCAGGAAGCAGTTCCCTCATTGCTAGATATTATTCAATTTAACCCTTAGTGGGGAATTGCGAGCTAATTTCAATATCTTGGTAGGTGCAAACCTACAGACCTGGGACCTCCATGGCCTACCTACCATGAGATGAATATTTCCCATGATGATTGCTACTTGTGAATGCCACTCTCTCTGCCTCTATGACTTCAATTTTAGTTATGGACCTTAGGTTTAGTGACCTAAACCTAACATCTCAGCCTGACTCTTCTCACTGCGACTGATTCCTCTGGACCATAACCTCCTGCCTACCTCACCCAATATGGCCATCTAGCTTATCCTTCCAGCCTCATATACTCCTCTGTAATTCAGCCTCTGGACTACTCGACGTATACTATCTCCCAGCCCAATACCTAACTATTGGAAGGTGAGTTCTCCCATTAGAATATTAAGCTCATTGTGAAGAGGGATTATGTCACCCTTCGTACTTGTATTTCCAGTGCCCAGCACCCAGTAGGTGCTTAATAAATGTTTGTTGGTTGAATGATAAACAAAATCCTCACTAATCCTGGTTGGTCCTTTGTCATTGCTGCTCAAACACCAAGCATGGAAGCATGTGAAAGTTAAGAACATTTTTCTAAAGGAATTTCGGTCAGAATAAGGGAGTTCTGGTGAGATTTATTTCTCCTCATATTCCTCATAGCACTTTCCTGGACCTTTCTTTTAGACTTCTTTCCTTTTTTCTGATATTCAATTCCATTCATTTCAGTTGGGCAAATATTTATTTCCTGTGTGTCAGAGTTATCTGTGTCCTTCTCTCTCTCAACTCCTGTTGGGTCAAGAGCTCCTTGAGAGTACAGAGTGAGGTTATAGCCTTTAAAAAAAATTCCCAGTACTTACCAAGACTTCTACATAGCGGTCACTTAATGCATGTTGAGAAGTGGCGGATTGAATTGGAATGAACCAGCTCTCTCATTTCAGAGGCAAAACAGATCATGAAGGAAAAGTATATAAAACCCAGGTGAGACTATTGAGCCTAAGATATCATGAAGCAGGTAACACCTCTTACCCAAGAGGCACAAACTACAAATTTGCAGAACTACTACTTTCATAGCCCATAGATTTATATGATTGCTTCATGATGCAAAGTGTCCTGTAAATACCATTATGGAGGCTCAAAAAAAGTTGTGCTGATTTTGACTACATTTTAAAAAGAAGTTCTAAAGAGAGCATCTATATTACTCAGCCTTCTCTATCAAATCCCTTGAGTTGTTAAAATTCTAAGATGATGAAGTAAAAAAAGCATAGTCATTGATTCAGAGAACTCGGATTCAAACCAATGCTCCAGCATTGACTAGTTGTGTGTCTTTGGCCTAATCACTTGAACTCTGGTTTCCTTATCTGTAAAATGGGAAAATAAGATATCCTGTGCTCCCCCCTTTCTCTTCCTACTTAATTTTTCTTAATCAGCACTTTCCCTTTTACATCCAAATATATTTTCATGTCCCTATTTCCCATCCAGTCTTGCTCCAAACCAGTGTCCACATAGCTCCCAAATAATCTTTCTAATATACACAAGGTTGAATGTTTCACTCCCTTGTTCAGAAGCATTCACTGGTTCCCCATTACCTATATGATAAAATACCACACTCTAGGAACAAATAGAAATACGTCTTCTGGAGGGCATTTAAAGCCCTTTCACAACCTTTCTAGGCTTAATACACATTACTGCCCTTTACCAATTCTACAATTCAGCTAAAGCATCCTTCTTATTATTCCTTGCATATGGAACTCCACTTGTGGTCTTTGTGCTCTTTTCTCCAGTCATCTCCAATGTCTGGAACATCCCTCACCCTGTTAGGGGTCTTGGCCTATTAGAATCTCTAGTTGCCTTCAAGACCCAACACACACAACACACACACACACACACACACACACGTTCTTTGTCCCCCACCCCCTAGTTAATAATTGTTTGCTTATGGGATGATGGACATCTTTAGCTTGATTGACTTTCCTTCCCCCTCCCCCTCAAAATGACTCAAACCCACTTTTACATCCTTGTTTTGCGAAATTTCCGTGCCCTCTATATTCCAGACAAATCAAGTGTTGCTGTTCCCAGGTCATTTCATGCCTTTTCCTAACTCCACAGATTCATGCAGGCTAGGTGGTCCCCCACATCAGAAACACAATCCCACCATATCTCCACACATGCACATTAATTTTTAAAATTATAGTATGTTATGGAAATACTTGTTATATTCCATAAATTAAAAATAAAATAAATAAGACATAAAAAAAGAAAAAAATTCTGTTCCTTCAGGGCTAAGGTGTCATCTTCTCCATGAAGCCTTCCTTGAGATACTCTCAGCTGAAAGCAATTTCTCCCATAAATATATATATATACACACACACACACATATTCGCATTCCACATATTTCTTTGGAAGTGTTTTCTCTCCTTTGTCTTTATTACGTTCTGTCTTGAATCCTACTTTGTTAACATGCATTTCATTCCTCCAGTCATTTGCATGTATCTTGAGGGCAGGGACAACATGTATTGACTTTCACCTTTGCATGTACAGTATGCAGCATGGTGCTTTGTGTATAGTAAAAGATTAATAAGTTCTTGAATTAAGTTGAATTGCAGCATGGGCCAATGAAGAAAAAATGTAGAATGGGGTCACAACCTTTGTGTTTGAAAGGTGTCACTTTGCTGCCCATGTGACTTTTGGGCAAGGCACTTTCTTTTTCCAGGCCTCAGTTTCCTCATCTGTAAATGACGGGGGTTGAACTCGATCACCTCACGTTTCTCTTCCAGCTCTAAGCCTTCATTTAGCTCACCTTCCTGTTCAAGTTGTGAAGAGCACATGGGACAATCCATGTGAAAGTACTTTGTGATTTTGATATAAATGTAAGATAGTAGGGATAGGGATTGAACTTACAATTTTATTGGTAGAGAGAACCCTCCTTACCAGTGCAGGCCGTCACTGTCTCCAGAACTTTAATCTTAAGAGGTTGCCTAGTGAGACATTGAGTAACTTGCTAAGGACACAAGGCCCACGTGTGTCAGGTGAGACTTTCATGTAATTCATTCTGCCTTCAAGGCCTGTTCTCTCTGTCATGCTGTCTCTTAAACCAATATTAGTATATTTTAAAAACCAGTCTACCTATCTTAATATGTCCTCACTCATCTAACTTCATACCTTTAATCTTCCCCCAATTTTGGAGAGAAATGATTTTTTTTTTCTTTCTCAAAACAATTTTCTTCTCTTCTCATTTTAAACAATAGTGATCTCAAACCTCTGAAGGTTGGTGAAGTTAGTAGTTGTAACGCAAAGGTAGGAATTTTAGTATTTTATATTTAAAAACTGGGAATTTTTATTCACATATTGTAATAAAACCTTGTTATTTAATGTTCTTGTTCTTTTTTCATGTGTGTAAAAGAGGTTGAGTCTTTGCCTTGCAGGGCTTTTGTAAACAATAGCAACCCATTTTCATAGTGGGGATGCTAATTATTCTTTCAGATTTCCTGAGGTAGTTTGAATTCATAGTAATGGAATATTGGAGGTAGAATTATCTTGTATCTCCCTCCCTTTTAAAAATCCTTATTACAAGGGATGGCTCACTGGTTAGGACATTGGGAAGGGCTATCGTCAGAAAGGAATGTAATTTGACAACAAAAAATAGAATAATAATAGCTAGCTAATAATAGTTAACATTTATGTGGTGCTTATTGTGCCAGGAACTGTGCTAAGTGCCTTACAATTATTATTTCATTTTATCCTTACAACATTCCCATTTTACAGATGAAGAGACTGAAACACACAGATGTTAAGTGACTTGCCCAGAGTCACTCAGGTAATTAAGTGTTTGAGGCTAGATTTCAACTCTGGCCTTCCTCACTCCAAGCCCAACACTTCATCCACTGTGCCACGTGAACTTGCAGTCAGGAAGATCTGAGTTTGAATCCCACCGCTGACACTTAAATTCTTTGCCGTTTGGTTTCCTTACCTGTCAAATGAGAGGAATTTATTCCTTGAACTCTAAAGTCTCTTCCTGTTCTATATGTATGATCAATGAACATTTAAAAATCAATTAAAAAGTGGGAATATTTTCATATATCTCTGTGGGTACCTTAATAATTTTTTCTTTTCTGAAGGAATATAATTATCTAAATTATACATAATTATATAAATTATCTAAAATTCCTAAGAGCTCTTATGTACTTGGATTAGCAACTAGGGGTATATAGTGGCATACTGGTAAATATTTAACAGCTGACTCTCCAAAAAAAGAGAAAGTTTGCATGATATGTTCTAAAAATTTATCTGCATTATTAGCTTCTTCTTAATCATTTTCTTGGGTCTAAACAATCAAGAAAACAATAAATGAAGCACTGACTCAGAGCATTTGATGATTTCTAGGGTGTAAATGTTCACACTGACGATTTAACAATCGGCTCTGGAGAGCCAGTATGATTTGACTACATCATAATCCTAGACCAAACACCTCACATACTTTACCAGTAGCAGTTTTTAGCAAGTGTTAAGCTGTATTTACGTGGGTTCTTAATTCTAGTCCTCCATGACCTCTCTGCAGTATTTGAGACTATTGACCATTCATTCTGTCTTGGTTTCTGTGACACCACTCGCTTCTGGTTCTTCTTTAACCTTCTGACCATTCCCCTTCTGTGTCTTTTGCTGGTTCCTTGTTCTCCATCGCTCTGCTCTCAGATCTGATCACTTCTTCCTCTACTGGCTCCCCTCTGCAGAGACTTGCCCACACTAACGATGTCATGGCTCCCTGAAGCACTGAAGTAGGAATGAGAGCTCTTCTACAAGGTCCCTTATGTCACTTCTCATTGCTGGGAACAGACTGCATTCAGACTGCTCATACCCTCTACCATCAGTCTTTGCACTGATTTTTGGTTTACCTGTAATTTATATTCTTCTGAGGCTGTAGTGTTCTTTTATTCACAGCTATATAACATCACCATGAGAATATCGGTGTTAAACAGATGGGCCATTCTCAAATGATAACAAGAGACAACAGATGGGCAGCCCAAAAGGTACATGGTTTATTACAGAGTTAATACATCAAGCAGTCAACCAATCAGTCAACAAGAAATTTTAAGCTGCACTGTCCTGGGTCTTGGAGTTACAAAGGGAGAGAGTGAAGAGCCCCTGACCTCAAGGAACTTACATTCTAACAGATGTTGAGTGGATCCCTTATGGAGTATGTATGAAAAAAGAAAAAAAACACAACAAAAACCAGAGCAGAATGCTACAGCATGGGAAGCCAGGGACTCTGCCCAGAAAGAGGGCTTACCTACATCATGAAGTCATCAGTCTATGAGAACATCAAAGTAAGAGAGCATTATGGACTTCACTGACTCATATGCTTGATATGTATTATTAAATCACTCACTCAGCCTCTTCTTCTCCAGGCTCTTTAACTTTCCCTCAGACATTTTGTGGACATATTATCCACTATCTCAATGCCTCTCCATCAATCACTTTCATGTCTATCATGAGCTATGGAGCTCAGACTGCATCCTGACTTGTAACAATTAGCTAAGGGTTCCTGAATTCTCTGCTCCTGTTTACATCCCCAACATTGCATCTGGTTTTTTTCTAACTACAACTCTACACAACCAGCACACAGAGAACTGGGGCTAACTGCATGACATTAGTAGCAAGTTCTGACAACAACAAAGGTAGTAGGGATGATGTGATGATTTTTATGATTAAAAAATAATAATAGTGAACATTAAGAGAGCATTCACTATAGACCAGGCACTGTGCTAAGTGCTTTACAAATATTCTCTCATTTGATCCTCACAACAACCCTGGGAGGCAGATAATGTTATTATACCCATTTTATGGATGAGGAAACTTGGCTAAACAGACATTAAGTGACTTGCCCTGGTCTTTCTCTCTCCAAGTGCAGGATTATATTGACTCTCACACCATTTCCTTCCAAAATTGCCATCTAAAATGAACTATTATTTCCAGGAAGTTTAATCTCTCTGACTTTTCTTTAAATGAAAGGATTCTCATTTCCCCGACCCTCTTTTTTTGTCCCTTTCTCTTCCACGTCCTCCTCTTTTTCTTCCCATCCATATCCTCATTCCTTCTGTCCTTCCTTATCTTTCTTCTGACCTCAGTTTTTTAAATCTATATATAACCTAGGCTGGCCCTTGAGCACAGCCAGTTTGCCTGACAAATAGGCCACTCCTGCCAAAGAAGGTATTTGCACTAGATGTAATCTCTGAGGGTTCTCTCTGATGTGGTTTTGTTTGTTTGTTTCATTTCATTTTTGTGATTTCTTTGGTGTATGGTCTCCTGGTGTGGAAATTCCATCCAGTAATGCATTCTAGCATACCACTTGTAAATTATGGATGTGGAGAGTTCCTTGGGGGCACTGATAGATTATGATTTGCCCAAGCTCATATAGCTAATGTGTTGGAGGAAGGACTCGAACCCTGCTCTCCCTAACTCCAAGGCTAAGTCCACTATGTCATGCTTCCTCTCAACTCTAGAATTTGTAATTCAAATCCAGTGACCTTGTGATTCTTTCCCTTTGTCCTTCTCTCTTCCTTTGTATTGTCCTATTTTCTCTCTCCTTGTCTTTCTACTTTCATCTCTTTTTCATATCTCTTTTTTCTTCTCTCTCCTCTGCTGTTCATGCACATAATTTCTAGGATAAATGATACACATTTTCTCCCCTTCCTTCCTTACTCCAAAGGATACTGCAAATATGATACTTTTCACAACAGTCTGCCTCACAGCTCCTAAATTTGGGATACATCCCAGCAATCCAGTGCCGTCCTTTCTGCTTGCACTATCCTGCTTGTTTCACCCTAAATTCTTTTCAATCAATCAACAAACAAATTTCATTCCTTGCATTCTGACTCCAGAGTGGGTCATTCTTAGAGAGAGATTCTATCCCAGATCATCTTCATAGATATACATTTCCAGGAAGCCTACTCAGGTTGCTGCTGATTTCCTCTCATCATCTGATAATCCTTTAGATTATAAACTCTTTTTGAAACCAGGGACTTTCTTTTTTTAATCATATCCCTAATGCTTAGGACAGTGCCTGGCACATAGTAGACATGATAAATGTTTATTGGATTGGATTGGTATGAAAAGCAATTATTTTTTTAATTTTATGTTTATTTTTGGTTTACGGCATTCATTTCCCAAGATTTTGAGTTACAAATTTTCTCCCCATCTTTCCCCTACCTACCACCCCCAAACAGTGATCCCACTGTATACCCCCTCCCCCAATCTGCTCTCTTCTATATCATCCCCAATTCCCCTTCCAACTTTCCAGTAGGGTGAGATGGATCTCCTTACCTTAGTGACTGTATATCTTATTTCTCAGTGCATGTAAAACACTATTTTTTTAAAAAAAACATTTGATTTTAAAGCTTTGAATTCCAGATTCTTTCCCTTCTTCTCTTGTCACCCACCCTTACTGGGAAGATAAGCAATTCAATATAGGTTATACATATGTAGTTATGCAAAAGATTTCCATAGTTGATATATTGTGGAAGACTGACTATATTTTCCTCCAGTCTATCCCACCCTCAACTTGTTCTCTTTTCTTTTTTTTCCTTTTTCTTTTTTCTTTTTTTGCTTTTTGGAGAGGGGAAGGCAGGGCCATTGGGGTTAAGTTGCTTGCCCAAGATCACATGGCTAGTAAGTGTTAAGTGTCTGAAGCTGGATTTGAACTCAGGCCCCCCTGACTCCAGGGCTGGTGCTCTATTCACTGTGCCACCTAGTCACCCCAACTTGTTCTATTTTCTACTTTGACCCTGTCTCTTTTCAAAAGTGATTGCTTCTAACTACCCTCTCCTGCAATCTGTCCTCCCTTCTATCATTCCCTCTCTTATCCTCTTCCCCCCTACTTTCCTGTAGGGTAAGATACCTAATTTAGTGTGTATATTTTTCCTTCCTTAAGCCAAATTCAATGAAAGTAAAGTTGACCCATTCCCTTTTGCCTTTCCGTTCTTCCCCTCTATTGTAACAATTTTCCCTTGCCTCTTTTATGAGATAATTTACTCTATTCTGTCTCTCCCTCTCTCCTCTCATTATATTCCTCTCTCATCTCTTAATTTCATTTAAAAAAATATCACCCCTTCCTATTAAATTGATCCTGTGCCCTCTGTCTATGTATACCTGTACACATATACACACACACTCACAAATGTATTCATATGCACATACACCCTCCTATATAGACATATACATGTATGTATACATATACATTTATATTTCCTTCAACTATCCTCATACTGAGAAAAGTTTCCTAAGTTACAATTATCATTTTTCCATGTAGGAATGTAAATAGTTCAACTTTGATAAGTTTCTTATGATTTCTTTTCCCTTCTCATGCCTTCCCCCCCCCCCCTTCTCATGCTTCTCTTGC
>CM053580.1:276427063-276594721 GCA_028627135.1 Pseudochirops cupreus | reverse complement strand
TTTTTGGCCTCTTTTGCCATTTGAGTTAGTCTATTTTTTAAGGTGTTATTTTCTTCAGTCAGGTTGTTGACTCTCTTTTCATGATTTTCTTGCATCATTCTCATTTCTCTTCCCAATTTTTCCTCTATTTCTCTTACTTGGTTTTCAAAATCCTTATTGAGCTCCTCCATGGCCTGTAACTAATTCATATTTTTCTTGGAAGCTTTTGGCGCAGGAGTTCTGACTGTGTTGTCTTTGTCCTGTTCCATGCTTTGATCCTTTTTGTTCCCCAAAAAGGAATCTAAGATTTGACTGCTGTGCTTGCTTTGTTTTCTTTTCCTACTCACATTGCCATTCAATTACTTGACTTTTGAGCTTTTTGCCACAGTAGAACTCTGCTTCCAGAGAGGAAAGCTTTGTTCCAAATTGCTTGGGTTTTGCAGCTGCCAGAGTTATTAGTTGGGTGCCCTCTGTGAAGCCTCCAAAACCTCTGGAACCTGGGTACACACCCCAGAACCACCACCCAAGACAGTGATCCAATCCAAGCAGGTTAAAGCGAGGGCAATTACCCCTCTGAATGGTCACTTGATCCCCCTCTGATCTGCAGGCCTGGAGCTCTGAAGCAGCCATGTGGAAGTGGCTATACCTCCACAGCACCTCTGCTTCTTGTCTTCTCACCCCAGGGGCAGAAGCCAGACTGTGCTCTTGGTCCCCCTGTTCCTACAAAGTCCACACTGACCTTTTACTTTGTCTTTGGTATTTATGGGTTGATAATTCTAGAAACTGCCACAGCTGCTGGTGATCCAGTCTCTCAAAGTTCCCTCTAGCTGCCACTGGTTGGGGCCACCCTGGGGCTAAAATTGCAGGCTTATGCGGGGCTGGGCTTGGCTCCCAGTATGGTTTGATGGATCCTTCCTGCCAGCCTGCCTTCAGTGGGAGATTTGTTTCTCTCTGTCACTTTGTGGGTTCTGTAGCTCTAAAGTTTGTTTAGAGTCATATTTCATAGGTATTTGAGGTGGTTATGGGGGTAGCTCAGGAAATTTTCCTGCCTCTATGCTGCCTTCTTTGCTCCACTCAGCAATTATTTTTTAATCCTCTATCTCTTCAAGACCACTGGACTCTGACCAGTGTATTGATTACTTACTTTTACTTTTAGCACCTTCTGTGTGTAGCTTTGTATATGGTACTGGTTAAGGAAGAGGAGAAGAGGGATGCAAAATAGTGGAAAAGATACTTTTTGTCTTCACCAGGACCTATAATTATTTAACGCATGAGCTCATGTCTCACGTATTAGTAGTTTTATAGGATCAACTCCATTTTACCCAATGAACTCCAGTGACCATGGAGTCTTGAAGTTCAAGCCTCTATATGGCTACAAAATTTTCTTGGAGATCATCATTCATTCATCTTACTAATATTTATTGAATACCTACTCTTTATAAAGCACAGCATTTGATACCACAATTGATAGAATTTGTCCAGGGGCCAAAAATAACTCCTAAGTACATGTGTTAATAACAGAACACTTAAGTACTAGATTTGGAATCAAAAGAAAGATCTCTGAGTTTTAATTGTGCCACTTAATACTTAAGTAATCTTGGGTAAGTGATTTCCCATCTCTAGGCTACAGTCTCCTCATCTGGAAAATAAAAGGGTTGGACAAGATAATTTCTAAGGTTGCTTTCAGGCTCAATCCTATGATCCTCTGGGTAGAAGAGACATGGGATAAATAAAAGATTGCTCAAGATAGGGATGGATGGATTAATCAGAGAAGATTCCCACTCTCTCCTAGAGGACTGAGTTTTGAGTTAAGTCTAGAAGGCAGTTTGAAAGCCATTATTAAACATTTTTTGAAGTTATTTATCTGATCACATGCCCTCTCCCATAAATTTGCTTTTGTTACTACCTTCTTTTTGTTTTCTTGGTTGCATTTGTTTGGGCCTTCTCACTTTGACCTTTCCTCCTCTTCAGAGTGGATCTGTGGCACTGGCTGCCAGCCTGCATCAATGATGGGACCCCAGTACAGAAGGCTGCCATTAAAACAGCAGTGGATGATTCCCTCTCTCAGCAAGCTCCACCTCTTTGGTTCTCCATCTGCTGTGGCCTGTGCTTGGGACTTCCCACTGAAGCTTTTCCTTAAGAGGTTTTCACAAGTTCAGTACAGTCTTGGGTATTGGGGAGTTGAAATTATTTTTACCCATGTGCAGTTGCAATAGCCATCTGCCAATATGCTGCCCAATTCCCCATTGTGTTGAAAATCCATCTGGAGGATTTTGCCATCTTCCATGCTTTCTAATTTTTTAAAAAATTAAATAATCAATGTCTTAGTGCAAGGGGGAAAACAGTACAGCAGCCAGTACCCTCTTCTTCTGAAAGCCATTTATACTAGATTAGGAAGGTAGAGTCAGGAAGGTCTCTCCAACCCCTGTATAAAACATAGTCATTCTGGCTCTGGGTCTTTTGCTCAGGTTGCCTCTCATTCCTGAAATTCCTTCCCTTCTCCCTTTTACTTATCTAAATTCTATTCATATATAGCACTGCATAGGGTCTCTCGTTTGTGGTTTTGCCCATCTCTTCATGGGCTACTTTCTCTTCTCCTATGAGCCCCAGGGACTAATTGACCTTGGACTTTTGGTCCTTACCATTACCTGTTCTAAAACAGAAACTCTTAGACATTTAAGACCTTCATTAAACTGACTACAAAACACTTTTAAATCTTTTTCTCTTGTAATTACCTGTCACGCATTCTATGTTCTGGACAAACAGTGTGCTAGCTGTCCCCAGAATTTGTCATACCATCCCCACAACCTCCACATATTCACTCAGGCCATCTGCCATCCCTGATTTTAATGCTTTCATCTTCACATTTTAGAATCCTATTCTATGGTCAAGGTTCAACTCAAGTATCACCTTCCCTCATCCTCTCAGCTGAAAATGTTCCTCTGTTATTCAAGTTTTCCTAAAGTACTTTGTCTGGATTCCTCCTTTGCTCTGATCATTTCTAATATTATACTTAACAGTTTCTAGGTTATTCCTCCTTCTCCCTTCTCACCTCATGACTGTTATCTCCTTAAAGGCAAATATTGTGCCATAAAATAACAGAATTTTAAGTAGAAAGAGACCTTAGTGGCTCTCCAGGGGTTCTTAATTGTGGGGGAGGGGAAGGGAGAAGGAAGGTCCCAAGACTAGGAAAAAACCCAACCAAAAACATTTTTTGACAGCTGGATTTCAATATAACTGGTTTCCTTTGTTTCTATTTAGTCATTTCAGTCATGTTCAACTCTTCCTGACCCCATATTGGCAAAGACACTAGAGTGAATTGCCATTTCCTTCTGTAGCTTATTTTACAGGTAGGGAAACTGAGGCAAACAGGGTTAAGTGACTTGCCCAGGATCACACAGGTAGTAAGTGTCTAAGACTGGAATTAACTGAGGTCTTCCATCCTACATATTTTATCTTACACATTTAAAACATCATTCTGAAATGGGCTCCATAGGGTCATGTTACTGTCCAAAGCATCCTTGACACACACAAAAAGATTAAGTTCCACTCATCTAGTCTGACTCATACCTGAAAACAAATCCCTGGTGTAATATAGCCGGCCAGTGGCCATCCAGCTTTGGTTTGCAGACCTCTGGTGAGGGGGAGCTCACTGTCTTTCAAGGCAGCTCCCTCCACTTTTGGACAGCTTTAATTATTGGAGAGTTCTTATTGACATCAAGCCTAAATTTGTCTTCATTTCTCTCATTTTGTATGCCCAGCATTTAACACAATGTACTATGTGCTTGCCACACATTTGTGAATAAAGTAACATCCAGCTACAGATTGACTTGACTGACACAAATCATAACTAGCCAGCCCCCATTCCTTTCTTTAATCTTAACTGAACTGGATGCCAGGCCAAAGAAATAAGGCTTCTACTTTAAATCAGATGGATTTTAAGTCAAACTGGATTATTAGTACTTTCAAAAATCTCCTAAAGTTTTCAGATGATCTCCTCTGGTCTTAAATTTTGCTCTATTTCCAGTCTGAAATCATCCTCGGGTCTTGCCCTGGTTCCTGATTTCTAGATGAAAAAAAAAAAACTTCATATCTTGTCTCCAAGACCCTTTCCTTTGCCTTAGACTATGCTACACTGACCCTGAAATCATCCTCGTCCCTCTTGGAGTCTGACTCTAAGGCTCTAGACCTTGGAAATCACTTCCTCTGCTTTGATACATTAATTTCAGTCCTTTTCAGTTTACCTGAAAAATAGCTACCTTATGATTCAGACTGGATCTACTCAGAGACTTCTTTCAATGTGATTCTAAGTTAGCCACTGGTCTCAGTGAGTACCATCAGCTTCCTCTACCTGCCAGCCTCAGATGGGAGGCTCTTCCTATTTCTAAGCTCCTATCTCCTTTTAGACTTCATGCTACAAGGGTATGAGGTTCCCTTTAAGCTCTGACCTCATTTGATGAGCAGGAATGATTGACAGCCTTCAGGCCCAATGAATGATCATACATTTTGACTTATTTCTATAAGTTCTCTCTGACAACTCAGTCAACCCCTCAGGAGCAATTTTCTATCATAATAGCTTTATAATGAAAATGTTCTTTTGCATAGGCAGTAGGAGCAAGGATGGAGACTAGCTCTACAGTTTCATTGATATAGGGAACTATTCTGCGAAGAAACTCCCTCTGCCAAAGCAACTCAGCACCTTGTATGTAATTTATAGTCTAGAAAACTTAGAGACCAAACACCTTGGCAGGGACACACAGCTAACATGTGTCAAAAGTTTTCCAGGCTGAAAGGATAACTTTTTAGTCCCTACTCCATACTGCTTCTCATGATATATAGTAATATGTGTAGATAACCATGAACAATTCCCATCAAAGTTCTGACTGTTCTTCCCCTCGGGATTCATTTTAAATCTCTTACCAATGATTCTATGCTTGTTAAGGACAGGATCCTGGCTGATACTTATTCTATAAGACCAAATGTGCCTAGAAAAGAGCTGGGCTCATAATGGATATTTAATAAAGATTTATTGCTTAGTTAAGTTTAGGGAGGGGGCAGTTTCTTTCCTATCCCCACTCACCTCTGCCTTTCTAAATCCTATCCATTTTTCAAAACAGAAACACAAATCCTACTTCTTTCAGAAAGCCTTCTCCAACTACTTCAGCTCAATGATATTGAACTTTGGCCTTGCTTTGGACTCCCTATAAGTACTATTATCTAGGACCTTATTGGTCATCTATTCCAACTCCCTCATTTTACAATGGAGGAAGCTAAGGCTAGAAAGTTAAAAGATTTTCTAGAGGTCACACAGCTGACAAGTGTTAGAAGAAGGATTTGAACACAGGTCTTCTTGATTTCAAATCTAACACTATCTCCTACACCAGGCATCCAACTCCACAAGAAACACCTGCAAACCCTCCTGAACCAGATTGAAATGTAATTGAAAAGTGTTTAGCAATAGAAATAAAAACACAATACAACATAGATAGTATGAATTTGTGGTTTTCTAAGTCAACATGCTGCCTGCAGGGATCCTTCCTATTTGAGTTTGACAACCCTGGTCTATACCATGCTGCCTCTTCTCACTTTGACACTTGATCATACAGCAGGTTGCAGTCTTAACTACCCTCCATGTATGTCCATCTTGTCTCCCCAAGATTCTTCCCCTGGCAAGGACCACATCTGCCACATCTTTGTGCCCACCCAAAACTTAGAACATGCAGCAATGTTGTATAGCTTTTCCCATTTGTATTCAATAGAATGATATGACTATCAGAAGTGAATGATGATTGCCCTGAGAAATAGATATAATGCTTGTTTATCATGTAGGTTCAGGGCTGATTCATTTGAGGGTCTTGGACCTTTGGATCAGTACTAATTCATGGGGTTTTCCTAGGCCTTCATATTTCTACCTTGTACCATAATCCCTCTTTCCATTGTCTATAATCCAGACACAGATTTATGAACAGATGTCAGATCAAAGGAAGGAACACACCATATGAAAAGAACACTGAAGTGGGAATGAGAAACCTAGAGTCAAATTTCACTGTCTTCACTAAACTACTTTGTGTGATCTCAGGGATTTCACTTAAGATATGTGTGGTTCAATCCATGCCTTTGGAAAATAGCACCAAGGGCAAGTTCAGAAAAACCTAGAAAGACTCATATGAACTGATGCAGAGTGAAGTGAGCAGAACCAGGAGAACATTGCACATAGTAACTGCAACATTATGCGATAACTAACTTTGATAGACTTAACTCTTCTCAGCAATGCAAGGACCTAAAACAATTCCAAAAGACTCATGATGGAAAATGCCATTCATATCCCGAGAAAGAAATATGGAGTGTGAATGCAAAGTGAAGCAGACTATTTGCTTTTTTGTGTTGTTTTGTTTTTTCTTTTTCATGGTTTCTCCCATTCATTTTAATTCTTCTATACAACATGACTAATGTAAAAATAAGTTTAATAAGAATGTATAAGTTGAGCCTATATCGGATTGCATGCCATCTTGGGAAGGGAGAGGGGAGGGAGGTGAAGAAAATTTAAAACTTTTGGAAGTGAATGTTGAAAACTAAAAATAAACAGTTTAATTTATATTTTTTAAAAAAGAACCTGAGATCTGGAACCAAAAGTCCTGTGTTTTAAGCGCAGCTCTATCCGCTACTAGCTGGGTGATATTGGGCATGTCATTTCCCCTTCTACAGACCAATCTTTCTTCTTTTCCTTTAAGATCCCAACTATCCCTTTGATTCAGTGAGTGATACAGGCAATACAATTCTGGACCTGAAGTCAGGAAGAAGCCTGTTGCAGTTGAGTGATACATGCAATACAATTCTGGACCTGAAGTCAGGAAGACTTGTCTTCAAATCCAGTTTCAGATGATTAACTAGCTGTGTGACCCTGGGCAAGTCACTTAATCACTATCTGCTTCAATTTTCTCATCCATAAAATGGGAATAATAATAATAATAATAATAATTGCACCTATCTCCCAGAGTAGTGGGGATCAAATAAGGTAATATTTGTAGAGTACTTTACCATCCTTAAAGTGCTATGTAGATGCTAAAAACAACAACAAAATCCCAATCTATATCACAGAGCTACACTAAGGGCCAATTACAATAATGGAAAGGATGCAAAAAGTTTAAAATAATTTGCAAAGTATGAAGCCTCATAAAAAGGAAAGTTCTTGTTATAACTTGTGAAGGAAGGTATCACCCTCATAATTTGATGACTCCCTCCCTGATACCTGTAGATTTCAGTGGGGTGGGGTCTCCCCTTGATTCATTCTCTTAAGCACACTGTTCAGTCATCACGTTGATGCTTTCTCATGTACGTGCAGTAGTGCTCACTGGTGTGTCTGTGTGTGAGGGGGCGTGGGTGAGAGGGGGGGCAAGAAAGGGGGAGAGAGAGAGAGGAAAGAGAGACAGAGAGACAGACAGAGACAGAGAGACAGAGAGAGAGACAGAGAGAGAGAGATGTAATGGATGTAGGGAACTCCTGAGGTATGACAAATTTCCTTACAGAAAAGAGTGAAGTTGGATGGATTTTTTTTTCTCTGACATATACTGGGTGTCTGATCCAGAGCATGTCACTCAATCTCTCAGGGACCTAGGCAATTCTCTTAGCTCTTTATTGTAGAGAAGTAGGCTACATGTTTGGTAGAGGGAGTTTCCTTCCCTGGGACCTACTTATACCAAAAATTATGGGTCAGGAGTGGTTTAGAGTCCTCTAGGAGAGAGTGGGAATGAACTCAGTGGGAGGAAAATCTATCTGTCCTAGAGAGGCCTTCCACATGCTGTGATGTTAGCCTTTGCCCTCTCACACCCATTTACTTTCAGGCATTCCTTTCTCCCTGTTAGTCCCTACTTTAACCACAGCTCCTATTGTGTGCTGGGTACTTGGGATACACAGTCCTTCTACTACTCTCTATAGCTACCCAGGGTTCCCCATGGCAGTGTTCTTTTTAGGCCTAGCTGTCCCAAGCTCTGGACTTGAGAATCACAGAATCATACGTTCTCAGCATTTAAACGGACCTTAGTGGTCACCTTGTACAAACCCTACCTGAAAAGAAATCCCCTCTACAATGTCCTCAATCCAACAGATAATTAATAAACACATCACATATGCCAGACACCGAGATAAATTCTGGGGATACAAAGACAAGAACCACATATTCCTTGTCCCCCCAAAACTTATATTTTTTTGGGGGAAACATACTGGTCACCCAACCTTTGTTTCAAGAGCTCTGGTAGAGGGGATCTTGTACTACTTCTTACAGCACCCTTGTTGATCTTTTTCCCCACTTCTCTGGTTTTGTGACTTTTGGTCTCTGCTTTTAGCTGGGTTTCATTAATGTGGGCTCTTCATCTCTTTCCCCCCTCTCTTACATGCAATTTGTCAGTGGCTTTCTCAACACAGAGACTTCGCATGTGCCATCTACAGAAAGGGGTGCATCTGGTCATGAGGATTTGATCCAGAGGAGGAAAGGAGATGGTATTGTGGGAGTTAGAATGTGAGCTCCTTGAGGGCAGAGAATGTTCTGGGTTTTTTTTGCCTCTTTCTCTTTCATTTTTGGCTCTGTATCCCTAGTATCCAACTCATAGTAGATGCCCAATAAATGTTTGTTGATGAATACATTGGGGGGCATAGCTTTTAGGAGTTGTCTAGTACTTAATTATAAGCTCCATAAGGGCAAGCACCATGTCTTATGGAAACTTTCTATTTTCCCAAGCACGTCGCATGGTGTTATCTATGTAGTAGGTACTCAACACATTTGTATTGCATTGTGTCTAATGGAATAATAAAACAGCACTAAAATGTTTATACAGTACTTTACAAAGTCCTTAGAGATATACTATCTCACTTGATTCCTAGTAAAAGAAACATTGGATTTCTGGCCAGAAGATTTAGGTTTGAATCCAGGTTTTCCTGCTTCCTAATTATGTGACCTTGGACAGTAAATCATGAAGGAAGAAAGGATGGAAGGAATGAAGGGAGGGAGGAGGAAGGAAGGGGGAGAGGGAAAGAAAGAAAGGAAGGGAGAAAAAAGAGAGAGAGAGAGAAGGAAGGAGAAAGGGGGGAAAGAGGAAAGGAAGCAAGGAAGAAAGGAGAGAGGGAGGGAAGGAAAGAAGAAAAGAAGGAAGGAAGGAGGGAGGGAGAAAACATTTACTTAGGCACTTATTATGTGCTAGACATTGTGATGAGCAATGGGGATCAAATATAAGCAAAAAGGAGGGAGGATGAAAGAAGAGGAAGAAATTTTAAAGTCCAGAAAATCACCCATTGGAACTATCCATTTGTTGTACATGAGCACTTCCTACCTGTGTGACTCTGGGCAAGTCACTTAACCTCTGTTTTCCTCAGTCTCCTGTCTCTGAAATGAGAATAATAGCACCTCCTGTCTACCAGGGTGGAGGATCAAATGAGATAATACTTGTAAAGTGCTTGGTACACAGCAGTCACCAATCAATGTTAGTTGTTGTTATCACTGTAATTATTACATTTAGTCCCAAGTGAGAAGAGCCACCTCTTCAGACCAGCACTATGGCTGACATGACATCTTTATAGAACACACAAACCGGCTTCTCTCTATCTTTGAGGCTCGGAAAGCCAAGTCACCACAGCTGAAATCTAGGCTGTCCAGGAAGGTACAGATTCAGTGGTTCTGCTATCTCTCCCTGGCCCTGGACTCCAAAGTTACACTTTGGAAATCACTCCGTAAATTTCTTGAGACAACATATTAAAGCATTCAATGCTTCACCACTCAAGGAGTCTGCCTTACAAAATAATGACTTGCTAAACCCAGTGAAACTCAGAAAGAAGCTGCTCATCTCTCTTAAGCCAAAATCAATAGCCATTTTAGCTTTTTTTCTTTTTTTGTTTAGCTGAAAAGATACAAGTGTTGGTTTCATGTCAGGAGGAGCTAGGTCTGGAGTTGCCTCTGTTCAGCACAGAAGTATACCAAGAAGAAATATTAGGAGAGACAGCTGTGGAGAGTGGATAGAGAGCCAGCCTGAAGATCAGTAAAACTTGAGTTCAAGTCCTAAAAGTCACACATTGACTGGGCAAGTAATCTAACTGCTAATTGCCCCAGGCAACTTTCTAAGACTAAGATTCTGAGCACGTGCTGAACTGGTAATGGGAGGTTCCTCAATAGCCTTTTACAAACAAAATCACAGTGGTATTCCATTATGTTCACTTGCCAAAATTTGTTCATTCATTTTCCCATTTGATGGGCACCCTCTTAGTGCCTAGTTCTTTGCCACCACCAAAGAGCTATTATAAATATTTTTCACATCTAGGATTTTTTCCTCTTTCATTAGTTCCTTTGAGGTATAGACCTAGTAGTGATATTATTGTACTATAAGAAAGAAGAGGGGCAGCTAGGTGGTGCAGTGACTAGAGCACTGACCCTAGAGTCAGGAGGACCTGAGTTCAAATCTGACCTCAGACACTTGACACATTAGCTGTAAGTCACTTAAACCCAATTACCCTGCCTTCCCCCCTCCAAAAAAAAATAGAATGAAGAAAGAAATGGCTTCAGAGACACCTTGGAAGACTTATATGAACTGATGCAGAGTAAAGTGAACAGAATCTATGTCATAATATCGATATTATAAAAACAAACGATTCTGAAAGACTGTGAGGGCAGTGAACACATTTTCATCTTTCTTTGTATCTCTAGTACTTAGTTTGACACACAGCAAGTACTTAATAGATATTTGTTGACTCCCTGAAAATCCAGATAAAAATTTTCTTCAGAGAGAGAAAGTGTGTTATTGGGGAGACATTTGACAGTGTTTACAGCCCTTGCCTTTCAGAGAAAAATCAGAAACAAAATGAGAAAGACATCATTCTAGGACAGCGGTTCTCAACCTGTGGGTTGCGACCCCTTTGGGGTCAAATGACCCTTTCACAGGAGTTGCCTAAGACCATCAGAAAACACATATTTCTGATGGTCTTAGGAACCCAGACACCACTCCTCTGCCTCCAGGCGGGTCCACCCACATGCAGATACACCCACATAGAGTCACCACATTAGGAAGGTTGAGAACCACTGTTCTAGGGGTTATAAATTTATAAAACATAGTTCTTGCCCTTTTAAAGCTTGTAATCTAATTAGGATGAAGGCATATGCTCACAAGAAGTTAGAAGAACAAACATTGTGTGATGCCTGATTGATAAGTGCTGAATAAAGTATATGAACATTAAGTACAGGAGAATAGAGAAAAGGGATGTCCCTGTGGTGACCAGGAGAAGCTTTATGGAGTTGCCAAACTCCTTACTAGAAGCCTTGAAAAGAAGGCTAAATAACCCCTTCTTGGAGATTAAATAGGAAGAATTCCTGCTCTAGCACAGGGTGGACTAGATAAGCTACAGGGTCCTTTTTCAACTTTGAGATTCTGTGATTCTACCTCAGCAATGGTCATAGTACAATGACATTTTAAAGCAGGGAAGGTGCTTTAGGAATTCGATTCAATTCCATAGTTATTAAGTGTCAACTATATGAGGCAAAAAAGACAAAAATGAAAGAATTCTTGACCTCAAGGCTCGTATACTGGGTGCTACAGAATATATATGCTGTATATCATGCATGGAAAACTGAGAAAGGAGAGAAAACCAACAGAATAGAGTGGAGTCAGGGAAGGTTTCACAGAGAAGGCTGCTCCTAAGCTGAACCTTGAAGGAAATCAAGGTATCTGAGAGGTAAAGATAAGGAAATAATGCATCCCAGGCATGGGGGCTGCCTGTACCAATGCTCAGAGGTCAGAAATGGAATATGGAGTACAGGAATATCTAGTAGGTTAGCTGTGACTTGGAATAAATGATGAGAGGAAAGAGGAAAAGGGAGGTAGGAATAGAATTTTTTTAAAAGGATGAAAAGGCTTTTGGGAGCTGAATTATAGAGGGATTTTGACACAGTCAAAGAGTAATATTTTAGCCTACAAACAATGGGAAGCCATTGAAGATTCTGGAGCAAGGGAGTGGCATAGCAATACAATAGAGAGATTATATCATCCGCTATGTAGAAGGCTAGATGAGGGAAGTCAAATACTGAAAGCAGAAGACTCATTCTAGCATCCCAGACAAGAGAGGATGAGAGCTTGAAATAGGATAATTATTAAGAGAGTGGAGAAAAGGGGACAGAAGTGAATGATATCATGGCACTAGTCAGTTAATAAACATTTATTAAGTGTCTACCAGGTACCAGACCCTGTGCTAAGCAATGGAGCTACAAATAGAGATAAAAGACAGTCCCTGCCCTCAAGGAACTTACAATTTAGAAGTAGAAATTATAAACCGAGCAACTGATAGGATATGGGTTGGGGAGGTAAGGATGGCTCTTAGGTAGGCATCCTCAGCGACTAAATGGATGGTGGTACACTTAAAATAAATGAGAGGGTTCAGGGAAAAAGTAAATGAGTTCCATTTTGAATATTGTGGAATTTGAGATATTGATAGGATATTTAGGAGAAGAAATTGAGTAAGTGGTTGACTATACATCACTGGAGTGTAGCAGAGAGATTGGAGATGGACTTGGGAGTCATTTGTCTAGAGATGATATTTGAATCCATGGAAGTTGATGAGAATTCCAAGAAAAAAATATTATGGAGAGAGGAGAACAGAGGGCCCAGGACAGAGATCAAGAGCATAGCCATTTGAAAGGGGCAGAAGATGGATGATGATCCAAAAAGAAGAGCCCAAGAAGCAATCAGAAAGTTTGGAGACCAAAGATGTCATGGAAAACCAAGGAAGAAGAATGTCAGAGAAGAGAGGGTATAGGCAGTATCAGAAATTTTAAAGAGATTTTAAAAAAGGGATAAAAAACTCAGAAAAGGCCATTGCATTCAGCTGTTCAGAGATCTTTGGTGGAGATTATCTATTCTAATCTCCTTCTTTGTGCCAGGAATCCCTACTGCACGCTTAATCTCTCTGGGCTTCTCCCCATCTTTAAAACATAAAGGGTTGCCTAGCTCTTCAGAGAGAAATTTGAAACAAAGATCAGGTGATAAACAAATATATATTGAGAACAATTATGAGAAACAAGAGAGGCTGCCTGCCTGAAGGTGTATAGAAAGCTAGTTTAGAAGCCAGGAAGCCCAGGCTAGTTTACTCAGTATATTATTGTGTGGTCAAAGAGGTCACAATCATGGGTCCCATGCCAATGAGGAACACTTGACTTTGCTCCATAGACCAGACTCCTAATCAAAAGTCTCCAAATTCATGCCATGGAAAGGGGGGAGTAGAGGGGGAGAAAGAGAGACAGACAGACAGAGACAGAGAGAGACAAAGAGACAGAAAGACAGAGAGACAGAGAGAGACAGAGACAGAGAGACTAAGAGACAGAGAGAGACAGACAGAGACAGAGAGACAGAAAGAGACACAGAGCAGAGACAGACAGAGACAGAGACAGAGAGACAGAGAGACAGAGAGAGACAGAGGGGGGAGGGAGGAAAGGGAAAGAGAGAGAAGGAGGTAAAGAGTGAGGAGAAGTGGAGAAGAGAGGGAGAAGGAAGGTATTTGTATTTGCATCTCTGGACCAATCACATTTCAGGGATGCTTATTAGAGGGAATTCTTATTCAGGTCCAGGTTGAATCTAGGTCACCTCGGAGGTGCCTTTCAATTCTGAGCTTCTGTTAGTCTATTATTTACTAGAAAGGAGGCTCCTTGAAAGCAGATAGTCAACCAACAAGCATTTATTAAGTACTTCTGTGCCAACACACAATATGCTAGATTCTGATGATAGAGGGACAGAAGTGAAACAGTTCTTGCTTTTGAGGATCTTACATTCTATTGGGAAGAAATAACACCTATAGATACAAGTAACTATAGAGCAGGTATATGGCAAATACAAAGTAAACAGATGGGATATTAACAGACTGCGGGGAGGGGGAATCAGGAAAGGCCTCGGAGGGCAGCTGACTCTTTTGTTGTACTTCGAAGGGAATGAGGGGTTCTAAAAACCAGAGATGAAGAGGGAAGGCACTTCAGGCCATGGAGACAAACTGTGGGAAGGTACAGAGGCTGTGTGAGAGAATGTCGGAGAGAAGGAGAAGTGAGTAGGACAGTCTGACAGGAATTTAAGGGGGCACGTCTAATAATAAACTAGGAAAGGGAGGCTAGGACCAGACTGGGAAAGGCTTTAGAGGGCAAGAGTAGGAGTTTGTGTTTATCCTTGATGTAGCAAGGAATTTATTGTGCAGATAAATGACGCGGTCAGACCCACACTTTAGCAAAAGCACTTTGGCAGCTCATTGGAGGATGAATTGGAGAGGGAAGGGACTGGAGGCAGGGAGAGTGATTAGAAGGCTATTGCAATAATCCAGGTGAGAGGTGATGAGGGCCTTGAGTGGGAGAAGTAAGAACCATCGAAGGACGGTTGGTGATGTGGGACAGGAAAGGCTAGGGCTGTGGGATTATCTATTATCTAGCCTGAATCAAAGCAAGAAGTAGCTATATATAGTACCTGAAAAGACTAAGTGGCTGGAGTAGAAGGAATGTTTTTTCCCTTCCCCATAATGCTGTGATATAACAACAGGAGCATGAGATAGGGAATCAGGACACCTGGGTTTGAAACTTAGCTTAGCTATTTACTATTTGTTTGACCTTGGGGAAGGCACCTATCTTCGCCTCAGTTGTTTCCCCATTAAAATGATGAAGTTGGATGATGCTCTCAAAGATTCTTCCCAGAACCAGATCCTGTTACGCATGACTGAAAATGTGCGAGGAAAATGGTTGTGCCTACTTACCCTGACTTTAAAAAAATTAAGATTTTTTTTATCACTTATCTTTAGCGTTCATTTTAAACATTTTTGAGTTCCAAATTTTTTCCCTTCCTCCCACCCCTCACCCACCAATTGTGAAGGCAAGAAATGTGATAGCAATTATGCATGTGAAATCATATAAAACAAGATTTCCATGTTAGCCATGCTGTGAAAGAAAGGAAAGAAGGAAGGAAGGAGGAAAGAAAGAAAAAATGAGAAAAAGTAAAAAAAAATATGCTTCACTCTGCATTCAGATCTCATCAGTTCTTTCTGTGGAAGTAGATAGAATTTTTCATCAAAAGTCTTGGATCATTGTATTGCTGAGAATAGTTAAAGTCATTCACAGTTGATTATCTCAAAATATTGCTATTACTGTGTACAATATTCTTCTGGTTCTGCTCAACTCACTTTGCAAAAATTCATATAAGTCTTCACAGATTTTTTTTTCTGAAACCGTCCTGCTCTATATAGCACAATAATACTCCATCACAATCATATATCACAACTTATTAAGCCATTCCCCAATTAATGGGCATCCCCTCAATTAACAATTCTTTCCCACCACAAAAAAAAACGGCTATAAATGTTTTTGTACAAATAGATCCTTTTTCATTTTTCTTTGATCTCTTTGGGATATGGACCTAATAATGGTGCTGATGAGTCAAAGGGTATGCACAGCTTTACAGACCTTTGAAAATACAGTATTTCCAAATTACTCACCAAAATGATTGGATCAGTTCACAACTTCACCCACAATGAATGTGTTCTTATTTTTCCACATTCCTTTCAACATTTGTTGTTTTCATTTTCTGTCATATAAGCCAATCTGATAGGTGTGAGGTGGTACCTCTGAGATGTTTTAATTTGCATTTCTCTAATCAATAGTGATTTGGAATATTTTCATATGACTATATATAGTTTTGAAGTTTTTTTTTCTGAAAACTACCTGTTTATATCCTTTGACTGTTTATCAACTGGGGAATGACTCATATTCTTATAAATTTGACTCTGTTCTCTATATATTTGATAAATTATTCCTTTATCAGAGAAACTTGCTGTAAAATTTTCCCCTAGTTTCCTTCTTTCCTTCTAATCTTGGCTATATTAGTTTTGTTTGTGCAAAACCTTTTCAATTTAATGTAATCAAAATGATCCATTTTACACTCATAATGGTCACCATCTCTCATTTGGTCATAATTTCTTCCTTTATCCATAAATCTGACAGGTAAAACTTTCCACGCTCCCCTAATTTGCTTATGCTATCACCCTTGATGTCTAAATCACGTACTTCTTTAGACCCTATCTTGGCATACTGAAGTTCTCTGCCTTTTAACAGATCATCCTGCGAGGTATGGAGTTTCCCATTTGAAAAAAAACAAAACACCACCACCACAATTTTCTTTCAAAGGAAAGTTGTCATTATGTGGTAGCAGAGATAAAATTCCATGAGTTAGGTATTAGACAAGTACCACGTATATAATTCACACTAATGGTCAAACATACTGTATTTCATTCACATGAGCCATGGTTATTATTGGTTGTCTACATCCTTCCCTTCCTGTCTTTCACTCTTCCTTCCCTCCCTCCCTTACCTTTCTCTCCTCCTTCCTTCTTTCTTTCCTTTCTTCCTTCCTTTCCTCCCTCCCTCCCTCGCTCCTTTCCTTCCTCATAGCTTAGAGGAAAGCTCTGAAGTTTCCAAATCTAAAAAGTCCATTTCATATTATTTATTACTCTGTGCCTGTTGAGGCCAAGGCCTATAAATTGTCCATACAGGCTGCTGAATTTTAGCAATAGTAAAGTTTCATCGCACGTAATTAAAAGATCCCAAAGCTATTTGAATGAAACATATTTAGGAATGACACCATTTGGGGAGAAGGGAATAGGCCTGTGAGGGGTAGCAACATTTCACAGCTGCCTCCACTTTAGGGAACCAGTGGGCCTCCTTCTCCAACTCCATCAGGGCTGTTCAAGGCCAGGATAAATTCTGGATCTGAACTGATCTCCTGGGCCCCTGAAGATCCTTCCTCAGAGCAGCAAATGGTACCTAGCACCATACTTAAAACATAATAGATAATTAATAAATGCTTATTAAGTGATTGGATATTTCCCAGGACTACTTTGAGGATCAAATGAAATAAAACACATCAAATCGTTTCAAACTGTAAAGTGATATAACTATACCTATATCTATATCATATCATAATCATCATCTAATCTTTCACTTTTTTTTTCAATGAGGTTCTGTTAGAAAAGGTCCTATGAAAAGTCATTCTCTTAATTTATGCTTCTATCCAGGATGTTCCAGAAGTCTTAGTAAAATTTTGAGCCACTAAAACTTAAAACAATATTAAGACTTCTGGGACACCTTGTATTTTAACATTCTGTTTATTATTATTATTATTAGCTCCTGGAGAGTTTCGTTGTTTTTACCTGTATTCACAATGTACCTAGTATAGTTCCTGACACATAGTAGGCATTTAATAAATGCTTGTTGATTGGTTTTTATTCCAGGTTTGGCCACATCTTGCTTTCTAGCTGCCTCAGGTTTCCTCATAATATGATGCTCTAAGTTTCTTGACTTACTACTGCCACCCCCCCCCACTCTATCCCCTTTCCTGATCACAGGATTGGTTAAAAGGGAAAAGAAGAATGATGGGAAGTACAATATCCCTGAGCCCAACAGACAGAAGGGCATCCAGAAGGAGGTGAAAGGTCAACATAGTAAAATATTGCAAAAGAGACCAGGCTACATGACAACTGAAGACTCATCACTGGATGAGTAGGCAATCATTAGTGAAATTGGGGGAAAAACCCCAAACAAATGAGTTTTAGTAGAAGAATCATTACAGAAAACGCAGGGCATAGATTTAGACCTAGAAGGGTCCTCGGAGACCCCTGAAGCCCACTCCCTTATTTTTCAGACCACATCAGTGAGGTGATTGGCCTGAGGGCCACACCTTTCACTCAGTACTTTCTGGCTCCTAGTTTTTCGTTCTATCCACTATGTCACTTAGTGAAGGGGATTGAGGAGTGAGGGGGTAATAAATAAGCAGCATTTTTATGGGTGACAGAGAGGAGAAAAAAAAGGAAAAAAAGAAAATTACATGATAACCATTATATATTTAGTGAGTTGTACACAATAGATTTACAGCTTCATGTACAATAATCTTTTTTATCATACTATGTTATGGACATGCTTGTTTTATTTATTTATTAAAAATAAAATTTGTTTATTTCTTTAAAATAAAATAAAATTTTAAAAACAAGTGGCATTTTGTCTCTGGTGAAATCCCCTTTTCTGTGCCCCACTATTTCCTTATACTCTTCGTTCCTACTCGACCTCTCTTCTTCCCAATAAAGATGATGCACCTCCACTGTGTTCATGCTAAACCCCGGGAAGGGCACAAGAGGGATCAGCAAAGTAGAGATGAATGGGAGCTGGATAAGGTAGTTAGATCCAATAAAAACTTTTTTTAATGATGGGGGGGATGCTTATGTTTGTAAGGAAGTAGAAATGAGACAGACATAAGGGAGTGATTGGAGACATGAGAAAGGCGATATTGATGTCTCAACATCCTAGAGGGGTTAGGAGGGGGTGGAATCAAGGGTGCATGCAGAAGGATTAGCTTTACCAAAAAGTAAAACTATGCCTTTCTTAGGAGAAAAGGAGGAAGGAGAGAGGGCCATGAGAAGTAGAGAGAATTCCAGAAGCACTTCAGATTTCCTCAGCAAAGTAGGAGGCTATGTCAACTGCTAGAGAGGGGTGTGTGTGTGTGTGTGTGTGTGTGTGTGTGTGTGTGTGTGTGTGTGTGTGTGTGTTTTGAATTGAAAATGCGGAAATAGTAGCACAATCTACTTCTTACCATTATCTATTAGTGCAAGTAGAGGCTTGAAGAGGGATAGAGACCTTTGGAGTAATTACTATGGGCAATGAGATAAGAAATCAATTTACTCTTGAGAAAGATTGCCAAGCATCAGTTAAAACTTAGTCAAGGTTGAGCATCATATGTATATTGTAGAACTCTCTCTCCTTTTCTTTTTTTTTACAGATGAGAAAGTAGGCCTAAAGGAGTTAAATAGTAATAGGGTAGAGGAAAGAATGCTGGAACTGATGAGGATGGCATTTGAACCCCTAAAAAGAAAAGACCATGTCTTTGGGATCAGGACCACCAAAAGGAAAAACCCCTGAACTTTCCCAAGTGGCCCTGATCCCTGGCATTTGCCTGGGGCATCTAGCTCTTCCTGGTCCTTTTCTGTTACCTCCCAGTCACCCCAGACTAATGGCTATTCCTAGATCACATCCAGATCATCTCTGTTCTTCCTTATAAGGTCTATCTTGCCTCCATTACAATGCTCAGATTCCTCAAGAGTCTAGCCAATGGCTCACGTTCCGTCTGGTCCACTTGTCAATGCAAGTGTCATAACAGTGAGGATTCTTAAAATGTCACCCACCCTGACTGGTGTTCTAATAAGCCTTGTCTTTGGCTGACAAAAGACTTGGGTTGAATTCATTTGAGGCAGGACTCGTGTCACTTGCCCTTGAATTTTGGGGTTCCAGCACCCTTAGATCTCAATAGAACAAAATGAATGAGTTCAAATCCCAGTATGGTTCCCTACTACCTCAGTGACGTTGGGCAAATCCTTCAACCTATCCGGACTTAAGTTTTCTCTTGAATTGACTTCATAAAATTTTTTCTCATTTGTCTATTTTGGGTACATTAGCAAAGTTGGAAGAAAGACAAATACTTATCCTCATCTTCTTACCAAGAACAAAAGTAAATTGGATCTGGCAAGAGCCTTGATCAGGCAGCAGAGACTCAGTGAAGTTCTCCCGAGTATCATTGGAAAAATGATGTTAGAAAGGTTTACAATAGCAAGAGCGAAAATGAAAAAGTTGTTTTTAGTGGTCCCTTAGTTAAGGAGCAAATGAGATAAAGGATGTGGAAGGGCCTTGGAACGTAAAAAGCATAATGCAAATGCAAAAGATCTGTGGAATTATTAACCAGAAAATTCAATTAACCAGAACATCTCATCTGCAGAACATTACAGGGCATTAAGATTTTACTCTCCTTTTGGACACAGTTTTGCTGGATCCTCCCTTTCCTCTACTTCTCCCACTGAGTCATACAAAGGAGAGGGGGTGATATGGTGCTGTGGAAAGTGTGTCAGTCTGGCAGTCAGGACACCATGGCTCCAATCCTGGTTCTGTCAGTGACTAGCCATTGTCACTGTTGACTCAGAGAAGGTGCTAGAAGATTCTTGAGATGCCATCTGGTTCAGCTCCTTCATCTGACAGATAAGCAAACTTAGGCCCAGAGAGGGGAATTTGCCCAGGGTCACACAAGGAGTTAGTGGCAATCAGGCTGCTCACTTATATGAATCATCTACACATGACTCTACATATGAATCATAAAAAGCAACAAGTGTGAATTCACATAATGGAAAACACCGAATTTAAAGATGGAGGAATAGTCAGTCAAATGGGGACATTGAGAAGTGATGGGAAGAATCTGGGCTCATATTCAATAGATTTAGGTTCTGCCACTATTACTAATCATTATAGCTAACATTTTAATAGCACTTGCAATGTAATAGGTACTGGGCTAAGTACTTTACAATTTTTATCTCAATTCATCCTCACCATAATCCTGGGAGGCAGGTGCAGTTATGATTCCCATTGTACGGAAAAGGAAACTGAGACAAACAGAGGTTAAGTGACTTGCCTAGAGGCCCGCAGCTGCTAAGTGTCTAAGGGTACATTTGAACTCAGGACTTCTCACCCAGCACTCTATCAATCACACCACCTAGCGGATGGACTAAACAGCCTTTTGACTTTGGAAAGTACTTTTGCCTCTCTGGGCCTCAATCTGCTTTTTATAAAATAGAGATAAAAATGTTTACTTTGTCTACCTGAAAGTATAAACTCCAAGAAGCTAATGGATGTAAATGGCTACTCCTTTGGAGAGTTGAATTTTGAGCAAGTTTTGAGAAAGAAAAGAAACTTCTCTGTCTAAAACAAAGCAATGTTTTGTAATGAAAAGTACAACTAGGTCTTGGACCTAGTTCAAGCAAAGGAATTTCACTGGCAGGAATTTATCTGGTCTTCTTTTCCCAAAGAGAAATCAACTTTTCCACAGATATACTGGTTTTGTTTTTTTTTGGCAGAGTAGAGAGAGGGCAAGAGGGAATCGGTTGGTGCTTTCTGCTCACGCTCTTCCCAGTCGCTACCCTGCCCCCAACAGTGTCTTCCTGTGTAGGAAAAAAATTCATAGAGTTTGGGAATGATATTTTTGTGATTCATGTAATGATAATAGCGATAGCAACAATAACAATTATTACTGTTGTAGTTATTTCAGTGTGACATTGTTTTCTTGCATTCTTTTCAGTCAGGTGTTTTTTGTCACTATCATCAACAGTTGCAATGGGACATTTTTTTTTATTGTCAAGATTTGCAAGATGAATATTCATAATGTAAGGGTTAGTTCCCCCCCAGCAAATCATGTTGGTATATATTACATGCCTTAGGAGAATGTTAGACTATGCTGTATTACATTGTTGTCATTATCCATCCGTGTAATTTGAGACAAGGTAGGGGTTATGTTAGTTTGTGCTACGCCATGTGAGAGCAAAAGAATTTGGTCATAAAAAGAGCATTCTAGAACATTTGCAAGCATTCCATGATGTAGCTGTATTTGGGGGATAATAACTGTAATGATATTAGCTAACATTTGCATGCACTGTGCTAAGCACTTTTATAGCCATTCCATTTCATCCTTAAAATGACCCTGGGAGGAAAATACTATTATTTCCCCCATTTTTACAGATGAGGAAACTGAGGCAAAAAGGGGTTAAGTAACTTGCCCTGGGCCACACAGTTATTTAGTGTCTGAAGTTGAATTTGAACTCAAGTGTTCCTGAATCCAGGCCTGTGGCTCTCTTGACTGCACCATCTAGCTGACCCATGGATGCAGATGGGATGGGTGGAGACAAGAGGGTAATGGGGGAATCTTCTCCTTGGGAAGACTGAAATTGTCCTTGGGTGCTCTCAAGTAGTCCCTCCCTCTAGTTCTGTCAAACTGTGAGGCAAAATAATAGTTATTCTATGTGTTTTCTCATTTGAATCCATGTTTCTTTACATAATGTCAAGATATTAGGAGACACACTTTTTCCAGTAAGTAAGTGGTACCCCGAGCTTGGCATAACAACAATCCTTTGCACTCACCCTCTGGATGATCTTAGCCACAGCAAAATCCCAGAATTGTTTCATATAATTATTGTATTGCTTTGACCAGTGCTGGGTATTCTCTTGAGCTTGGACCAGTATCTGCTGTATCCATGTTCCGGTCACAAAGCCTTTCTGTGAGTCAAACTTATCACATTGTTGCTGTTACCTCTCATTGTCAGGGCTACAGCTTACTGTGTAACCATTGGTATAAGTATTGAGATATGCCCCTACTGCCTCAGGTTCACCCACAATGGAGGTGGGTGTGGCACATGTGTCTAATCTCCTTCCCTGTTTGCAAGCCACTTCTCTTACTTAGAAATTAAACTTCTGTTTGATTCCTGACTCTCCTATCTTTAGCCTGCTCTGTTCAGCTGCAGCCATAGACAGCTTAGAGGCTGGTTCAGCCCAGCTGACATTAATTTGCGTCAGAAGTGGGACTAGATACAAAACTAGGCTATTGGACTCTCAAGTACCAGTGGGAATGGATGAGGTGCCACCAGAGATTTATTTTTTTGTAGTCCGACCCCAACCCCACCCTTACCATCCACCCTGTCTGGTGAATCCTCCATCCTTGGTTGAGTTCGCCATTCTTTGTGAGGAAAACTCCAGGAACCACCAGTGACCTGATTAATCTCAGATCACTCTGATAAGGATATCCTTTCTTAAACTGTACACCTCTGTTAACTGGTCCCTCTATGTGCCTTTATTGGACTTGTAAATGCATGCCTAGCTATGGACTGTAACTGCACACTTTGTGTCTGTTTGTATCTGTCTTGTCTATATTTGTGTCTTTGTAAAATATGAAATGTCTATGTCATGTTTATATTGTTTGTAGATTCTGTTACCTTGAGAGAATCAAAATGCCATCAGCCAGAAAAACTTCTAAGGGCTATAGCTAAAGAGTTTAGAACACTGGGAAAAATTAATGAACTTATATATTTATAGCAATTGTCCCAATAAGGAGGACTAACTTCTACGTTAGACTTTCTGTGGGAGATTAGGTTATAAGAAAAAGAAAAACTGCCTGGCACCTCCCCATCATCCCCCCCTGCTCCCCACTGTCATTTCACTTGTGAAAAGCTAATAATATGCTGGAATTACAGAAATAAAGTCAGATAATCAAAGTTTGTAGAACTGCTAAAAACATCTTAATAGATTTTGGAGGTTTGGAGATTCATCATTTTAAGACTGCAGAGAACTCCTGTGATTTGGGGTAATTCCTGGAACTCACTACCTTCTGAAACATCTTAGTAAGTTTTGGGGTACCATTGTGCAGAATTTGTTTTAAGAAAAAAATAAAAATTGAATTCTAAAAGTTTTAAAAGTAAATGGCAAGATTAATAGCTTCATCATTCTAGGGCAATGAAGAAAGGCAATTAGTTTGGAAGTAATCCCAGAGTGAAGAAAGCAAAAAAAATAGGTTAACAGTTTGGACCTCCTGTTAATGTTTCCTTGACCATGAAAAGAGAAATGAGTATTTAAACCAGAAATCCCCTGTGACTCTCCAGTTCAGAGATGCTCTCCTTCTCCCTGTTAACCCCGTTCATCTTGGATCAGATTCCTAAATAAAGGGGTTAAAAAAATGGTGGAAAAAATGTAGGGAAATGAATTACTTTTGGGTAGCAGAAATTTATTAGTTGTGTAATCTTAAGCAAGTTACTTTATCTCTATTTGTCCCAGTTTCCTAATCTATAAAGAGAAAAATAATAATGGCACCCAACTCCCAAGGTTGCTGTGAGGATCAAAATAACATAATGACTGTAAAATGCTTAACACAGTGACTGGCATGTGATAAGCACTGCATTATTAGTATTAGTATTATTTCTTTAATTAAATATAGTTGTTCTATGTCTGATACCTCTAAAATGGGTTTAAAATGCTAATGGCAATAGGATTAATGTTTTTATAATGCGATAATCTAGAAATGCAATTGATGTCACCTGAAGTTATCTGATATTGTTTATGTTGTTATTATATGTATAAATGCTTTTAGACTGTGAATTTTGAGAGACCATAGTAATAGAAATGTTGTTAGACAAAACAATTTTTTTAATCTGGATGCTGTTACACATGAATAGGACTTTTAAAAGGATGTGATAAAAATAGGTATTTTAGGGAAAAGGATCTACACATGCAAAAATATTTATAGTAGCCCTTTGCATGGTGGCAAAATATTGGAAATTGAGGGGATGCCCATCAATTGGGGAATGACCAAACAAGCTGTGGCATATGAATGGAATAATATCATGCAATAAGCATGAACATTGTAAAATTTTAACCTGTTTTTGTGGTCAAATTATAATATAAGGATAATATTCTCCTAAGGGGGCAGGGAATGATTAGACAAAGTTATAAGACAAAAATTTAATGTAAAAAGCTTTCTAAATAAATGGAATAGTAAATTTTAAGGAAACAACAGGATTAGCTTGTTTTCTCTAAGAACTATATACATGAGTATATGACTGGCTTCCAAATTTATCTGTCATGGAAATCCAGACTTTGAATATGTTTTAGTAATAATTTCTCAAAATTGGATTAATTTTACAAATGAATTCTATTGATAATGGTAAAGAAAATGAAATAATTCTTCTGTTTTAAAGTGTCTGTGTGATAATTTTAAAAGGCAGAGGAACTAATTTTATAGTTGGGCCTTCATAACTTTTTAAAAGATTCTTATATCAGGTACAGAATTTAGGTAAGGATAGAAACAGTAAATGGTATGAAAACTGAAATTTTCTGAAATTTCAAGATTGGAGAACCAAATTGAAGTGATTGTACTCAATTATATTAAGTCAGAATACCCCTCAACAAACCTTTCTTAAGTTTGAAGATGGCACCCAAGTTATGCCCAAGTTACACCCCAATCACTTTACCCTTTCCTCATAGAATCCATTATATATCCATCTGATTATTTTTTTGTCATAGTCTTTCTTTACACTGTAGCTTTCCACCTTTGAATTCTTTTTCTTGTCTTGGGGCTTTTGACATGCCACATGTTAAGCTCTCCTGTTCTCTTCAAAGGTGTCCCTAGTCTCCATCAGGAGTTTTCTGGAGGGCACCACTTCATTTACTCTGGCCTTTGGCCATTTACTGGAATTGAATCCCCTCTTCTCCACCCACCCCCTCCTCCTCTCAAAGGAGCCACTATCTTTTCACTTGGGATTGTGATAAATGTACCAAATTTCTGTTATTTGCATGGCTTTAGAGGCCTTCTACATTCTTGTCCTGATCTTTCTTTTTTTTTTTTTACTTAATTTTTAAAAAATTTTTAAGATTTTTAAAAATTTTTTTAACTTTTAAAAAAACTATGGAATAAAACAAACATTTGTATAACAGGGTATACTAAAAAAGATGGTTGTACATGAAACTGCAAATGTCTTAGGTACAACTTGCTATTCCTTTTAAATGTATAATGCTATCATGTAAATTGCTTTTTTTCCCTTTTTTTCCTTCCTTTTCTCCCCTACCCCTGAGATGGCTACCATTAGACACAAATATGTGCATGTGTATGTATGCATATAATATATTAAAATTATTCTATACATACTTTTCTATTGATCAGTTCTTTATCTGGTTGCAGACAGAACCTTTCTTCACATGTCCTTTTTAGTTATCTTGGGTATTTATAATAGTCAAAATGACTTATTTGCTCAAAGTCATTGATAAAACAATATTGTTGTTACTGATTACAATGTTCTCTTGGTCCTGCTCACTTCACTCTTTATTATTTCATGCAAGTCTTCCCATGTTTTTCTAAGATTATTGACCTCATCATTTCTTATAGATCTTTTCACATCCTCTGAATTTATTTAGACATCATCTTAGCCAAAATACTGAAAAATATAGTGTATACTGTCCAGACCCATGATCTGACACCAGTTATTGGTCTTATCTATATAGTCTTATCTACCCAAGTAGGTTGTAACTCCTTGAAAGGAGAGAAAGTATCAGAATTCTGGATTCTTTGTGAGGCCTAACACGTTTAGTAGATATGTGTTGCCTGGTTTCAAGTGCTGACAGTTCCAGTGTATCAGGGACCCAATAAGAAGAGCTCACTTCAATATCCTTGTAATTAAAGGCAGAATGTGGCAGCAGTGAACCATGCTGAGGATGGCTTCCAGCTGAGTCACACATGGATCTCTTGAAGGCTCCAAGAGGGGGGAAAGGGGAGTGCTTTTTGATCTGGTTGGATGAGAAGCCACAGTGACTACAGACCACAAAGGGCCCCACTCTGTGGGGAAGGTGGTGTAATTTGTGTACCCTTTCGCATCATTTCACTAAGAAACTTTACAGGCTTTCTTGGTAATTGCTTCAAAGTAGCCAATAATTTTCCAGAAAAGAAGGTGGGCCAACTTTCTTTCTAGCAAAAGTGGGAGATGACAGATGGAGAGCCTGAGTTGGGTGCTGATGGACCACATACGATCGCATTAACCAGATGAAGGTCTTCAGTGGTATTTGGAAGATAGACTCAGGAGAATTTGGGAAAACATACAAGAATTATGCAATATGAGATAGTGTGAATGGGCTAAGACTTAAACCAGTGAAAGAAATACCCGCATTCACGAGATGATGGATTCACTGAAGTGCTAAAACATAACCTTCCTCATTCTCTGACCCAAATTCCTCTTGCAACAATTAAATTTTCCTTAAACTGGTTCATGGGAGAGGGGCTGTGCCTCAGCTTCCATAACCTATGTCTCCATCAACTGAACAAAGTGATGACACTCTTTCAACTCAGCTGTCATTCTGAATGTGTTTCATGATACATTTTGAGGCTTACTGCTATTTTTTTTGTATCTATCCAGTCTCCATCTCTAACTCTGATCCCTCTCCTGAGTGCAAATATTGCATTGCCAACTGTCTTTATTTCCATCTGGACATCTCTACCTGGAGATTCTACTTACATGTCCCAGAATGGAGGAGGGAGACAGGAGGGTGAGGAGACCAGAAATCCAAAACACTGCTTCAAGAAAGTGGGAATTTTAGGTTAGCAAAGAGAAGTCTTTGTGGGAATGTGATAATGATGTTCAAGGATTTATAGTCATCTCATGTAGAAGGATTATATGGGATGTTCTAAAAGTTTTAGTCCAGCTTTAAGCTACTGAACTTTTTTTAAAAAGATTTTTGGGCCACTCTGTATTTGTTCTGATTTGCTGCAGAGGGCAAATCTAAGGACAATCACTTGCAGTTGGAGAGAGAAAGATTTCAACTTTTTTTAAAGAAATAACATTTATAATTATTCCAAGGAGGAATAAGCTGCCTTAAGAAGTAGTGAGTTTACCATCAATAGAATATTCAAGTAGAGAGTAGATGGTCACTTGGGGAAGTTGTAGAAGACATTGTTTGGTTAGACCTTGTGCTAAGTGACCTCAGATATCCCTCCCAACTCTGTGATTCTGTCATCATCTTCCTCCTAAAATTTTCTCCCATTATTCTCCCAGTGACCAGGACTCAAAACCTTAATCATCTTTAATTTAGTCTTCTCACCCACATTTAATTAGCTCCCATTGTCCTCTTCTCTTGATACTACCATAGACAGTTCTGGTACTCATTGCTTTTCACCTGCACTCTGTAATTGTCTGTGCCCTCTCTGATCATTTACACAATTGCTAAAAAAAAAAAAAAAGGTTCCTAATTTATAGATCTGACCATGTTAATCCCTACCTCAAAAAATACCCTTCTTGTCTATGTAACCACCTTAGCCTCCGATTTACATTCTTCCATAATCTAGTTTTAGCCTAATTTTCCAGCCTCATTTCACATCAGTCGCTTTCATGTACTTTCTGTTCCCAGACAACTTGGACCATTAGCTGTTCTCCCAGCTCATCCTGCACTTCCTTACCTCCATGAATTTGTACAGGCTCGTTTTCACCATTTCTAAAGTGACTACTCTTTTTATATTTGCCTGATGAAACCTTTCTCCTCCCAGGTCTAGCTTAAAGGGCATCTACTCCCTGAAGTTTTCCATTATCTCTCAGCTCAAAGTTAAATCCCTCCCTCTCCAGTTTCCTTATAGCTCCATGGTATTTTCCTTTGTCTCGATCACCATTTACCTTATATTATGTTTATTTGAAGACTAACACATTTTATGGTATCATAGAGATCATTGAGGAAACTACATTCTCCAACGGCAAAGTGACTTGCTTATGTTCATACAGATAGTTCATGGGAAGGTCCAGGACTTGGACTTGGTTTATAACTCTTAGTCCAAATCTCTTTTCAACTTGTTTCTCCCCATGGTACCAATCGGAATACCAAGGACTAGGAATGCAGTTTTTATTTTTGTTTTCGTATCTCTAGGACGTTGCACATACACATATATGCAAAGTGGCCATGATTCTGTTGGTGTAGGAAATTTTGGGTGTGGGAGCTCTTTCCATAAATGAAGATCCCAAGTGGTCTGTCAATCAATGAATAAGCAATTATTACATGTCCACTATGTGCCCACTATTGTTAGATGATGGGGATATAAAAACAGGAATGAAATATTTTCTTGCCCTCAAGAAGCTTATATGCAAGTTAGCACACATCTAAGTACCTAATGGGTACACAGGTAAATATATGCAAAACATATTCATTAAATGGTGATTTCAGTGGGAAACATTAGCAGCTGAGGGTATCAGGAAAAGTACGTTTCTAAGAGGCAGAGGGAACAGGTAGCAAATTTCAGGCATAGGGGACGGGGCAAAAGTAAGCAGGCTGGAGATGGATTATCATAAGTGAGGATCAGCAAGAAGACCAATGTGGCTGGACATTAGTGTTTGTAAAGGGAGAAATTTTATAATAAGCCTTTAGAAGGAATTTAGAAGGCAGGCTTAGAAGGATTTTAGTGGCTGAATCCTTAGGGAGTAGCCTAAAGCACATGGAGGTTAAGTGATTCTTCCCATAGTTACTCATGATCACACCTTTAATGTCAAAGGTAGGGGGTGAATCCAAGCCCAGATCTCTCTGTTATATCTCATTGCCTACATGCCTTACGCACAGTAGGCATGAAATACATATCTGTCAAAGTGAATCCAAATCATATAGTACTGAAAAATAGTGAGTTGCAATTTTAGTTCAATTTATGGTTCAATTTATGAATAGACTTGAAACAAAATGGCAGCTGAAAGCTTTAAAATTGGTCTTACATTCTTAGCTTTTCAGCTTTGAAGGAAATTTGGCCTCTTAATAAAGATTACAGAAGTTTGGGATTTCACAGAGTGAGGAATATATCTCTAAGGCTCCTTCCTGCTCTAAAATTGTCACTCCATGGTCCTAAGACCAAATAAGATGTAGTGAGAGAGCATTCCCCCCCATGGGGGACAGTGAGAGAAAATTCTAGGAGCCAAGAGAAGTCTGTGAAATAGCAAAGGGGCCAATGTCACTGGATCGAAGAGTATTTGGTAGGGAGTAAGATATAAAAAAAATGGAAAGATGGTGGCAGGGTGAGGGAACCAAGGGGATTGGAGCAGCCAATTGTAGTGGGAATTAAGTGAACCACATTGACTCTATCTTGTGACTCAATTCAGGAACTAGCTCAGCTCCCCTTCTGTTTAGTTATGGTCTATTCAGTTAGTCTAATTTCTGTCTTGTAAGAAAATTTTGTTCTATTGTGGGAATTGGGAGAAAACCTCATTGTATTGTTAAAACCTAGCCATGCTTGGCTTGGAAGCTGGACCACCTTTGCCTGCTGTTTAGCTAACCTAAGCAACCCTTACTAAGGAGCTAGGTTATGCTGACCAGGAACCGAGTTAGAGCTAAAGATTGATGTAGGGATTTTTCTCACAATTGTACATCTCCAGTAACTCATATGTCTTATCTGAAAAATGGCCTCTACTGATCAATTAATTATTGTTTCCATGTTCCTTTGATTGTATATGGACACTTGAGAGGAGTAGGATACCTCTTTTTCTGATAACCATTCCATAATTTCTGGGGGCAGTAACCTTGTTTGAATTGCTATCATAAGCCCCCTCCCTCATTTCTGCAAATAAACCTGTAAGACATTAATTTATTCAACATGTTTTTGTCTACATAATGTTGGCTGAGTTCATATGGATATTGCCCATGAAGGACCTTTTGATTCCATTCTTTGAGCTGAGCCATTTCTTAGGTTTCACGAAGATAAACCAATTTTGGTTGCATTTGAAAAATTCCATGATGTATATCTGTTATCCACCTTTATCTGTCAGGTGAGTGATGCTGACTTTTTCCAAAAGCATTTCTGTAAGGTTTTCTTTCAAACCTGTTTATCACATGTTTATCATGTGCTATAAAAATGTCTGTCAATCCTTGTCCTTTTTGGTGAGGAAGTGTTAATCTTTCTATAGCTGTCTTAGGGTGATGAGCCTTTTGTTATGTTAATATCATACAAGATACTTCCCAAATCCGCTATGATTCATTTTACAGTTCTGAAGGTGTACATTAAGACAGATGGTGTGTAGGTGTTAATTGCTTTAAACATGTTCATCCCCATTCAGCTTGATTTCAGAAAGCCAGCAAGTCTTTTTATTTATTCAGTCTCAGCTTTCCCCTTAATAGGTTTATATTTGATGTGTTTCATCTGGAGAAGATCAAAGCATGTGTAAGTATCTCCTTTGGCCGTTTGTTCAATTTGACCTGTGGATTCAGCTTAAAAACTTTTTCTCTCTATCCTTCCTTGGCATACGTTAAGCATTTTACCCTTATTGAGTACAAATAACATTTTAAAATCACTGGAGAAAGATCCATATAACTAATGGTGTGTACAGATAGCCATATTGATGTTATGCATGTACCTCAATGTATTTTTGTTGACTTTAATTTGGAAACCATATTTAAATCTGTTTGGGAGAGATGATAATAGATTTAAGGATAGGCAGAACTCTAATATATTTAACTGAACAATGCCACATTTTATAGAAATGACTCGACATTATTGTGTTACTGGTATGTTTTATTTAGGGAGCCATTTTCCATGTGTATTTCTAAAATCTCTAGCATTCTTGCTAGGATCTATTTTATTATTTGCAATATATGACTAAGCCATGAGTTCAGAGCTATATCAAGGATTCAGTGATAATAAAAGCTGTATAAATGATAAAATATCTTCAGGTGGCTTCTCAAGCATGACTGAATTGATAATGGATTGGTCTTTACACCTCTCGGATTTGTTACCACATCCTTTTGGATACTCACCAAATATGTTGCTTTCCTGTGCTTACAGATTTTTTTAAAAAGTGTTACAAGCTGTGAGAACTTGTTTTAAAGTACATACGCATTGGCAGAAACTAGGTATAGACCAACATCTCATACCATATGCCAAGAAAAGGTCAAAATGGGTGCATGATTTAAAAATAAAAGGGGAATCTCATAAGCAAATTAGGGGAACATGGAATACTTGTGAAATCTATGGATAAGGGAAGAATGCATGACAAAACAAGAGATAGCGAGTATTTTGGGATATAAAATGGATAATTTTGGTTACATTAAATTAAAAAGATTTCACACAAAAAAAATGCAGCCAAGATTAGAAGGAAAGCAGGAAACTGGTGAAAAATTTTACAGCAAATTCCTATGATAAATACCTCATTTCTTAAGTATATAGAGAACTGAGAAAAATTTATAAAAATATGAATTAATCCCCAATTGATAAATGGTTAAAGAATATAAACATGAAGTTTTCAGAAGAAAAACATCAAGACTATCTAAAGTCATATAAAAAATGCTCTAAATCACTACTGATTAGAGAAATGCAAATTAAAACAACTCAGTGGTACCACCTCACACCTGTCACATTGGCTAATATGACAGAAAAGGAAAACAACAAATGTTGCAGTGGATATGAAAAAATAGGGATACTGATGCACTGTTGGTGGAGTTGTGAACTGATCCAATTATTCTGGAGAGCAATTTAGAAATGCTGTAAGCCCAAAGGGCTATAAAGCTATGCATACCCTTTGACCCAACAATCTCACTTCTAGATCTGTATTCCAAAGAGATCAAAGAAAAAGAAGAAAGGTCCTATTTGTACAAAAATATTTGTAGCAGCTCTTTTTTTGTGGTGGCAAAGAATTGTTAATTGAGAGGATGCCCATCAGTTGGGGAATGACTGGACAAGTTGCAGTATATGAGTGTGGTGGAATACTAATGTGTTATTAGAAACAATGAGTAGAATCATTTCAGAAAACCTAGGAGGACTTAGATGAACTGATATAAAGTGGAGAGAGTGGAGCCAGGAGAACATTGTACACATAGACAACAATAGTGTATGATGATCAGCTATGATTGACTCAGCTCTTCTCAGTAATACAAGGATCTAAGACAATTCCAAAAGACTCATGACGGGAAATGCTAACCACATCCAGAGAAAGAACTGTGGAGTCTAAATACAGATTAAAGAATACTTTTCAAAACTTTTAAAAATTGTTTCCTTTTTTTGGGGAGAGAGGTCTGTGTTCTCTTTTGCAACATGGCTAATATGGAAATGTTTTGCATGACTGTGCATGTATAATCTGTATCAAAGTACTTGCCTTCTCAAGGATGGGAGAGGGGAGGGAGAAGGGAATTTAAAACTCAAAAATTATAAAAAAGTAAAAAATTATGTTACATGTAATTGAGAAAAAATAAAAACATTCTTTAAGAAATATGGTACATAAACATGTGACTGGAATGTATTGGTAGAAGTTACTGCCATTCTCAGCTTTTTGCAATAAATATTTAATGTCTTTTTATTAAGTAAGATGGAATCAGGCTTTTATCCAAGAGGAAGTTGGTTAGGTGGTAGGGTAAAATCATGTTTGCTAGCAAATACCATGTAATTTGAAGTACTTAAGCCAATAGTTACCAGTCTCCTTTGGGCTCCCCACCTTCCAGTTTTATAGAGATACCTTAGTTTCAATTACCTGGTCATTCATTCAGTTAACAAGGAGTAAGCTTTCTGTTTTACCCATTGCTTCTAGGATAAACTATAAACTCCCCTGTTTCACTTTTACATATCCTTACAACCTGAGCTCATTCTAATTTTTTACACCCATTTTATATTGTTTACTCCCCTTCCTACATACTAAGGTTCAGCTAAATTAGGCTTTTTTCCCCCTGTTCCTCACACATGATAATAAATGTTCCATCTCTATGCCCCTCTATCCTTAGTTAACTTGTATTTATTCTGTATATCCATGCATACACACATATATAATACATTCATATATATATATGTGTGTGTGTGTGTGTGTGTGTGTGAGAGAGAGAGAGAGTGTAAACTTATTAGTGTCATTTTTCTTGAGAGAATGTAAACTTTTTGAAAGCAAAAGTTGGTGTCTTTTTTTATCTCTATATTTCCATTGCTTACCACAGTATCTGGCAAATAGTAGGCCATTAATAAACAATTGTTGGTTAATTGACTTTTTGTATTGATCCAACTTGGACTTTTATTTTGTTGGATTTCTTTAGACAACTAAAAATTTTCCATAGCCTTTGGTGGATTCTTTCTTTCCTCTAATTTTTCTGCTTCTCAGGCTTCAATAATATAGCTTTGTACAGGCATTGGATTATTCATTTTATTCTTTACAGTGCTTTAACTTCTTGTATGGGCATTTGCATTCAGTTGTCAATCAAAGGTATCAATAATTTCCGATACACTTCTGTTTTCCATATTCCTTTATATCTGTTTCTTTTTACTAATTTTAATCAGGAAATATGGTGTTTGAGTTTTCTATTGTCCATATCAGCTAGAAATTGATGTCATCTTTCAATGAATTTCCATGATTGTTCTCTCAAGCCATTTTTGCCGTGGTGGTCTTTGGTGACCGTTCTTAGGAATATTCTTTGACATTGCTTCTTCTCCTCCTATAGGCCTTACTACAACAAACACAATTATGCATGCTGATGGGTTCAGGTTTTCAAATACTTTTATATTCTGTCAAGCATTGTGGGAGAATGTGTTCATTCATGCTAATTATAAAAATATTAACTTTTAAAAATTACTCTTTTTTGGTATATCCAGTTTATTAGTTGAATTGATGTTGTCAAAAAGAGGGCTTTGATATTGTAATCTAAGTATGCCATCTCCTTAAAATCTTTTAGGGCATGAACATATTTTTGCCATCACTTCACTATCTGATAGCATTTTTCAATTTTGCATTAAGTATACGTTTTCAGTACCTTCAGGATGCTTCAGGAATTTTTTCTTCTTCAGATTTTAGTGACTGCTCAATTTTTGATCTTACATCATCTAACCTGGGTTTAGGAATGAAATTCTTTCTTATATATTCCTTGCACTGATTTGCAGTACATGATTGTGTCACTTGGAGCTTAAAATACTGACAAAAAGTGGTATGATTTCTTGCCTATAAATAGTTAGATTCATCTCCAGTTTTGTTATGTTTAATAGCATGTAACAAAAGCATTTATACCTTCAGAACCACTTTAATGGATAGTGACACCTGCCCAGAAACATTTCCAGAAATTTGGGATATTGGTACCCCTTTATGACTTTGAGTAGTGAACATAAAGCCAAATATTCCATTGAAAGGTTTTGCTGGTTGGTCTTCTTTGCTACCACTGCAATGGATAAGAAATGACCAAGGCATTATAGGTGTTTCTGTATTCCTGACACGCATCCTTACTCACCCTGGTTGAGTCTACATGTTTATATCCAGCCATTTGTCCTATGATGATTCAATGTCCCCTCTGCTAAAGCCAGGCCTCCTCAAGTAAGTCACATGCATTCATTCCACACTCAGCATAGTGGCTCACAATATTGCTTTCACCTGGAATGCCTTTTCTGGCTACACAAATCTTATCTAACTTTCAAGATCCAAACAAGTCACACTTGTTAAAGGAAATCTTCTGGGACATCCTCCAACTCCCAGATATATCGCTGACCCAGCTTGCTAGAGATGAATCATATATCTATATCTATATCTATATCTATATCTATATCTATATCTATAATCTATATCTCCAGAATTGGGCACATTGTCTGGTATGTAGTAGGTACTTAATAAAGATTTCCTAAGTGACTAGCAGTTGTTATGACTCCTTGTTCTCAGGGATGGTCTGAGCTTAGTTTTTCTGTTGGAGGAGGGAGACCTCCTGCAGAAGGTGAGCTCAGTATTGAAAGGAAATCAGGGAAGTCAGTAGGCAGAGGTGAAGAGGGAGAATGTTCCAGGAATGGGGAACAGTCAGTGAAAAAGTAAGGAGATGGAATGTCACATGCAAGGGGAGAGCACGAAGGTCAGTGTCACTGGGTTGTAGAGAACATGGGAGGGAGTAAAGTAGAAGACTGGAAAAATAAGAAGTAAGGTTATGAAGACCTTTAGACGCCAAACAGCTATTTATATAATGGGGTGGGGGGCACAATGAGAATGGGGAAAGGTGCCCCTGGAGGTTATTTGAGTGGATGGATAACTATTCAAATCATTGCTTGTTTCAGAAAAAATCACCTAGTTTCCAGAATATCCTTCTGGGAGTAGAATTAGGTATCCTTAACAGTATTTGCATTTTTTGTAAAGACCAAATGCAGTATCAAGGGCTATCTGAAGAATGAAGAGAGACAGTGACAGAGGAAGGCAGACAAGAAGCTGTCACTTTAGAGATGTCATAGGGTTAAGGTGCATACTGGTCTGCGATTGCACAGAAAAACCAATCAGTGACACTGTCCCAGGTTTATCACTGCATCCCAGAAACTGTCCTGCTGTAACAGGCCAGATGCCCTTCTCTTAAGGCCATGCCGTTTATGCTTCAGGTGTGGTCCAGAAGAAAGCACAACTGACCTCACTGAATATTTATTAAGTACATCTACTATGTGTAAGGCACTATGTGAGGGTCTGAAGAAGACAGAGATAGAGGCTGGACCTGTGATTTCCTTGATATGGGGAAATCTTGGATGAGGAAACTCCCTCTGCCAATTCAGGTGGACACCTCTGAGCTCAGTCTTGGAGATTTTCCCAGAGCACTGATAAGTTAAGTAACCTGTAAAAGGTCATGTGCCCAACGCGTCTTAGAGGTTAGATTTGAACCCAGGTCTTCCCAGCTCTGAGGCCAGCTCTGCATCTATTACTATCTCTACATTCAAGAAACTTACAATATATTTAGAATTATTTGTATAAATCAATGTCTATCTATCATCTATCTATCATTTATCATCTTTCAATCTATCCTCTATGTATCTATGTATCTATCTATGTATCTATGTATCTATCTATCTATCTATCTAGGGTAGTCTGAGCTTAGATTTTCTGTTGGAGGAGGGAGAGACCTCCTGCAGAAGGTAGGATTTGAGCTGAGTGTTGAAAGGAAATCAGGGAAATCAGCAGGCGGGGTGAAGAGGGAGAACATTCCAGGAATGGGGAACAGACAGTGCAAAAGCAAGGAGGTGGAATGTCCCAGAAAGAAGGTCAGTGCCACTGGGTTGTAGAGAACACGGGAGCGAGGAAAGCAGTAGCCTGGCAAGACTGGAAAGTGTTATGAGATGAGATGATGTATAGATTCCTTCATGTTGGAGAATTGAAGCAGACTACATAGAGGGAAACTGTAATTGATCTGGATGAAAAGAATACCAGCAGGTAGAGATGGAGGCAGGCATTGTTGGAATATGGAATGGTGTTAGCAATGCCATGTGGGTAGGAAACCATGGCCTGGGTTTGTATCTCCAGAAGAGAAGCAAGTCTATCTCTATTAACACTGAAAGAGTACAGAAAATATATGCTCATATGCGCACACACACTTACATACAACTCTTAAAGATTTCAATCTTGACTCCTGGGTCCAATGCTCTTTCTGCTAGGCCACACTGTCATTCCATGCTTCCTTTCTTAAGCTCCAATCTCAGAACAGAACATGTACATGCAACATACCATGTCTCTTTTGAAAGTAAGCTCCCACAAGGACCGTGCCTTAAGTATATTGTGTGTGGCACTGAGCACAAAGGGCTAAGTTGATGAGCTTCTTATCAACAAGAACAACAACAACGTACACTGAATTCACTTACTTAATCAAAAATACTTAGTGATCATCTATTGTGTCTATCGGGTCAGGTGTTATAGGAACTAAAAGAGAAGAATGTTTAGTATTTGTCCTCAAGGAGCTTATGAGATAGGTAGTGGAACAACGCCAATCAAGAATCTCTAAGCACCCAAAGAAGTGATTCCTGGGAACAAAGCAGGAAAAAGGAATTTTAATGCTTTGGGCAAATGCTATTAAGAGGAAAGCATGGCTCACAAATACTTATCCCCAGGAAGAGTCAGGCAGAGGGTCCAGCACTGAAGTAAGGCAGGCCTTGGAAGGGGCGGGGTGCAATGGCTACTGCACCCTTGGGGATGGCAACTTAGGGCTAGATGAGAAAACAGGGATGGCTGTACCCTGACATGGAGAGGAAGGACACTCTTAGTATGTCAGTTTGTCTTGCCACAATAGGGAAGATCCTAGTTACATCTCTGCCTGAGAGGCAGGGATGGTTTTGTTCACGCTATTTCCCTCCTTGGACTCAGGACAACCCTGAAGTCTAGAAAAATTCAGTAACTTCCCTAATGTTACACACTGAGTCAGAAGCTCAATCAGGATTGGAACTCCAGGCTGTTAACCTTTAGCCCTGTGCATCTTCAATTCTATGGCTTCTCTCAAGAGACCTGAAGCTGTCCCACAGCTACACTGCAGCAAAACAACAGGAACAGGGCTATGGGGATGAGCAGATCACACAGGTCAGTGGGGACAAGGCGATAGTTATTTCCCTGAACTGGGATTTGGCTAGATCTCAGATTTTTCTCTCAAAAGAGGTCAAAGTCCTCTTAGTCACTGGGGGTGTCAGAGGAAAGTGATCTTAGGGACATTTTTCCTAATTCATGCCCTATCTGTCTGAAGTCAGAAACTCTTAATAGCTGCCTGAAGACTATGCCTGGAATTCTACCCAAGGGACAGAATGGGGTTAGGTGAGAGGAAGGTTCCAATCCAGAAACTGACCCAGCAGAACTCTCCAAAAAGATAGATAAAGAAGGACCTCCCTTGAGGATTCTGTGTAGCATTACAAGATTTTTTATCTCCTGCAAAAAATGATCAAATGAAAGGAGCTATATTCAGTTCAGGACTAGCTGATCTGCAAGGGAAATTTTTCAAACTCTCCCTCCCCCCCCATGCTTTTTTTTTTTTTTTGCTTTCACAGATTTCTGTTCATTTATACACGGGTTTGGTTGCTTGTTAGTGTAGTCTGTAGTGTTCCCCTAAGGATAGAACTCTGTAGATGGATGAATTTTTTTATTTTATTTTCTTAATATTATTCTTGGCTTTTTGGTGAGGATTTTTTTTTAATGATTATTCCTTGTGGTATTATTTTAGTTTCCAATTACAATGCGGGTATGCTTTAGCACACTGCTATTTTGTAAATGGATGTATATGCTTATTGTTAATTGATTCCCCAAACAGGCCCCAAATGTTTGCATTTAGATTGTGTATTATATTACTCGCATGCCACCGAGTTGGCCCCGTGCCATCTGGGGATCTTAGCCTGCCGGAGACAGAGCGGACAGAGTTTGTTCTCCCTCACACCTGTGCAAAGCAGTTTGTTGGCCCACTTTCTTCACTCTGATGGGCTAGAGTTAAAGGTGACACTTTATGGAAGGGGCCATACCAATGCTCTGAGGTTCTCTTGTTATGCTTGCCAAGAAAAGAGGTGGAAAATTGTGGGAGTATGTGTGTTTTTAAAGCTTCGGTTGCCTTAAATTTCTATATTTTTATGAAAGAAACAAGTAAGTGGTGGACTTCAGCCACAATAGGATTAGCAGTGGAGAAAGTCAGGATATCATAGGCTTATAAGTTTTTGACTTGGAAAGGACCCTAGAGATCATCCAGGCCAACCTTCTCATTTTCAAATGAGAACACTGAGGCTGGGGAAGGAAAGGAACTTGTATTAATTACTGGCATCCCAAGCTGGAACTTTGAATGCATTTCCCCATAAAGTCCCAAAGCTTATATACTTGCTCCTCCCAGCTCCTATCTATACTCTTTGCATTTTGAACAGTGTCCTCATCGGGCTCTGTGGTTCTAGAGTATAATTAAAGTAAATTTTGCTTCAGAGCAGACTAAAGAAGATATCAATATTTTTGAGTTGTATGATCATGGACAAGTAAGAAAACCTTGCTGAGCCTCAGTTTCCTCATCTGAAAAAATGGAGATAATAAACATTACCTATCTCATGGGACTATTGTGAGGAAAGTTCTTTTTGTACCTTAAAGTGCTAGGGAAATAGGATTGATTATTATTATTATTACTTGTTAGGGGCTTAGTTGTTTTATAATGCTCTGTAGTAAAAAAAAAAATTCTCCCTAGCTCCAAACAATGATTTGGACTTGTGCAACCCACTTACAAATTTGAGGGTATTTTTGTATGCATGTGTCTTGACTCTTCAACTCAAATCTAAGCCCCTTGAGGAGAGGAGGGGACAGGTTACAGGTGTTTATTAGGGGTCTACCATGTGCTATGGGTGTACTGTGCTAAGTGCTTTATGAAAGTATCAGTGGATATAATTGTTCTTCAGAATAATCCTGTGAGGTAGTTACTATTATCATTATTGTTATTCACATTTTACAGTTAAGGAAACTGAGGTAGAGGTTGGATGACTTGGCCAGGGTCACACAGCTAGTAAGTATCTGAGGCTGGATTTGAACTCAGGTCTTTCCAACTCCAGGACCTGTGCTCTATCTACTCATATAGGAGATAGTGTGCCATGATGTACTTAGAATCAAGAGACTTGAGTTTAAATCCTGGATGTAACCCATAAAAGTGTGACCACAAGCAAGTCAGATAATGTCTCTGAGCTTTAGTTTTCTCATTTGCAAAATGTGAATATAATTTTGAAAGGTTTTCACACACAACAACCTTGTGAGGTGGGCAGTACAAACATTAATGTGCTATAAAATGAGTTATTATTAGGTGTGGGAACCTTGGGAAAAAGTAGTTAGAACATTTACAAACCTGAAGAACTAAAGTAATATTAATAAATAACCAGCAGTATAAGCATAGGGTTCTGAAAGAAGTTTGCTTTAAATCTTAAGCAAAACAGATTACAACACAAATAAAACTGCCCCAAATTGAATATGCAAGATACAAAGAAAGATTTATGAGCATGAAGCAAGCAATTTTTGCCAAAGACTGATTTTTTCAGTCCTTTCTTCCCTTCTCCACAAACCTCTTCCCAGTCCAATCTCATCCACAATTGGCGTGGTGTTGAACCCACAATGGGCTGAGTGTCTCACCTATCCCAAGAACAACTAGTCACTAGCCTTAAGCCAAGAGTGAAGTTTGGAACATCAGCTCCAGGAAGGGGAAAAAGATTCTGAGTAGGCACTGGGGTCTTCTTGTTCATTCTCATAATCCTTAGATATCTACTTGGCCACACAAACATAGTCAGAAAAGGCATATTTTTCACATATTTTTTGGAGGAAGGGATGACAATATATGCAATGGAAATCTGAGAGTTAATGCCATTATTAAATCAATCTCTCCCTCTCTTCCCTGCCTCTCTCCCTCCCTCCCTCCTCTGAGGAGTTTTTTTGGGGCCACTCCAGAACCAATAATTCAAGTTCAGAAAACAGCTTGTCATTTCCCAGGGTTATCATCCTCAGAACTTGTTTTGGAGACATCTCAAATATTAGATAAGGTGGGATTATCTGATTGGGAGCTGGGAAACTAAGGTCACCAGCCTGAGTGAGGTCCTGTCTTCTTCCTGGATGTTGGAATGTCTTAGAATCTCAGCCAAATGAACTCGCACAATACTGGGTCTTAGGAGAGTTTACTTAAAAAGGTTAATCCATCTGCTCCTTTGCTGACTCACCAGCCTTTCTCAGGCTCAGCAAAGTCAGCTGAATAAAAAAGAATAGGACACTGCCCTTGCCATTTTTAGATGAGATGTGTTCACTGAAGGGGAGTGTCCTCTGGTCCTGACACAACCTCTATATCAGTGTCTCTACCCATTCACTCCAGACATTCCCTGGAGTGCCTTGCTCTCTTCTTCTCTGAACCCTACCCATCTTCCAAGGTCACATTTAAGCCCCATCTTCTCCTCCACGCTTGACTCCAAACTCATCTCTTTTTGTCTCAACTCAACCACCATAGGATCATGTTATAAAATTCACTTAGACTTCCCTGAGTGAACATAACCAAGACAACCTTCAGAATTTTGGTTTCTTCATCTGTAAATGGAAAATAATATCAGTACTACCAACCTCATTTATAATAAGGTGCCTACTATGATGAAAACCCCTTACTAATAATACAAATTGCAACTCTTCTACAAGTTGTAGAGGGCTGTTTGGGGAAACTTCAAAAAGGAATGATTCTCCCAGGGTCACACAGCTAGTATATATTGGAGGTAGAACCTGAAACCAGAAATTCTTGACCCCAAGGCCATCTCCTTATCCATGACAGATTTGGAAAGGACTTTAGAGATCACCTAAATTAGCTACTTAATTTTACTGATGAGGGAACTATCTGCATTACCTTATAAAGTAATTTTTTAAAAGATGTTTCAATCTTGTCTTCCATGCCATATTGTGATTGCCTCAAGGGAAAGGACCATGCTGGCTCTTTTATGTTTCTCATAGTGTCTAACTGAATGCTTTCGACATGACCGAAACCCTGTAAACATTTATTCAGCAAATGAATGTAGGAGTGAGTGGAGAGTAGCCATTCAGGAAGTACGAAGTGAACTAAATTCTATTCTTTCCTGTCCAGATACAGTACTGGGTCCCTGCTTTAAGAGGCAGAACTTTGAAAGCATTTACCAGAGGACAGAATATACTTTGATACAGTGATAGATAACTTTGAAAACAAAAATGTTTTCCCCTGCACTGGGCCCATGAGAAATCTAAAAATGGAGTTAAACAAAATCAAGCTTCAAACAAAAGTCACAGAAATCATAAAATGATAAATCTAAAAAGAACCCTCAAAGGTCATCTAGTCTAAGACACATGCTTTATAGATGAGGAAACAGAGGACCAGACAGGACGTGACTTGCCCAAGTTAATAAGGGAAGTACCTGGGATTTGAACCCAGGTCCTTTGACTTCAAAAACAGTGTTCTTTCCCCTGTACCCTGACTGTGAACAGGTTGCTTGGAGCTATTAATGACAGATATTTCTGAGAGTAAGGCTTAAAGTCTTCCCCCTCCCCCCAGGGTAATGGGTTGAATGAAGCACAAGACAAAGGTTAGGAAGATGAGGAAATGCCAGGAAAGGAGGAAAGAACACAAAGGATTATCTTTTTCCAAATAAGTCTTCAGCTCCCATGTCATGTTATTTTATATTGTGCCAAATGAAAATAAGTTAAACCCTTCAGTCCCCTATTAGAGAGTGTCGGAACTGAGAGAAAATACGTAGTCCCTGCATTGATAAACTATGCCTCAACATCTCTCCCCGCACTAACCTCCTATCCCTCAGAAAACATCACCATCATCTCCAGTGGTACCTTGATGAACTCCTCTTCCCAGGCCTAGCTTTGAAAGGCCAACGAGCTTAGTGCATGGAAATCTTGTGTCCCAGGTGATACATCATGGAGACATAACGTGGGAGAAAACCTCTTAATCTAATCAAAATGGAGCTTCCAAATGGTATTTATTATTCTTTCTTGCTTATCTTCTATTACAAAGTCATTTTTTCTTGATAAAAAACAAAAGCTTAAATAGGAAACTGTACTCTTCACTTGCTACAAATCTGAGGATTCCAGGAGGCAGAGCAAAATGGGCAGTTACCTATTAGGGTGATTTGAGGACACCTCGTCTAAAAATATCTCCCTAAGGAATGCCTGAAATTTCACCATTAGAAATTTTTTTGGGGAGTATCCACAATAGGGGTAGCACATTAAGTCACTTGTTATGAATGAGACCATCAGTTGTTTCCTTTGAGAGGAGACATTGAATGGCATGAATGTGGAAGCAGGGAGACTCTGAGAGAAGGAGAAAGGACATAGAAAGGGGAGACCTAAGTGGAAAACTTCCCCATCTCTTGGCCTTATTTTTTCATGTCCATTCTGCAACTATTCTGGCCTTCTTACTTATTCTGACCCTTGACCCCCCTGAAGAAGTTCTCTATGTCGCCCCATAGTCTTTCCCTGGAACTCAAGTCATTCTGTGTTGATCTGTCACTATCTCTTTACCCTTGCAAGAAGGCTTTCTGGTTCCTGGTCCTAGAAATCCTTTTATTTTCTTTAATTATTTTTCTCTGTCCCATCTGGTTTACCTGAAGCAACCTAGCCAGATGTTAGGGCTAATTCTGCCAACAGCAGTAGAGCATACAGGTAAGGGTCAGAAGACCTGGGTTCTTTAACTTAACTGATGAGTCTCAGTTTCTTTCTAAGATGGGGATAATATTTGTGCTATTCATGTCACAGTATTGTTGTGAGGATAAAAACGAGATAAGGAAAGTCCTTTGCAATTGTCAAATTCTGTATCACTCTTTTAAGTGACCTTGCCTTTTTATTTTAATTGACATTCATATATTGCTTCAATGTGAGGCAGGTGCTATAGGCTTTATCATTCTCATTTTTAAGGTGAGGAACTCACCTAGGGTCTCAGGGCTGTAAGCCCAGCAATGTCCAATATTCCATGGTAACTCACTTCTTTGCCTACTTTTCTATATCCTCATTTAGATCCTCATAGTCTTTCTAGTGGCCCCATAAGTATCATCACTCCAGATCTCCTTTGGATTACATCTACTCCTACCAATAGCTAGCATCTGATTGTAGCTTCTTTCCTGTTTCAAAATTCACAATCTCACTATTGAACTTCCCACTAGGTTCTAGTGCTGAGGACATGTAGGTAAAACAAGGAGTGAAGAGAAATGAAATGGCTAACAATTGTAAGAGGGGTGTTCATGTACATGTGTGTGTTTGTGAACATATGTAGATATTTGTTTCAACCAATGTGTACCAGTACAGAGCCAGGAACTCAGCACAGTTAGCCTGGACTCATAAGAGAAGGTATCTTGAATCTAAAGAGGAAAGCATGGCATTTACAAACTGTCAGTAGGTAATGCTGGTATATGGCGTACACAAGGATGGTGAGAAGGGGAAGGGGACGCCTGGACTGTACTTTACAAAAGGCTTTCTTGTTCAAAGCAGGGAGTTGGAGCTGAGAAGGCAATATATGCTGTAATGATTTTCAGTCCTCCACTGATCAAGGATATATGTGGTTAGGGGAGATTACTGTGGGAGAGGGTATCTTTGCAAAACTCTAAACTTCGAATTAACCAGATCCTATAACTTACCAAAATTAACTTAGCACAGAGTGTAGCCTGAGAAGAGGAAAACTTATTTAGTCCAGCATTTAGAGCAGATGATGGTCATTCTTCTTCCTCAGGGCAATGTTGCCTGCTTCTATGGTGTGGCAGAGTAGAAGAGGCCTATTCTATTCAGGGTCAAAAGATCTGATTTCCAACACATGCTATATATGTGACTGGAGGCCAATTACACTGCAGCTGGAAGACTCAGTTTATGTGAAAGACTCATTTATGTGAAATGGGCATAAGAATACTTGCATTACCTACTTTTCACTGTTAATGGGAAGAAAATATATTTTTTAAATATTATGAAGCACTTCAGAAATGTGAATAGTTATCATTTTTTATGTTTATCACTATTGTTCCTTTTTCCCCTTTTGGTGGGACTAGGGGGAGGGGTCTGTAATAGTTATGTAATTTGAAGATCCCCTGGTATTGGCAAGCACTTAGCACCTTGTTTCGAGTGTTATTGTATCAAGCATTGAGAGCCAGAACTTGTGAATCCCACGGTGGAAGGAACTTCCTGTTGTAACAGGAAGGTGTGAAACAAGGAGAAGCTAATCCCTAATATAAGGAAAAGCCCAAGCTGAGAGAGGCCAGAATTTCTCTCAGTGAGCATCTGGAGCTGGGCTGAGGACTGAACTGAGAATTGAGAAGAACTGAGAAGATAAATGAGTACTGAAAACTGAGACAGAACTTCTTAGAGTAAGCCATATGGAGGCGGAGGAGGAGGGGCTCAGGTGGGAGAAAGTGATTTTGATTTTGAGAACAGAACTTGTGGTGGTGGAGCTTCTTCTGAGAATCAGCTGGAACTTCTGCTAAGGAGCTACCATGAGTGAGAGAGGAGGATCCCTGCTTGAGGCAACCTGTTCTGTTGTGAAGGCTTGGGAATGTGGGTGTTCACTGCATTAACCATGTGTACCAACTTCATGGTTATTGTAATGACTTTGACTTTCTGGTTCTGGGATTTAGTTTCCTGGTATTTGAATATGGACTTGAGGTGGACTAGACACTGTGAGCTTCAATATGGAACAGAAACTGCATGGAGAGCTGGACAAGGAACTGGTAGCTATCTGCCTTTCAGAGCTGTCTGCCACTCAGGTGGCAGTTGGTTAGATTCAGGCAGTAGCTGGGACCATGGAAGAAGAACCATGGAAGCTGAGAGCCTGCCTCAAGTCAAGATAAAAAGACCTCTCCTTGGGCATTTAATGCTGACTGATGAAATTGTAACTTACTTGTGACCTAGGGGTGGATGGCCTTTGTACTTTCCACTACCCCTTAAAAGGGTACTGAGTAGTGACTGATGATATCATAACTTAATTGCACTTCATGGGTGGAAGACTTTGACTTTTGTACTTTGTGATTGAATTAAGGACTTTGTGATTAATTAAGTGAATGTACTTTGCTTAAAACTATGTGACTACTATGGTGAAAACAATGTGGCTATTTTAGTGATAAGTTGTAATATTGTGAATGCTGTACCTTGATTTTCTTTGAATGTTTTGTCTTAGTTTGTTACTGAATAGAGAGTTTACTATACTGTGTAATCAGAACCTTGAAAGCTGTTCACAGCAGCAGTCCTCTGGAAAGTTGCTCATGCTTGGCTTTACAGGTTCATGTTTCCTTCTCAAACATATTCAGTGGATCTATATTGTCTCTGGGGATGATCTTCCAATCTAGGTGCTCCAGTACTGATATTATAGTGTAATGGTTGGAACTTTATCACCTCTGCATGGACTGTGGATATGTGTCAGGTAATTCATTCAGACTCATTTTGAACACCCCAACTGCTTGGATGTAAACCAAGCTCCTTACTTGGTATCTCTATAAAGATTACTTTATCACATTGATCTCTGCCCTCTTTAAGTAGCCCCTCAGGAGTCTGCTCTTACTCCAGAGATGCTGCCATTGCCCTACAATGCATTTGTTTTCATGTTTGGGAACTGACTTCAGAATCAGTTTATATAGCCTGAAAGAAAAGTGGTCTTGCTCCTTTATAGCAATAATTTGCCAGCAAGAATGGGATTCTCCAAGCTCAGTCTTTCACAACACTTGGCTCTGGTGACTTTTGGCTATTACCAAAAATCAAATCTACTTTTTAAGGGAGGGGAAAAAAAAGATTTCTAATTGACTTATCCATATAAATGGATAAATGCCCCTCCTGTAGGGCAGAACCTTTTATTTTTGTCTCTGTGACTAGCACCTAGGACAGTGCCTGACCCCTAACATAGTAGGCATTTCACAAAAGTCACAGAACTGAATTGGAATACTTGCTACCATTAAAGATATTTGAAATAATGTAGTACAACTCTAAAGGTCATTCCAATGAAGGAATTCTTAGGGTGTTTGGAGCAACTGGGCAGTATTGTTGGAAAACAAGCACTGCCTTCTAGAGTGCTGAAAAGGACAATACTTTTGATTGACCAAAAACATTCCTACAAATGATGTATCTCAAACATCGGCATCATTAACAAACAGGTTATGGGCTCACAGGGTTAGACAATGCTGGGGATACGAACAAACAAAGAAAGAAAACAGTCTGCGTCCTTAAGGGGCTTCCATTCTAATAGGAAGAGAATGTGTACATAAATAAGTGCGTAAAAGATGCATACAAAGTAGATTACAGGTAACTTTGGAGGGGACAGTGCCAGCAACAGGTGGGACCAGGAAAGGTCAAGTGCTAGAAATGATTTTTGAACTGAGTCTTGAAGGACACACATTCCTCCCATCTACCCATGAAAGATCCCAGAAAGGAAGGTGGCAAAAACAGTAATTTCATCTACAAGTGAGAAACCAAAGGGCAAGGAAGCTAATTAGCATACCTAAGATCCCCCCATTTCAAGCCTATAGAGACAGCTAAGACAAGGGGCAGGAAAAGAACACCACATAGAAGCCAAACAGGTGCTTATTAGCTTGCCACTAACCAGCTGTATGACCTTCAACAAGTTCCTCATGAGGAAAATAAGGGGATTGCATCAGAAAAGCAGCACCACGACTCCTCCTACTGACCTCTCTACATTGCCTGGGCAAAGACCCAACCAGGACATACATCCCTGTGCATTTTTCTTCACAGCCAGTTAAGCAGCCTCCCAGTCTCAGCAATACTATTCTTCAAACAGAATTGAACCTGAAAGTCAGACTTGCCCTCTTCAATGACCTTGGTTCAGGGCAACCTTTATCAAAGAAAAATCAAAGAGGAAGCAGGAGACAAGACCCAAGGCTGGCAAGAACTATGTCCATTAGAGTGGCAGATCACTGACATGAGGCAGCCTTGCTTTCTTGGTTTTAACTTTTCCATTATGTCTAATTTATAATTTTTCCTCTCAGCTGTCCCTGTGCTGACCTGAAATCCAGTCACAACCTTATCTTAACTTTCCTGTAAATGTCTTTTGCTCTGCTTTTAAACTTTTATCTCTACAATGCTTAAACTGGAACTAAGGCTTTCTGTGGGTGACAAGGGTAGTTGGTTTACCAGAAAAATATAATTGTATGTGTCTCTATGTGTCTGTGAGAGAAGGCAAGAGACAGAGACAGAGACATACAAAGGAGAGAAACAGACACAGAGAACAGGCAGCCAGAAAGTAGCAAAGAGAAAGAATGAGACAGTAGAAAGACAGTGACCGAGATAAGAACAATGACTGAGGGACTGATCTTTTCTCCCTGGCTAGAAAGAAGAAAGATACAATGAAAACTGTCATGTTCCACAGACTAATTAGTAAAGACCTGTCCAGTTATTCAAAGATATGAAGCACAGAGTCTTCACATTTTCATACCCCCTTCCCCTTCTCTAGAGCAGAAGGCAGTTCCAAGGATAACTCAAGATCATTCATAGCAGAGTCACCAAGACACAGTTAAAATGTTTGCTTTCACTCAGGTCAGCCTTGTGAGGGATAATTTATAGTGAAGTTTCCCCATTCTGAAAAATCAAATTTAGAATGGCTTAAGTATTCACTAGGCCTAGGTTTAGAGGTCACCTGACCTTCCAGGAATCTGGGGCTTAGAGCAATAGAGACCCTCCCCAGTGCCACCTCAGCATAAGATATGACAAATAAGGTTAAGACTGCTTTCATTGGACACCCACATGTTTCCGGGTCCTTTGTCTCAAAGACAGATTCCCGCGCTTCCTTACCAATGAGAGTGAAGGCCAGTTGGGGGGTTGGGTTTCTGCATTAGAAGGTTATATAACCATGGGCTTGCTTTTACCTGTTGCTCTCTCCCTGCAGATGCCATGTGGGCAACAGAGGCAAAGTCCTTTCTCATGAGAAAGAATAAAGACCTTTTCTGACCTCAAATTCAGACTCTGAACTCTTTCATCTCACACAGCCTCATGGTCTCCTACCATGGATACACCTCTAATGGAATTATAGGAGGACATTTGTGGGAAGGACATAGTTGTCCTCAATGATATAAATCTCAAAGATTACTTTTATTCCTGCAACCTCCTTAATTCCCCTTAGCCTTGAATCATAGCTCCATTATCCATGAACTTGACTAAATAATAACCAATCACATTTCTACATTTTTGGCTGCTGAGAGGTTTTCCTCACAATAATACAGTGAGTCAGGTGGCTATCATCATCAATACCAATTTACCAATATCATCACATACTGTCATCACCATCATGTACAACCTCACAATCATTTCCATTTTACAGATGAGGAAATTGAGGTTCACAGGGAAAAGTCACTTAGCCTAGACCACATAGATAACAAGTGGCAGAGACCAGGTCTTCTAGCTTCCAATCTACTGCTCATTCTGTTATACCATACATAACTTTGGATCTGTTTCTGTTTTCCTGTATTTGTCTTGTCTTTCCCAACTAGATCGTAGGCTCCATGAAGTCAGGGACTATGTTTTATAGATTCTTTGGACCTCCTATATTATCTAACGTGATTTCACAGAGGAGGTTGTTGAGCCATTTCAGTCTTGTCACAGAGGAGGTACTCAACAATAATTTATATGTTGGTTGGTTGATTCAGTTTATATTTTTCAATTAAGTTTTGATCACTAATGAATGGATGAAACATATCTGGTGGTTAGATGCATAGATGCCCAGATGAATAAGTATTAGCTACATCGGTGGTTAATGGGCGAGGTTTGGATAGCAAAAAGATGAGTCAGTTTGTCAAACAACATATACTTCATTGTATACAAAGCCTCTTATCATCCTGTGATGAAAGCAAAGGGAACAGAAGGTCATAGAATTATAGATTTAGAGCTGGAAGAGATTTTAGAAGTCATCTAGTCCGCATTTTACAGATGCAGAAACTGAGGCCAAAAAGGCTAACTTAACTGGCTTGCCCAAGTCCATACAGGTAATAAATATCAGAGCCAAGATCCTCACTCAGGTCTTCTCACTTTAAATACATCATTCTTTCCCACAGCACAGACACATGTCTTGATTTCAAGGGCTTCACATTCCCTTGTGAAGTCTAAAATGGAATATTGCAAAATCCCACATGAAACACAGAGTGGTTGTGCAATTAAAGAATATAAACAGTACAGTGAAACTTTGTTTATCTGGCAGAAACCCAAAATGTCCTACAGTGATGCCTCATCATGGTGTGGAGGTGACCTGGGGTTCTCAAAGGCTATGTCAACAGAATACCAGCTCTGGAAGACTCTACCATGTTGAAAAAGCTTGGTCCTGGGATCAGATTGAATTTCTTTTTTTAGGATCAGTTTACTAAATGATAGGTTGACTAAAAATGGCCAGTAGTCTGGCCACCTAGTGATGAAACTTTTTTTGGTCATAATCAGTGAAACAAAGAAAAAAAATAGATGACTCTCAGTCTCATGTGGCTCCCTTATGTTTCTTCAGTAATGATGGCAGATTGTCAGGAAAGGGGCCAGTACATGCTTAGAATTGCAGTTTTTAGACCATTAAGACTTTAATTTGACTGCTGGTACTCTAAATGTGAAATGTCCAATGATGAGTGTGAGGGATGATGGATGCACAGCCACAGCACTCCACTATTCCTCTCACAATATTGGGGGAAAGCAAGGAACACACAGTGAACTTTTGGGAAGCTGTGGACTAGGGTCACACAGATGGACAGCCATGATGGCTTGGGATCCGTATCCTTGGAGGGAACTCCTAAAACAATGAACTTAGAAATCTACGTGAGTTGTATATTTCAGAAAGGGGCTCCCCATAGCCAGTTTTTCTAATCTTGATCAGCCCAGTAAGGAGTGTATGGCACCTGGAGGTACACAGATAGAAGAAGAGAATAAATGGTGGTAGCTTAAAAAAAATAAACTTCACAAACAGACTATAGGGACAGTGTGGCTGGACAGCACACAGTTCACCTGAAGAAGATGCAGAATTTTTAGTTTACTCTAACCTCTGAATCACTAGTAGTGGCAGAACCAAAAAAGAAATGCTCTGGGGATCTCAGGCTTCCTAAGTATCTTTGTTAATCTGGGATGATACTTTGCAGAAGTAGGGAGATGGTGTTCTCTCTGTATTTTGTCCTGGTCACATCCCATATGGAGTATTTGGTTCCATTTTGAAGACATTTTAAGAAGGATGTGGAATAACAGTGTTATAAGGTGAAAAACCAGAATAGTGAAGGGTCTCAAGCTCACAAGAGATGATGGCTGCCCTCAGGTATGTGAAGAGCTGTCACATGAAAGAGGGGTTTCATCAGAAACAATGGGGAGAAGTTGCAAAGAAATGAATTTAGGCTTAATGTCGGGGGGAAAATGAACCAAAAAATAATTTCTTAACAATTAGAACTATTCAGGATTGGATGAACAGCCTAAGGAGTCTTTGTTCAAGCAAAGCCCAGGGAAACACTTGTCAAACCTGCTGGGAAAGATGTCAAATTTGTGTCTGTGATACAAAACTCCTGAGTGCAACCTCAACCAGATTAAAATGTGATTGGGAAATGGTCTAAATACAAATATGATGAAACATAGAGAATGCTAATTTGTGGTTTTCTAACTCAACATCCTCCTGTAGGGATCTATCTTTCTATTTGATTTTGACACCACAGTTGTACAGGACTTTCTCATTCAGGCATAGGCTGCATTAGACAATCTTTTAGGTCCCATTCTGTGGTTCTGACTCCTGATGAGTCTCCCTCTGGATCCTTGGGAGATTCCCGCTATACTTAGGCCATAGAGTTCTCATGACCAGCTGAAGTGCATGGAAGCTAAATGAGCCACTACCCTTCACCCCCTACCCAATCCACCACCTTTGAAAAAGGTGAGGCCCCAAAGGCTGTTCTGCCTTTCCATTGGAGTGAAGTACATGGACTTTGTGACAACTGTTCGTCATTTCATAGGTCTTTTGTACTTACTCCTGAGAAATGAGGTTGCAAAAAGTTATACTGCTGACCTTTAGCAATCAATCAGTCAAAACGCGTTTATTGATTGCTTACTCTATGCCAGACACTGTGCTTAGCAACGGGGATTCAAAGAAAGGCCAAAGCATAATTTCCACCCTCAAGGAGCTTACATTTTATTGGGGGGAGATTACATTTAAATAACTAAGTATATACAAGCTATCTACAGAGTAAATGGAAGATAATCTGAGAGAGGAAGGCATTAACAGATGAGTTACCTAGAAGGGCCTTCTGTAGAAGTTAACATTTGAGTTGTATCCTGAAACCAGGGAGACTGACACTCCATGTATGGAAGGGCACTCCAGTCAATGGGAAGGCACAGAAATGGAAAACTGAGTGCATATTTGAGAAATTCCAAGTATATGGGCTGATGTTAGTGGATCTTAGAGTGCATAAAGGGGAATGAAGTATAAGCAGATTGAAAAAGAAATAAAGGGCCAAGTCACAAAGAGCTTCAAAGTGGCAAGTAAAGGACTTGATATTTGAGTTTGAAGGTAATGGGGAGTCATGGGAGCCCATTAAGTAGCAAGAATAACAATATCAGACTGACATTTTAGAAACATCACTTTGGTAGCTGTGGAAGATAGAATTGAAGGGGGAGAGACTGGAAGTCAGGAGAATAGTTATTATAATAGTCCAGGCAAAAGCTGATAAGGGCCTGAGCTAAGATTGTGGCTATGTGAATGGGAAAAAAGGGACTTATATGGGAGACATGATGAATATAGAAATGACAATATTTGGCAACAGATTGGTTATGTGGTTGAGTGAGAAGGTAAGGATGACCTGAGGTGGTGAACCTGGGTGACAAAAAGGACAGTCATGTCCCTGACAGTAATAGGGAAGGTTAAAAGAAAGGAGGGTTTGGGGAAAGAGAGAAGTTCTTTTTTGGACATAATAGAGCTTGATATGCCTATGGAACATCCAAATGGCAGCTGATGATGTATGACTGTAGCTCACCATGCTAGTCTCCACCTTTGACCCAACCCCTTCCTTTTGGATTCATATTCTCTTATCTTCAGTGGTCTCCCTCAAATTTTACTACCCCATGAAGTCTTCCCTGATCACTTTTGTCTTCTATTTTTTTAAAAAAACTTTCTCTTACAGTAACCCTGTAGTCTCTGTGGTATGTAGTACTGAATCTCCTCCTCTTAAGTTATCCTTGTGCCTATCTAGTCTGCTTATACATTTCTTCTTTTTTCTTTTTTTATATGTATATGTGAATGTCAGAGGAATGTATATGTATATGTGTGTATATATACCCAAATGAATATGGCTAGTCTTTCTAAAAGGAAAAGGCAATTGGCATACATATACGTGTGTGCATTTAGGTATGCACATGCACACACGTGCATATGCACATATACATGGGTCCATATACATGCATGCATGCACATATGTGTATATATGGCATATATATGTATACATATATACATACTCCAAATAACCCTTCACGCCATGTTGGGCACAAAGCATGTATTTAACAAATACTTATTAGCTGATAATAATATAGTTAGGGTTAATGGCCTAGGACAGATAGGCTTAGTATTAGAAGGTTCATGGAGAAATCAAGGTTTCTGGAGAATTTAGAAAGAAGCAAAGAATATAGATTGGCAAAGAGAAAGGAAAAACAAGTCTTAGTGGCAGAAAGGAGCAAATCCTGAACAGGGAGCAGGAGCAACGCTAGTTCAGCTGAAGCTGCCAGTTAAAACCAGGGTACCCTGATTTTGTAATAAGCTGAGGAGAGGGGACTCTCTGTATCCTGGGACCACCTATTTGTGAGGCTAAAAGGAGATTTTTGATACCAGGTGGAAGAGGCATTGACCTAGCTCAGGGAAGCATTTCTCTGTCCTTAGCCTGACCCTCTTTTGCCCTGATTCTTTCCTATTCTGCCAAGCACAATTCACTCACTCCACAAACAGACGCTGGGGGAGGAAAGTTGGTCCCCTCACATGTCCCAGGCCACTCCTTGAGAAAAAAATAAAAGACGAGGCAATAACAGGCTTTGAGTTCTGCCTCCCGTGAAACACGTAGGCGGGTCTGTACACAAACATCAGCTCATACAAATAAACCAAACCTGGCCAAAAATAACAGAAAAGCCAACAGATGCTTCCAATTAAAATGTCAATGTCTCCTAAGAAGCCGAGACTCTCACGTGATCTAGATGCACAGGGGGCCGGAGATGGAACCCGAGGGGGCCTGCATATGGAAATATGTTTGTGTGATGCCACATCCCAGATGCCATGAAAGACATTAGCCTGACCTTGTAATTCACACGTAGCCTGTTTCTGGGGGATAGCATGGAAAAGAGGCAAACTGAAATATTGTTGGAAAGGGGGAATCATGCCAACAAGGCTGTCCCTTTGAAGAATGTGAGCTCTGGGCCATTCCAGACCACATTTTCCCCTTTCTCAACCCTTTTGTCCCCTGTTAGAATATAGGTGACAGCATGGAAAAAATCAACTGCAAGGTAAGGCTTTAAAGGGTGAAAGTACTCTAGAAAAGTAGTCTGAGGAGATTGTGTAGACATAGGGATGGGAGACAGTTTTACGTGCTTTGTCTTGAGGTTAGTGCTGGGGTTGATGGTGAACTGCTGGTTACAGGATTTAGACTTAAGACTGGAATAGACCTTAGAGACCAAGGAGTCCTTCAACCCATCTAACTATACAGATGGGGAAACTGAGGCTGAGACAGGTTAAGGGATTTGCCCTGAGTCATGCAACTAGTAGGTTCCTGAGGCAAGATTTGAACTCAGGTCTTCCTGACCCCTTGCCAGCTCTCTATCCACTATGCCACTAACTTTAGGAGCCTCTAGTCTTTTCTTAGTACAAGCTGACATAGACACTTCCTTTTCCCATAACAATTGTTTCTTTGCATTGCTGTTCATCTGATTAAGCCTTTTAAGCCACTGTCTGTGCCAAGTCCCCAAAGTGGCACAGGACTCACCCCCTCTCCCCCCCTCCCCCACAGAGTGGGCCATGGATAATTGCTGCAATTTGCTATCCAACATAGAAGGCTCTGTTTCTAACAATCATCTCCTTTCCCTGGGCTTATGGGTTTGCCCTGGGGTTCCAGATAATTACAACAATCAGAAAATCTCATATTAATAGAGTGTTTTAAAGTTTACAAGGTGTTTTCACCACCATACTTCATCCAGAAAGTGGTATTACTATCATCCGTATTTTCTAGTTGAGGTGGGGTGAGGTGCAAAGAAGAAAAATAATTTCACAAACATCAAACAGAAAGTAAATTTCAGAGTGAGGATTTGAACTTAGTTCTTCCAACTTCTAGATCAGCATTAGGGTTAACTCTGCTATGCTGCTTTCCAAGTGGAATTCCAACTCCCAATTCCAAAAGGAATCTTTTTAGTAGTTTAAATTCATAGAACAGAAATTCAGAGATGGAAAACACCTTAGAGGCCATTGAATCTAACCTCCTTATTAAAAAAAATTTTTTTTCAATTATGAAGTATTTATTTTCTCCTCTTCCCCTTCCCCCATTGAAAAGGAAGAAAAAAAAAACCAAAAACTTTTGTAACAAATATGTAGAGTCACGCAAAGCAAATTCACACATTTCATTTGTCCAAAATAACATCTCATTCTGAACCTTGAATTCATTTACCTCTCTGTCGGGAGTATAGTTCATCAATGGTCAGAGGTCATTTCACTGATCAGAGTTCTTAACTAACTTCCTCGTTCTCCAAATTAAGAAACAAAGGCCCAGGGTCACATAGGTAGTAAGTGTTAGAGGTGGAATTTAAATTCAAGTTCTAAACCTGTTTCCAGGTTTGCTCCATACTTCCTCTCACACCCCATCCCTTTTCTCTTCCTTCTCCTTCCCACAGCCCAAGGGGCTTTTAATCCCTCCTCTTCCCTTCACATAAGGTTGGCCCTGATTCCTAACCAGGTTTATGGAAAAGACTGGATTTATTTCTTTACTTGCCACTAATGAAACTTTGGCAACCAGGTTATTTTTCTAACTGCTGTCAGGGCTTATTCCCCTTCACACCCCAGCTGTAGGCTCAGCCAGCAGAGCTCCAAGGTACAAAGGTGTACTTCCTCTCCCCTTCTTCTCCAGGTATGGGAAACCACACTTTCACAGGTAGTCCCAGGGGAATATCAATTCTCTTCAGAGGACCCATGGGATGGCAGAAGTGATAAGGGGCCCTGAACTCAGTGGAACAGCTTACTTTTATAAAGACAGCAAGCATTATACCTGGCATTGTCTAATATTTTTCTGTTTGTATTATTCATATTCCCTCACTGTTTAATAAGTAGGGAAAGAAAGTGCCTGATGGGGCGGGAAGGGGAGGGACACAGAAAGGGAGAAATTGTGAGAATTGCACAGAAAACCAGACTGTCACAATTTTTTCAGAGCCTTACCCTACTTCTTGATATAGAAAAGGAAGAGACAACAATTTTCGAGTAAACTTTTTTTTTTTTGCTTTTTTGGAGGGAGGAGGGCAGGGCAATTGGGGTTAAGCGCCTTGCCCAACGTCACACGACTAGTAAGTGTTAAGTGTCTGAGGCTGGATTTGAACTCAGGTCCTCCTGACTGCAGGGCTGGTACTCTATTCACTGTACCATCTAGCCACCCCCCAAGTAAACTTTTGATTACCAAACAAATGGAGAAGAATCTAGACAGCTTGAGTCAGAAAGCTGTTGCTGTTCAGTCACGTCCAATTCCTTGTGTGCCCATTTTTTCTTGGCAAAGAAACTGGGATGGTTTGCCATTTCCTGAGGCAAACAGGGTTAAGTGACTTACTCAGGGTCATGCAGCTAATAAGTGTCTGGGGTCAGATTTGAACTGATGAAGATGAATGAGTCTGACTCCACGCCTGGTGTTCTCTCCACTGCACCACCTAGCTCAGGAAGCCTGAGTTAAAATCCAACCTAATGTACTTACTTGCTGTGTGACCTTGGGCAAGTCCCTTAACTTCTGTTTACCTTGGTTTCCTTGACTGCAAAATGAGAATAATAAGATCACATGCTTCCTCCCAAGGTTGCTGTGAGAATCAAATGAGACAATATTTGTAATGGATTTAGCAAAGTGCCTGGCACATAGTAGGTACCGCATAAGTACCAGTTACTATTACTATAATTATTAAGAATCAAAAAAAGCACAGACTTTTTTTATCTTTGGTTTTCTAGTGCATCTGAGTATATCCCTGAGAACAGAGTGTGTCTGATGTCCTAGAGATTCACAGCATTTCATCAAAGCTCTCCTGTGATACTGTAATGCCAAGCAAAGGCAACTTCCAAAGTTCGGATTATCAGCAATAGCAAACACCATTTATTCAGCAAAGGTTCACAGAACAGAGAAAGTCAAAATACAGGATAACTCAAGCCTTTAGCAAGTAAGTTCTCAATTCAATTGCAAAGTAACAAGGTCCAAGTATCCCACCCCTAGATCAATAGTCAAAGTAGCCCACTCCTGGGCAGAATAGTTTCCAATCATAAACAAAGTACATTCATTTAGTCAATCACAGAGCACCAAAAAGGCCAAAGGTTTCCCACCCCTGGACACTACTGAATTACAATATCATCCATTAACACCAAGCACTTTCTCAAAATGGGCAGGAGAGCACAAAAGGCCATCTACCCTTAAACTATAACAAGATTAAGATATCATCTCAGCATTGAAAACTCAAGGAAAGAACCTTCTTTCATCTAGACTGGAGGAAAGCCTTCAGCAATTTCAGTTCCTGGGAAGATAAGGCTCAACAAAGCCATAGCCAGTGTCCTCATCAAGTCACTCTCTGCCTGTAGAACAGTCCCAGAACCCCTGAAAACATCAGCAAGGCCCTCTTCCAGGATTTCTGTAAACATACCACAAGAAAATCCTCCTTTGGGGCTTCTGAACCAACAGCAAGGTTCCAGGACCTCTACAACAGCAGCCCTGTCCTTCACCAGCAGGTGAATTTGGCAAAACAACATCAAAGCAGACAGACAAAATACCGGCATCACAGCCATGCCTCCTCAGTTCTTGGCAGCTCCAATGGGCCCTCAGCAGTCCTTCTCTCAGCAACTCAGGCTCCATGATACTGGATACTACTCTCCAAAAGTCCTTCTGGCCTTCTCTTGGCTTGGGCTTCTTTCTCCATTCACTCCTCCCAGTTCAGCCCTCTCTCTCTCTCTTCACGTCAACAAGTCCATCCCACAAGTAGGATTCACAAGCTCTGGATTTTAACACTCAACCCAAAAACCAAGCCAATACAGGGGCATCTTCAAATTCCATTACCATTACAGATACCTCCAATCAATTACACAATCAATTAACATTTATTAGGCACATATGTTCCAGGCAACATACTAAACTTTGGAGGATACAAATATAGGCAAAAGTCAGTCCTTGGCCTCAAGGAGCTTATACTCTAAGGGGGAATACAACATAAAAACGAACATATACAAAATAAGATATATACAGGAGAAATAGGAAGTAATTAATAGAGGGAAAGGGCTAGAACTAAGGGGCAGCTAGGTGGCACAGTGGATAGAGTACTGGGCTTGGAGTCATGAAGACTCATCTTCCTGAATGCAAATCTGGCCTCAGACACTACCTAGCTGGGTGACCCTGGGCAAGTCACTTAACCTTATTTGCTCAGTTTCCTCATCTGGAAAATAAACTGGAGAAGGAAATGGCAAACCACTATAGTATCTTTGTTAAGAAAACACCAAATGGGGTCACAAAGAGTTGGACAGGACTGATGATGACTAAACAACAGCAGTTGGAATTAAGACAGGTTGGGGAAATTTTTGAATAAAAGAAGGGATTTTACCTGGGGCTTAAAAGGAAGTCAGGAAGTCAGTAGGGAGGTGGGGGAGGAGAGGAGACGACAAAGATCCAGGTATGAGGGATGGTCAATGTCCGGAGCTGAGGTGCATCTCAAGAATGTAGAAGGTGGGAAGGGTTTAACAGAAAAGTATCAGAGACACAGCCTTTGAGAGCATTGAGAGTTCAGGGGATTGGAAGTCATGGTGTGGATTAAGAAACCCTATTGTTTTGTAAGGGAAGAAAGAGTGAGAGATGAAAAGCCAATAGATTAAGATTGGATAGGGGGATTTGAGAATTCTTGAACATAAAGGTGTACATTTGTGAAGCATGGCAAGATTAAGGGTATGACCATCTTCGTGTGTGGCTGAGGTGAGGTCAAGGAGTGGTTGTGGGAAGTGAGTAAGTTGAGGAACTAATTGGTTAAGGTGTTTGAGGGAGGGTCAATGTGTATACTGAAGTGCCCTAGAATGAGGGCAGCAGTTGTGGAGGAGAGAAACATTGTAAACCAGTTATCAGTCTCAATGAGGGAAGGAGTGACTGGGGGAGTCGAGACAACAGCTACCAGAATTTTGGTTGGGAGGTACATGTAAACAGCAACTCTCTAAGACTGAATGTTTCAGAGACAGAGCTGTATCAGTAGAGGGAGTTTACTCACTAAGAGCTCCTTAAACCAATTATATCTCAGGACTAAGGGGAAATGCCACCTCAATCCAATTTCTTTCAAACTGTCCTATCTTTCCCACATCTTAACTGGGCTACATCAGTCAACAGAGGAGGTGAGAGAGTCAACAAAACAGTTGAAAGCAAACCCTTAATTGGTCTTGACTTTAATGGAAGTGCCAACAATTGGGTAATATCCAAGTGGCACATTGCCAGTGAAACTTGAGAGAATGCAATAGTGATTAAATACCAAAGAATCATGTTTTACAATCTCTCCACCCCAACAAATCGAAGGGGAATTATGCATTAAAAAGATGTCTTATTTCCAGAAATTAATCTTTTCAGCTCTGCAACTCCCATTTTAAAAAAAAATACAGATTTTGGGACTAAAGGTGCAGCAGGCTGTCAAAAGCAAAGCAGAAAAAAATTACCTTTATCATAAACTGGTATCCAGTATATATTTCTATGATATAGCATGATTATTTCTTAGTTCCAATAAGATCTCAAGCATTGATTAGAGTTATCAGCACATGACAGCTTTTCAGAGGGCTGGGTTCCTGCCATGAAGTGTAAGTTGTGAAAGTAAAACATAATATTATAAATTCAAACACCTATTCACTCCTTCATGGCAACTACTGAGTTGAATGAAGACAGACCTGGCTCACTTAAAACAAATAAATGATTATCCTTGACAACACAAGTGTAAACAGGACATTAATTAATGGTCATAAGACATAAGAAGCCTGCTTGCCGGGAACAATTAAATAGAAAAGCCTGCATTATAGCTACAATGTGCCCGGGTCCTTTCCCTCACCATATGGCTGCAGTTTGGGTAATGGCTCATTGGCAATTCATTACCATATCACTTGGAACTCAGGAGCCAATGAACCTTTTATGATTAGCCAATTCATAATGGGAACTGATGCAAACCCTGAAGGTTCGCCTCCCATCCTGCTATTTTAAGGACACATTACAGGGAAAGTTTAGTCCTCTCTTTCCCAGCTGCCTCAAGGTTCTGTTTGCTGGGAAGTTTGCTGGAATTGAGATAGGATCTTTCAAAGAAAATAAACAAGTAAAAATCTCCCAACCACAAGCTGTAGCCACAGCTGGAACCATGGGTACATTCCAAGGGATGTGGACTTTCACGGGGATGAAAACAAAGATAGCATATCCCTGCTCCAGCTACAGGCGCACCACTTTGCCTCCTCTTCTTTAAAAATAAAAAAAATCAGAAAAAAAGAGGAAGTTGGTTTAAGCTACAGCTAAACTATACTCAGGCAAGAGGAAGGAAGAACAGTAGACCAGGAGTCAAGAGACCTGGGTTCCAATTCCATCTTTAATTTATCTGTATGAGTTGAAAGAAATCATATTCTTGTGATGAGCCTCTACTTTCCCATCTGTAATATGGGGATAATTATACCTACCCTTCCTACCGTGAAGATGAAAAGTCTTTGTGAAAGGGTGTGAAAGGAATAAGAGAATATAGAAAAGAAAGGGATTTGGTGAAGCTTAAGGCTGATTAAAGGGAAACAGGCTACTGAATGAAGTCACAGAGGATGGCTATGGGAGGGAAAAAGCATGGCCTGCCTGTCTCACTAAAGAGTTTGAGTTATAGCTAGTTATAGAGGAAGAACACAAGAGACTTCACCAAAGGGAGGTGGGAGAATCTTAAAGGAGCAGCAGTAATGCTCTAATAGGGCAGTCTCCTCCAGGAAGCCTTACCTGACCATTGGGTGGAAAGTAATTTTTCTCCCCTGACACTACTACATTGTACCTCTTTTGGACCCGCATCAGATTGTCTTTTGTATTATAAATATCAATTTGCACCTTGGAGCAAAACATCTCTGTACCCAGGTATATCTGTTGCCTAGAACAGGATAGAGCACATGGTAGTCGAGTCAACAAACATTTACTAAGTCCCTACTACGTGCCAGGCACCATGTTTAGTGACGGGATCCAAAGACAAAAACAGTGCCTGCTCTTGAGATGCTCACAGTTTAAAAAAAGAGGAGGGGGGAGGAGGAGAGAATATGCAAATAACTATGTACAAAACACATATGTATGAGGTAAAGATAAAAGGCATTAGAATTAAGGGGAATGGGGTGGGGTGTCTAGGTGGTGCAGGGAATAGAGCACCAGTCTTGGAGTCAGGAGGACTTGAGCTCAAATCTGGCCTCAGACACTTACCACTTATTAGCCATGTGACCTTGGGCAAGTCACTTAACTCCAATTGCCCTGCCTTCCCCCTTCCAAAAAAGCAAAAAACACAACAACAAAAATTAATAATTAAGAGGAATCAGAAAAAGATTCTCGTGAAAGATAAATGAGGTGATTAGATTCTACATCACAATGGTGGCAATGGATGAGGAGAGGAAAGGACCTATAGAATAGACATTATGCGGGTAGAAATAATTAGATATGGCAACTGATTGGATATGTGGGATGAGACACAGTGAGGAGCTGAAGAGCATGCCTAGGTTGTCAGCCCCGGTGACTGGGAGGATGGTGGCACCCTCCACTTGTCTGAATGATGAATTCAGTTTTGGACATAAAGAGTTTAAGACATCTATGAGACACACAATTCGGAATGTCCAATAAGCAGTTTAGACATGCAAAGGCAGAGGTCAGGAACAATGTTAGGATCAGACAAATAAATCTGAGAATCATCTGTATGGGGACAATAGCTCAATTAATGGAACCTGTTGAGGTCACCAAGTGAAACAGCAGAGAGGGGTTAGAGAAGAGGGACCAGAAGAGAACCTTGGAGCATACTTAGGGTTAATATGAATGACCTGGAGGAGGATCCACCAAAGGAGACTCAGAACGAGTCTGAGATAGGAGAAAAACAGGCTAGAGTAGAGTCATGAAAATCTAGAGAGAAGAGGGTACCAAGGAGAAGAGAGCACCAACAGCTTTAGAGACTATAGAGAAGTCAAGAAGAATGAGGACTGAGAAAAAAAGTCCATTCAATTTGTCGATTAAGATATCATAGGTAATTTTGGAGAGAGTGGTTTCAGTTGAATGATGAGGTCATAAGCCAGATTGTGGAGAGTTAGGAAAAGAGTGAGGGGAAAGGAAAGGGAGGCATTGATTGTAGATGGTCTTCTCAAGGAGTTTAGCCAAAAGGGGGAAAAGATATATAGGACTCTAACTAGTAGGGATTGATGGATCAAGTGAGAATCTTTTGGGGATGAGGGTGTGTTTGTAGGCAAGATGGAAGCAGGCAGTATGCAAGGTAAAATTGAAGATAAGATAGAGAGTGGAGATGATAGAAGATTTAATCTGTTGGAGAAGACAAGTGGAGATGGGATCATTTGTGCATGTAGAGGGGTTGGCCTGGGTGAGAAGAGTCACCTCTTTAAGTGAAATGGTATGAAGGAGGAGAAAGGCATCTTCGTGATCCCGTGGCAGGGTTCATAAGATCATGCATAGATCTGGAGGTCATTTAGTCCAATCCCCTCATTTTATAGATGAGAAATTGAGGCCAAGGACTATCAGGTGATTTGCCCAGGGTCACATGGATAGTAAGCATCAGAGACAGGATATATACTTGTTGAATGAATACTTGTCTAAATGACTAAAGGAATGGGCAGATCTTTCAGTTAGGAGTATAAAATGTTCAATGAGAAATAGAAAGAAGAAAGAATAAGAAGGGGGAAATAATAAAGCTCACAGCTTATAGAAGATAATATAAGACCTCCAAATAAACCAACGCATGGGATGGAATTTAGTACTGATGCAAGGATTATTTGGAAAAACAAACAGCAAGTGTGAGCTACAGACAATTTTTTTTTAGAAATTTACTATCAGTTCCATCAGGCCTCACTTTGTTGCCTTCTGGCGTAGAGATTATTCTGAATTCTCAAAGCTTATGCCAGTGCAATGCAGACCCTAAGAGATCCTATCAATCAACTTTGGATAGCTTTGGGTATGGGTCTTGTGATGGACTGTGGGTCTGCGGCCATGCCATTCAAAAAGAATCATCTCTAGGTAAACCTCAAGTGGAAGAACATTTTTGGCCCAACAGCTCTAGACACCTTCTATTGAGGGCATAGGGTGGGTTTATAAATAGGGTTTAATATGCGTGTCATTGAAAACAGGACCCCCACCAGCCAAGTTCTGTATCTTTAAAGCATTATCACCCATAAAACTTCTTGTATCTTAAAATTTCAAGGAATTCTCCAAACTGGACATTGGCTAGGCCTATGGCTTAAGTGCCACCCCCAACACGAGCCCTTTCCTCACTCCCCCAGCGTCTAGTGCTTACTCTTTTCCCAAGTACTTCATATTTAATGGGTGTATATTTTGCATTTGTTTATATGTGCATATATTACTTTTCCTTTCAAAGAGGGAGGAATCTAGAGGTCAGGGATTGCTTTATACCTTGTCTTTTTGTCTCTATCATCTAGCACGGTGCCTGGCACAGAGGAAGCACATAATAAATGATTCATTGACCAATTAACCTGACTTGTTTGGTTTAGGTGATCATTTGTCTGGAGCAGGTGGATGGATCAATTGACTGGTTGGGCTGACAGACTTTTTGGCTCCCAGGACATTAAAGCTGGAAGGGATCCTGAAAGTCATTTAATGCAGCCACCTCATTTTTTGTTGTTGAGTTGCTTCAGTTATGTCAGACTCTTTGTGGCCTTTTTTGGAGTTTTCTCGACAGAGAGACTAGAGTGGTTTGTCATTTCCTTCTGCAGCTCATTTTACAGATGAGGAAACTGAGGCAAAGAGGGTTAAATGACTAATCTGGGTTCATACAGCTAGTAAGTGTCTAAGACCAGATTTGAACTCATGAAGATGATTCTTCCTGACTCCAGGCCTGGCACTCTATCTACTGTACTACCCAGCACCTCTTTTTTAAGGTGGGGAAACTGAGGTCTAGGAAGGAGCAGTGATCTGTTAAAGGTCACACACCTAGACAGTAGTAGAATAGACAAGGTCTTATGACTCATTTAGTCACAGAATCTTAAGGCCAGAAGGGACCTTAGTGATTATCTAATTACTGGCCCATTGCTTGTTTTCTAAGACTCCTTCACTTACAGATGGACAGGAGGTTTCCACTTTCCCAAGCATTGTGTTCCCCTGTTCCCCTCAGTCTGTGCAGCTCAATGAACATCTATACTTCACTTCCCAGTGATTTTAAATTGCTCCTTCAGCAGAGTCCCCCATGCCTCAGGGAGCCAGCAGGAGTGGGGAGAAGGGAGCTCTGCCAGCTAGTGCATTAAAAAAAAGAGATCTGAAGCAGCTATACAGTAAGTCTATAACTTCTCCCATTATCAGCAAAGTAAAAGAGCTAGTGTTCCCCCTCCCACCCTGTTCCCTCCATTCAACCCTTACATTGCACATTTTGTTGTTTATCTTCCTTTCTCCTTTCAAGGATACCCCCCATGTTTAACTTAGAGAATACTGAATGGAATTTGGAGACCAAGACTTCTATTTTGCAGACGAGAAAACAGGTTTTCTGAGAGGGTCACTAAATCCTGACAGGGTCACTCATAGAACCATTGCCAGACCCCAGACTCCTGGTGTATTGCTCCTTCTAGCCTACAGGATCCCGTATATTTTTTAAAAAGAATGGTCAATGAGATAAGATATTTTGAATATCTCTCTTTGCTATAGGAAAACTTATCAAAGGTGGAAAAAAAAAAAGAATCAATTTAAACTTCCCTGAAGAGCTTTTTTTTAAAAGACTGAGGTCATTTTAGCCATCCCTTGAAAAGCCTAAAGCAAGCCAAATGATAACGATCTAAATGTTTAATTTTGATGTTGTTTTGATTCAAATTTATTTTAATTACATTTCCACATGTTATTTATAGGTCAGTGAGATCCCTCATGGACTCAATGCACACTCTATGTTTCTGGCTAGTTCAGAGGGGTCTTCTCATGCGGGAGGCAGTGTGTTCTGGTGGAAAGAGTCTGATCCTTAGGAATCAGGAGACCTGGGGTTCTACTTCCAGCTTTTCCACCAACCATATCTGTGATTTTGATTAAGACCTTCAATTCTTTTGTATCTCTCTTTCTTAATCTATAAAATAGATAAAGATTTAAATATTTATAAAATAGAGGATTTAGCCAGATCAAGGATTCTTAATCTAAACTTATTTTAAAAACATTCTTATAATTGTACTTAGTATAATGTTTCCTCTGTCATCCTATGTATTTTATTTTTATATATTTAAAATTATTACTCTAAGAAAGAATGCATAGGATTCACCAAACTACCACGACAGAAAAAGGTTAAGAACCTCTGACCTAGATGATGGCTGAAGTCCCTTTAATGATTTAGGACCATGACTCTCTGGGTCACGCCTTCCTTGAAGGTATAATAACAGGGTTGGAGTAGATGTTGTCTGTGGTTTCTTCCAATTCTTAACATCTAAGAATTAACGTTTAATTATAGGTTTATAGTTTTTGGTCACATTTATGATTTACTTGGCACTGAGTCCTTTGTCAGGAGCTAAGACCCAATTATATCCTGGCATGCGTGTTGAAAAAAAGGGGGGAGTTCAGGAAAAGCCTTCCTTCAGCCACTCATGAAAGATTTTCTCTTGTCACTCAGATTCTGGATTTCTGCCTTAGCATGGTCACCCAGTATTAGTGACCAGTTTAGAAGCTGCAAGAACAAGAAACCAGACCTCCAGAAATAAAAAGATGCCCTGCCAACAGAGAAAACAGAATTCCCACAACATTAGGAAAACATCCCTTATTTCTTTGCAAAGTATTTATAGAAATATGTATTCAGCACCTTTCCTGTGCTTAACCCAGTGCTGGGTGCTGTGGGAACAGGGGAAATAAACAGAGGAAAAAATACCAAGATGAATGGAGCAAATATATAACAGAGCCTTAACTGAATATCACCCACTACTCAATTGACTGTTAACTTCTTTTCTCATCCTCTACATCTCCATTCCACAGATGACCTTGCCTTCTATTGTATTGAGAAAGCATCTCCTTCATTCAGGAAATAATCTTCTCTCTCATACATCTTCAATCACTGCCTTTTTGTCTCATTTAGTCTATAAATGTGTTCAAATGTTCTAAATAAAACAACCCCCCCCCAAAACTTTCTTTGATCCTAAAATCCACTTAATTTATTGTTTTATATCATTGTCCTTCCTAGTCAGAGCTCAATTTCTAGGAGAATTTTCTTCACTTTTCTCCACTTTTTCACTATTCATTCCTTACCAATTGCAATCTGGCTTAGATCTGTACAATGGCTACAACAAGGTCATTAATGATATCCTTATGGCATAATCCATATATCCAAATCCAACCTCTATTTCTCAGTCTACATATTCCCTGACCTCCCTATGTCTTTTGACATTGTTGACCATTCCCTTCTTGAAACCCTTTCCTCCTCTGGTTTCTGTTACACAGAACTCTCATGATTTTCCTAATGATTGCTGCTCTTTTCCCTTATTCTCTTCCTGCTGCTTAAATGTTGAGTCCCTTCAAATTCTGTATTTGGCCTCCTTCTTTTCTCCTTTATACTTACATCCTCTGGGAACTCTTCAATGCACATGGTTTCAATTATAAGCTCTATCAAAGTAATTCTTAAATCTGTATCTCTATCCTTAATGTTTCCCTAGAGTTCCACTCCCATTACTTCCAATTTCCTGCTACAGTCCACCTGGATGTCCTGTTAGCACCTCAAATTCAAGATACTCCACACGGAACTGCTTATTCCCCAGTCTTCAAATTCACCCCTTTTCCCAACTTCTTTATTTCTGTTGATAGTACAGTCGTCTTCCTTATCATCCAGCCTCATATACTTATTTTTGACTCTGTCTCTTATCTCATATGCTATCAAGTAGTTAAAGATCCCTGGAAGGACTAGTGCTCACCAGAACACTAACTTTACTCAAGTCCAGCTAGTTACCAGTTCCATTTCACCCCCCAGCAGCACAGTGTAGAACTGAGACTGGGGCATTGTTTTTCTTTCAGAAATCAGAGACCAAGGGAAAGAGGCCAAAGATAAAAACTTCTTTATCCATTTCTGATCATCCAATGGATCTGGCAATCAAGCAGCAATCACCACTATCTACCCATTACTCCCTGAACCTTGGGCTAAATAACTGTAAAGACTACGAGGAGAGTAGAGGATGACAGAGAAATAGGGGGCAAAGTCCCAGCCCTGAAGGAGATCATCAAGTAGCCAGAGAAGCAGAATAGTCATAGATGAGAAGCCTCATAATACTTAAAAAGCCTTATTGGGACAAAGACAGCCAGAAGCCCCCAAGAAAGAAAGAAAAGGGCATGAATTTCAAGATGAAAAATATTTCCAGGCTCCTCTAACCCCAGCCTTTCTCTAAAGCCGCTTAGTAATCTCAGCCCACCAAGGGTGGTTGCTGCCATTCTCTGTGGCTTCTCTGGGTGAAAATGAGCCCAATGCCTGGGGAGTTATCATTCCTATTACAAAGGGTGCTGCCTCCCCCTTACTCTCGTTTTCTTTTCTTCTTTAAAGAAAAAACACTAGCTAATCATTATTAATTTCTCTGCTTCTCCATGTAATGATATTATCCATGATTACCTCACTTACATTTAATGTGGTTTTAATGGAATTCCAAAGGCATTTTTAAGGAATGTCTCAGTCAAGTCAGCATGGTAGGGCCTTGGAGCTGGAATCTCACTGTTGAGACTAACAGAGGTCACTTAATGAACATAGAGAGAAATAAATCTTATGCTTTATACTCTTAAACGTCCACTCATTCATCTTATTTAATACTCACAAAGAGCCACATGAAATAAAATGAATAGCTATTGTCATTCCCATCTGACAGATGGAGAAACCTTGTCCCTGGGGAGTTAAATGATTGATGCAATTTCACATAGCTAGTTGATAGTAGAGATAGGACTGAATCCCATATCCCTTGATTTCCTGTTGACTCAATACCTTCCTCCTCAGTTTTTGAAGGGAAGACACATTCACACGACCCTTCATCACAAGAACCTAGAAAGTGAGAGCCTTATACTATGATTAGTTAATTCTCACTTTTTCCTTCCTAATTCCTGTGATTCAGTCATTGTCTACTAAATAGCTGCCTGGAGGCTCTATCATTGTATATTTTATTCATTCACTAAAACTACCCAAAGAGATGATCACGTCCTAAATCTCACCATCACTTATGACTGCTTTGCCTCTATGAGTTAAAAATCTAATATTCTTCCATGATTATAACATTCTCTGCTTTGATATCCCTTCTCAATCTATTCTTTGTCTTCACCACAATGTCTCATTTCTGTTCTCTCAGGCTACCACCCTTATTCTGGCCTTACTTTTCATACTTGACCACTTGCATGCTATGGCTAACCAGTTCGATTATATATACACTGTATTCTACTCTTTTTGCTACTCATGTCTAACTAAAATCCAACCTTGGGTCAGCCTCACAAAACACTTTCTCTGATGCTACTTGAGTAAAGCTGAATGTCCATTCACACAATCGTGCTGAGTGGTCCACTATAGATCCAAACCATTTAATCTCAATTAGGTGAGGTTCTGTTTTGAACTTCAGACTTTCAAATTGTTTTATGATATTTCTCCCTGTCAGAGAGATTATACTCATACATGTGCAAGCAATGAGATATTACTATGTTGTTAAAAATGATTACTATGAAAAATTCAGAGAAGCATGGAGAGATATATGAACTGATGCAAAGAAATATAAGTAGAACCAAAGAAACTATCATTCCTATTTCCCTCCTTTTGGAACCTTGGAGTCTAGTCCCTGGGATCATGGGTGATTTTTTTTGTATTATCTTTCCTGAAACTAGGCTCCACATCATTTTCTGACCCCTTCTGCAACATGAAAACATGATGCCAGCTTCCCCCTTCCAGTTTCCCTTTATGTGTTGTCTTTTCCAATTCAAATGTAAGCTTCTTGATGTCAGAGACTGTTTTGTTTGCTTGTAGTTATATCCTCAGCACTTATTGCAATGCCTGACATGTAATAAGAGCTTAATAGATGCTTTTTTCAATCAGTCTGTCCAAAATGACTGCAACAGTATAAAGGGAAAGAACAAATAAATATGAAAATATAATTATAATGAATAAAGTTGTTACCAAAGAAGAGATGAAAAAAAAATGTACCTCCCTCCCTTTTTTGCAGAGGTGAGTGACTATGAGTGTGAAACATTTTGCATAACTGTCAGACTTGGGTGATGTGCTAGTTGGTTTTGTGGAATTACTGGTTTTTAACTTTTAAAAAATGATATGTCACAAGGTATTCTCTAGGTAGGGGAGTAGAAAAGAATATATTCAGAAATGAAGGTAATATAAAGACAAAAGATATTGATAAAGATTTTAAAAAAGAAACTGGAGGCCATTCTTCATGAACCCTTCCCTCTTCCACACTTCCAACCCCCCTAAATTGTTCCCTATTCTCTCCTTCTTTGTTTCTCTCTCTGAGAGAAAGGCATCAAGGTGAAACCTTTTATTTGTGCCCTTGATCCCATCTTCTCCTCTCTCTGTCCTTTGGTTTCAATAATTTCCCTCCTCTCTCTCTCATCTCTAATCACTACTTCTCCACTGGTACCTTCCGTGATGCATACAAATATTCCCTGGTCTCCCCTATGCTAAACAAACAAACAAAAATCCCTCTGACCTTACCATCCCCTCAAACTACTATCCTGTCTTTTCTCCCTTTCAGAGCTAAATTTTAGAGAAAATATTCTACACTAATTGCCTTCAACTTCCTTATCACTTCCTCACCTTTCAAACTCTTACAATCTTGACTTCTTAACTGGGTGTCCAGAAACTTGGTCTTCTCATCTGTCTGTTTTAATATTTTAAGAACTCTTTCAATGTCAGTAGTTTCCTTGGTAATCCCATGTTTTTTATTTTATGCACTTAAAAAAACCTCCTTATTCTGAGAAGGGGTTCGTAGGCCTCACCAGTCTGCCAAAGGGGTCCAAGACAAAAAAAATGTTGATTTCCTGCTTTGGGGTCAAGCTTAAGTGCCACACCCTCCACAAAGCCTCAGTTGGGTTGCCTCAGCCTTCAGCTGTCTTGTCCTTCTCTGATCACTTCCAGACATGTCCCTGAGATTTGCCACCACCTATATCCCAGCTTTCTGTCTCCTGTTCTGGGAACTGTAATCAGATCAAGCTACTGTGGCTTCAGGAAAGGGAATGTTAATCAATTGTCCTATGGCTCCACTCACTGCCTGTGATGTCCCACACCAAACTGCTTTCCCTATCCACCAGTATCCTATAGATGTTGTTTGCCTCTATTAGGATATAAGATGCTAAAGGGTAAGGATCATCTCTCTAATTTGCTTTCATACCCCTAGAACCTAGCACAATGCTCAGCACGGAGTAAGTTCTTAATCAAAATGCTTTTTCATTCATTCCAGTCTTGACTGTTCTACCCAATTTAGCATTTGATTCTGTACTGAATTTTATCACACTAATTATTTAATGTAAGTTTTCTCTCTCTTTGATGTTATAAACTCCTTCAGGGAGGGGCTGTGTCTTTCATTTCTCTGTGTCTTTATTTCTCTTTTATTTCCTTCAAAGCAAAGATATGGATACATAGTAGGTGATCCAGAAGATCTCATTGACCAATTCCAAGCCAATGCTTTGGAAACAGCCAATGTGACAGCAACAAGTGTATTTTAAATAAAAGAGCTCAACTTTATCCTTTGAATTGGCTTCTCCCTCTGCCTAGCACACATAACATGCATTAACCCATTGACTTCTTTACTGAAACCCTGACCAAGAACCTTTCCTGTGGGGAGTCCCACAGTGCTCAGGAAACTTGGCATTAGCTTGAATGATACTCACTGGACTGAGACATCTATAAATACTAAGGAGGATCACACATCCTTTCCACCCTCTTCTCAGAGCCCTGTCATCCCACGTTTATAGTACTAATTACTCTACTAGTCCAGCCATGAAATTTGATTTGACATCTCTTATGTATGTTCTTGGGAATCCACATCACTCAAGCAACAGAGCCAAACTATTCATGAAAGAGAATTTCTAAGGGTGTCCTGGAGAGGATTGGAGAAGAAATGGGGCTGTCTAATGCTTGCCAGTGGTCATCATTCATTTTAATAAATTTGCATGCCATTCTCTGTCCCAGTAGTGTGTAGTTATTACAAAAGTAACATGTGCTGCTCGGCAATCCCAAAGACAGTTCCAGGTCACTTTCCTTTGGTTTGGTCATTGACCTTCTGATTCCTCTACAGGAATCCCATTCCTCTTCTAAATGGTGGCCAAGCTCATGTTACTCCTGCTGGGAGATCTCTTAGGAGAGAATACTGCATAAACTAGTTTGATTTGAAACAAGCAGGCAGTTAGGGGCTCAGAAGGCCATTGTTGAGGCCTCCAGAAGGACAAATATTTAATTTATCACTCTTTCTTGGATTTGTTCCTCTGTCCTTTCCTTCCTTTCCCATCTCATCTTTTATCTCCTTCCTCCCTCTCCTTCCTTCCTTCCTTCCCTAGTGACTGTCTGGTTCTATACATCATAAACTATGTAATAGCCCTTCTTAAAGATGTCCTCACAGATAGGGAGGTGCAGGATAGGAAAGAAGTCTTTTGAGTTCTGTTCAGAGCATCATTAAAAAGACAAAAGTGCATACAGAATTTCCCTGCCTTGCTGTCAACACACTTGGGTTTTGGTACCACTTTCCATTCAGGTGGCTGCATGAACTCAAATAAAGTTTGATATATGTATTCACTCCTTGAATGGCTACCATGTAGGCTGGAATTAAATCCAGTCAAAGCCTTATGCTCAGGCAATGAGGCCAGGTATTTGAAAACATAATCTCTGCCCTCAATGTACTTATGCCCTAGTTGAGGAGACAAGAAAAAGACCAGAAACAACTGTAGACATCGCTTCATAAGAAATGAACAATATGAGAAATGGAAACACACACAAAAAGAATGATATGAGTTGATATGGAATGAAATCAGCTAAACTGGGGGAACAACAGACACCATGACTAAAATCATGTAAATGGAAATAACACTAAAATGGAGCTGGAAACTGAGTCACTGAAATGTATGATCTTAGTACCAGAGAAAAAATAAGTAAATCCTCCTTCCTCCTTTCCTTGGTGCAGAACACTACACACACTGTCAGATGTGGTCAGTGTACTGGTTAGTTTTACTTATGTTGGCTAGTTTTCCTTTGTTAAAAGAGAAGGCTCTCTAGGTGGGGCTATATCTAGTTTAAAAAAAGGATGACAATAAATTGTTAATCAGAAAATAAAATAACTGGGACAGCTAGGTGGCACAGTCAGGGCAGCTAGGTGGCACAGTGAATAGAGCACCAGCCCTAAAGTCAGGAGGACCTGAGTTCAAATCTGGCCTCAGATACTTTAACACTTACTAGCTGTGTGACCTTGGGCAAGTCACTTAACCCCAATTGCCCCCTCCAAAAAGACCAAAAAAAAAAAAAAAAGAAAATAAATAACCTCCAGAAATAATTATAAAGTAATCAATGAGGAGAACGTGAAATATTATGGAACAGGTGTTAGGAGACAAGTCTAGTCCTGGGTTGGAGGAAGCATGGTGTAGGGAGGGGACAGAGTATTGGGTGTGACACCTTGGATATGAATCCTACCTCAGATACTTACCAGCTATAGGATCCTGGGAAAGTCACTTCAATTTTTTTGGAATTAGTTTATTTATCTGTAAAATGAAGGAGTTGAACCTGACTTCTAAGGTCCCTTCCAGTTCTAAAATTGAGAATCTTGGCTCTACTACTAAATAGTTATATGATCTTGGTCAAGTCAGTTTACCTTCTTTCCCTATATCTTAATTTCCTCAACTGTAAATGAAAACCCAAATTAAATGGTCTTTAGGGTCCTTTCTAGCTTTAATACCCTATGAGTGGACAGGTTATTTTATGATAATACAACCTAGTGCGATGGAGAAGGAGGGTATGAATAGTATCCCATCAGAGGTGAGTTTAAAGCTACAAAAAATCAATGAGAATTTCTGATAGTAAGTGAAACTCGTTGAAAGGTTTCCATATCTTAAGAATGGATTGTGTCAGAGAAAAGTTAAGTGTATCTTTGAGAGGTCCCACTCCAAAGCTGTGTTAATTAGGGCAAGGAAAGAACAGAAATGTTCTCAGGGGTCTGGAGGCCAAGAGCAATCCTCCTCATGACTCTCTGATGCCAGTGATCAAAGAATCAGAGAATGTTAACACTGGCAGGGACTTTAGGGAGTATCTAGTTCAACATTCATCATTTTATATATGAGGAAAATAAGGCCAAGATAAGAGAAAGGACTTCCTCAAGGACATAGAGCTCATCGGTGGCAAAACCAGAACCTGATTCCTGGTCCAGTGAATTTCTCCTGTGCTGCCTACTCATAACCCAGAATGACTTGGTACGTTGCGATGACTGCCTGTTTTCCATCCTTTATCAAACAGTGAAGAAGGACAGTAAAGGCAAAGTAATTTTCAAAGCTGTCAGTTCTGTTTTGCTGCATAGCCCTGCTTCTCTCTGGCTTCTCTCCCAACCGTTGAAGCACAAGCCATTGGTTATTAACTTTCTACTGACACTCCATCTCCCTTCTCCTGGCATAACCTGGATACAGTCTCACCACCCCTTCCCTTCTTTCTCCCACATGCTGAGCACTGCATCAGAAAGGACCATTAAAGACTCTTGCAGCTTTGAGCTGCCTAGAAGAAGGGAGGCTGCACTGGACAGTTTTCATTGGGAAAAGCCTGGACCTGTCTGCTTGAGCCCACAGCCCTGTTCTAGTTCTGTGTGTTTCTGAAAAAGGCATTAAAACTCTTTGGTCTCTGTCTTTTCATTTGTCAAGTGGGGCCAGCTCTTTCCCCCTTTCCTCTCCTGCCTTTCTTACACTGTTTAAGGAGATAATGAAACAGTCAAGCAATCAGCCATTTATTGAGTCCCTATCATGTGTTAGGAACTAGGTGCTGGGAATTCAAAGACAACCGATAAAACAATTCCTACTTGCAAGGAGTTCTGTTGTGGGAGACAGTTCCTTTATAAATATATACAAAATAAATACAAGATAAAATGGAGAGGGAGAAAGGGCATTAGTAGTTGTGGGTCTTGGGAAAGCCTTCATTCCAAAGGTAGTGATAGAGGCAAGGCTTGAAGGACTTTAGGGTCAAGAGGCAGAGGAGAAGAGACAATGAGTTTCAGTCATGGTGCAGTCAGTGCAAAGAGTTGGAGACAGAGATGGAGGATTATGTGTGAGGAACAAAGAGAAGGCCAGTTTAGCTGCACCCTGAAGTGCTGGAATGGGTGGAAAGGTAGTTTGGAACCAAGTTATAAAGGCATTTAAATGAAAGAGAAGTTTATACTTGAACCTTGAGATATCAGAGTTTATTGAGTAAGAGACTGACATGGTCAGACTCACACTCTAAGAAAATCACTTTTTGGCAAGTGTGTGTAGGATGAGTTGGAAATGGGAGTTACTGGAAGTAGGGAGATACTGGGAGAGCAACTGGGAGTCTAACATAATAGTCCAGACAAAAGGCTGGGGCTTTTAATGTGATGGCTGCATGAACAAGGAGAAAGCAACTGAGAAGAGAGAGAGTGTGAAGGTAGAATACACAAGATTGTGGTCACTAGTTAGATGTGGGGTGAGAGTGGTGAATCAAGGATAATGCCTAGGTGTGAATGTAGATGACTTGGGAAGATGGTGGTGATGATGATGGCTGACTGTGAAGGAGCTTGAATATTAAAAATATCACATAGATATAAGGTATTGCAATGTTTCAAGGATCCATGATTTCATGAATGTGGATGGTTCATGCATCAACAGAGAGAGACTCAGAGGCATCATAACTGGATGCCCCTAGGAATCAACCTGGAATCAGTAAAATCAAAGCATCATGGTGCCAGAGCATCTAGTTCAACTCCCCTCATTTTGCATAGAGGGGAGCTGTGGCCAAGAGAAGTTAAGAGACTTGACCAAAGTCACACAGGTCTAGATTTGAATCTTGCTTCAGACATTGACCAGGTGTGTGACCCTGCAGAAGTCACCTACCTTCTTTGAAATCCAGTTTGCATGTCTAAAAAATAAATATAATAATAGTACTTGAGTCTTAAAGTTACCATTTAGGTCAAGTAACATAAGCAAACACTTTACAAACCTCAAAGCATAAAAGAGTGCCAAGGACAATTATGAGATTAAAAAGTCCCTTTATTCCCCCTCTATGCTACCCCCACTTCATTCCTCTATGGCCTGTCTCATAAGTAGATAGGCACGTACTTGAAGGGAAAGCATACAGTCAATTGCATTACAACATTCACTTCAATACATATCCACTAAGCCTCTACTGTATCCAAGGGACTGGGAATACTTGATGGCTCTAATTTTGATCTCAACCAGACTTGTTAGGTAAGTCCTAACAAAAGCCCTGAGCAGAGATTAAACAATGTGCCTATGACCGCAGCTGACAAGCATCACAAGAAACCTACAAAGACAAAAATAAAGCAATTCAGGCCCTCAAAGAGATCACATTTTTACCATATAAAAGTAAGGCAATCATGGTCACTTCAGGGCCTTCCCCAGGCTAAATGACTGACATGGGTGAAATTTGTCCTCAGCGTCGTTCCTTTCTGCGCTTTGCCATTTCCCCCTCTCCTCAGGTTTCCAGTGTTATAATTCCACAGGGTCTCTCTTGTAAAGGAGGAAAGTTCTGGTGATCTGATTCAAACTAAGCTATACGTGATTTGACATATTCCTCTGGGCAGGGGAGACATTTTGAAAGAGGATCTCATGCTTAACTCACAAGACTGTATTGCTAATGGTGGGATTTCAGTCCGGCTAATGACTGACTGTCAAGCGTAAGAGATGTTTCAGAGGTGTGGAGAGTTGACAGATTACGAATTACAACGTGTAAATGACCGCCTACTTTGTCTACATTTAGGACCAGAACTATGCAATTCCAACATATCACTGCAGATGGTACGGGCAAAGAGGGATAAGTTAGAAATGTTACTCCTGATCACTACTGCTAGAATTCTACATTTGCAGAATGCGGAACTGTTTGGGGCAAGAGGTCAAGGAATCTGATGTCGGTGAAACCTCATCAGTGATATCTGATGGATGGATGGGCAGAACTACATAGTTGCCATAGGACCCAGGACCAATCCTAAAGGGGTGTAGGACTCAGGACTATATCTGGAGGGATGGTGCTAAAGGGCCAGGGACACCTTTGCATTGTGAGTTGTCCATGGCTATAGTTTAAGGGTAAACAACTCTGAGCAATTCTGAATCTGTTATCCCCGTCTCACTTGAACATTTTTATCTGGGTAAATGCAGATATCAACAAAATAACACTGAATTCGGCATCCAAACACCTAGGTTCAGACGTTGGTTCTTTTACTTCCCCATGGGGTGACCTTGTACAAGTAATTCCCTCTTTCTGGGTCTTAGTATCTGCTCTGGAAAAATGCGGGGTGGGGGGGAGGTAGTAGACTCACTGATCTCTCCTAGCTCCACCATTAAAAGGAACATAAAGGATAGCTTTTCAAAAATAAAAAAAAATCCACAACCCTTTTATGTTTAATTATTTTCATATCAATGTAACAGAAAAAGTCAGAAAAATCAGACACCAAAGACAGGTGGTTTTTCATAGCTCAGAGATTCCAGCAGCAATTTTGTATCATCGCGTTTATTAAAGATAATATTAAGGATGTTTTTTATCTCATATTCTTTAAAGCCATATCACCTTGTTTATACTACTCTTTGATATGTTTATAGGGTATAAATTACTTTTAAATGTTCTGGTCTTGTGGACTTGGTGGTTTTTCTCTCTTGTAGATAAAATTTTAAAGGGCATTACATATTTTAAGAAGGAGCTCTTGTACTCTAGGTGCAAAGATGTCTTATTCTCTGATCATGGTTTATCTTGTATCATAACCTTTCCAGATCTTATGGAACAAGGCTTTGGCTGTAGACAGATTCTCTTGAATCCTCATTTAGTGGTGTATTTGGAATTTTAGAGCCAGAAATAGAAAGGTTCTAAAGTATGTCATTATTATTATTTTGCTTTGGGATTTTTAATTTTTCAAAGTATATTAATTTTTTTATTGGCAAAAATCTATTTTCCCTCCCTTTTACCTACCCTCTAGGGAAACAAAAAGAAAAACAAAATAAGAAGAAATAAGAAAGAAATATAAACATGAGAAGTTAAACAAAACAAATTTCCACATTAACTATGTCTAAAAAACATATGTCTCATTCAGCAACTTCTCTGTCAGGAGGTAAATAGCATGTTTCATTCCAAGTTTCCTGGATTCATGATTGGTCATTGCCTTGTTCAGAGTTCTTAAGACTTTCAAAGTTGTCATCTCTACAATTTTGTTGCCATTCTATAAATTATTTTCCCGTTTCTGCTTACTTCCTTCTGTATCAGTTCATATAAGTCTTCTATTTTTTACAGCACAATAATATTCTATTACATTCATATACCATCACTTATTCAATTATTGCCTAACTGACAGGCACCCCCTTTGTTTCCATTTCTTTGTCACTACAAAAATTAATTGGTACAAATATTTCGCACATATATGTCCTTTCTTTGAGCTCCTTCGGGGTGTAGGTCAAATAGTGAGAGTTTATCTAAGTTCCTTTTTTTCTTTTTAAGTATGAAAGAAGGCCTTTGCTCAGGGCATGTAGTGGAATGATTAAATCAGATCCTTAGGTTTTATAATTTCAGTGGAGGGATTCAGTTAGGAGGAATATGATACGAAGGAGAACTGTAGGAAACATCTCTCCCAACAGAGAGGTTGCAGATTGACATATGTTTTTTAGACATAGCCAAATGTGAGAATTTGCTTTATTTGACCATGCAAGTTTATATTTCTTATGAGAGTTTTCTTTCTCTTGTTTTTCCTAGGGGGTGAGCTTAAGGGAGGAAGAAGTGGGGGCAGGGAAAAGGGATACATAGAGTTGTCCCCCTGGCTCTTTGTATTGACTGGAGAGATTTATGGACTGCATATGATTTCTTTCTTTCTTTTTGCATATGATTTCTGAGGCAGTATGATAGAGGGTATCATGTGTCAGTCTTAGAGGAAAGAAGACGTAGGTTCAGGTAGTGGCACTGCTACATACCAGCTGTGTGGCCCTGAGTAATTCATTCAATGTCTCTGTGCCTTGGACAATTCTCTTACACCTTGTGTTAAAGATCAGCTGTTGATCTGAATGAGTTGGGGGAAACTCCACACCTGTGATTGCATGGGTATGAAGAATTTTCCATATAAACCCCATGGGAGTATGGACAATTTGTTTCTTAGGGAGTTCCCTATGCAGTTGAAATTAAAGGTCTAGGTCTAACTAGAGAGCTATATACATGAGTCCCAGATAGCTAAGTGTTGTATTAGAGTGCTCAACCTGGAGTTAGGAAGACTTGAGTTCAATTCCAGGCTCAGATACGCACTAGCTATATCAACCTTGGACAAGTCACTTAACCTCATGTAGCAGCAAGCACCCTAGCAAATCCAGGTTCTATAAGCACAGGTTCTCTGATCTCCTTTTCTAAAGGAAGGTAACTCAAAAGGGGTTAACAATCTTACTTTAATCAAACATATATATATATATATATATATATATATATATATATATATACACACATATACACATATATGTATATATGTATGATATATATACATATATATATTTGCTTAGTTCAGAGAAAAAAGTCAGCACCCTGAACTTCAGAAAACACAAACAGAAATTATAAGCAGACAAAAAAATACAAACAGAGAAAATAACACAATTCAACACATCAACAGACAGGGCTTCTACCTGTCTGACCATTACACACATACATAGTTAGTTACCAGAGAGAGAAGCATCAACATCTGGGTTTTCAAAGCCAGGGGGCTCAATGGCCACCCAGAGTCTCATCTGGCCAAATCATACAACTCTTCCCATAAGTGAGCCCCAAAGCAAAACCTCACCTCAGAGTTTATACAGCCTTCTTCAGGGTTAGAGGACATCACAACCTTTGTGACCCGCTGCTTAATTACAAAATAATAAAAGGTGTGGGCCTTCCTGAAAAACAAGCCTCCCCTAAGCAAACTTCTCTTGTTGGGCTCCAAGTGAGGTCCATTAAGGGGCAGGGAAGATCTTCAAATTCTCTTACCATTACACTCCCCTCTTTTAACACTTTACTCACTTCCAAAACTCTATGACCTAACTACACTGTTTTTCACACACAGCATGAACTCTCTTGGTACCAACTCATTTTACAAATAAGTAAACTGAGGCCAAGAAAAGTGAAATATGTTGCTCAAATTGACATACAGAGACAGGTACATGTGGTAACTCTGGTGTAACATTGGCTGGTGATTGCCTATTTTGCACATATGAAAGGGTGGGCCTGTGCCTATATACCGTGACTGAATCAAGTGATTGAGACTGCGGTGTAGACTAAGCCAACTCTTTCAGTTTTACATTTGGCTTGGTCAAGAGAAATTGAAACCCCCTTTTTGTGTAGGATAGATGTCAGAGTCTGGGGTTCCAGGAGCACAATTGGACTTTTCATGTGGGCACAAATAAGACAGATAAGCAATTAATACGTGGTGTGACGTTAGGATTCCCCAGGCATTATATCCCCAAAGAGTTCTCCCAATTCCTTTTTTCCACATCCCAGACCAGATCCCCAGTGTCAGAAATTATAAATTTATTTCTTGAGCTTAAAAATAAATGAAAATCAAGTGGAAAAAAATAAAGGAGGCATTTTCTACAGAAGTTGCATGACTTCAGTTTTTGGAGATGTTTGAGATCCTAGTCTAGTCAATCCCCTCATTTTATAGAGGACATAACTGAAGCCCAGAAAGCTAGAGTCACATAGCTAGTTAGTATTGAGGGATAGGGTCTAAAGCCAAGTCTTTTGGCTCTAAAGGCAGGGTCCCTTCCCTTACACTGAGGCAAGAATGTGGGTACATGTCTACTCTTACAGAATTTAAGTAGGCTCCTGGAGTTCAGGGCCCATTTCATTTTTGTCTTTATAACCTTAGCACATAGTCTAGAACCTGGTAGGGAATAGGCATATAATGTATGCGTGCTGGTGCACTAACTAATTATGTGATCAATTGCATAGGACTCTGAAGTTGAAACTGAGCTCCAAAAGAAATATATAGGTGATACATTCTGTTAAGAATAAAGAATTATTCTATGGACTCTATAGGTCATTTGGCCTTTCCAAGGATCCAAATGCTCTTAAGAGTTGGCCTATTTTGTGTAAATTCTATTAGTTTTTGTGTTTAGCAGTATATTCATTCATTGATCTATTCATTCATTCATCTATTTTTAAAAGCTCAGAGACTTTTTGATTATTTCCTTTTAGTTCCAAAGTCTCTCCCTTCCCCCTACCCATTGAGGAGTCAAGAAAAACAAAACCCGTCACAAATATGTATGGTCATGCCAGACAAATTCCCACAGTAGTGAAAAAAAAAAGTAAAGAAGGAAGGAAAGAAAAGGAAAGAAAGAAATGTTTGATTTGTCTTATGAGCCCATCAGTTCCCTATCTGGAGACAGATAGCATGGTTCATCATGGATCTCTGGAATTTTGGTTGGTCATTGTGTTGATCAGAGTCACTAAAGATGTCTGTACAATGTTGCTATTATTGCATAGATTATTCTAGACTTCCCAGGTTTTCTGAAACTATCCTCTTCATCTTTTCTTACAGCAGAACAGTATTCAACATATTCATATGCTATAAATTGACATATGCCAAAACTTATATGCCATTCCCCAGTTAATGGGCATCCCCTCAGTTTCTAATTCTTTGACATTACAAAAAGAGCTGATATAAATATTTCTGAATATATGGGCCCTTTTCCTCTTTGTCTGATCTCTTTGGGGTATGAACCTAGTAGCAGTATTGCTGGGTCAAAGGGTCTGCCTAGCTTAATAGCTTTTTGGGGGCATAGAAATATATATTTTAAACCAAGAAATTAAGAAGATAAGTCAATAGAATTGTGAGAACAGAAAAGAGGTGACCCCTTCTGGAAATGTGATAGGAGACATTCATACACTGGACAAGGGCTTTGTCTAAATAACATATAAGGCCCTTTTCAACTCAGGGATTTTATGGATTTTATGATCTTTTAAGCAAAAAATCTTCTTTGAAGTGGAAATACTCTAAAATAGAGATTCTTAACCTCTTTTGTGTGTATGATGGACCCCTTTGGCAGTTTGGTGAAGTCAATGATACATCCTAAATAATATTTTTAAATGCATAAAACAAAATTCATGGGACTGCAAAGGAAATAAATTATATTGAAGAGCAGCTAGGAATACCCACACATATACCTATATGTGTGTATGTGTAAGTATATATATATACATACACACACACACACACACACATATATATATACATATACACACACACACACACACACATACACACACATTTATCAACAAGTTCATTAACTCCTGTTAAGAACCCCTACTCTAAATTGTTATAATCATTCATACTTTGGGGTAAATGAGTTTCTAAAATCCTTTTATCAGAAAAGGTCTTTTTACAGGAGAGAAGGATAAGCGAGCAGGTGGATATTAACCTGGTGAGAACACCAGGTACCCATACTGAGTTGAAATTGGTAGAGAACTGAAGGCAGGTTGGTGGTGACAGGAGCAATTAAAATAAACTTGACCACCAAGGCTGTGGAAACTTGGTCATGTGTAATCATGGTCACATCCTGTTCTACCTGGGGCATGATTAAAATGTGAGTGAGTGAAAAGACTTGAGCTGAGAAGCTACTTGAAGTCACTGTAAATGATCTGCTTGCTCCCCAACTCTCTGATTCTTTAGGCTGCCAGCTGAGACAACATCACCTCTACTTGCCAGTCTAACCCCAGAGTTGGGGCCGTGGAGGGCTGGGATAGAAGGACCCTTTTCGGACATGGTTAGTATTATCAGCTGAGCCCTGTCATCTTTGTGATTGGTCCTACTCTTTAATTTCTACTTCCTTTATAACTGAGTTCTTGCTGTGCATTACAGTTTTGTAGAGACTACATTCCTGACTTGTCCGCTGGTTCTCCAGTGACTGGGTTTCCTATTGGAACCCCTAGTTTCCTCAGTGGAGATCTTTCTTTCCCTGAGCTTCTGTCCCCCCATGATGAGGTCCTTATACTTACTGTTATACTCCTTTGCTGGTGGTCAACAACTTTCTGGAAATCTGTTGATTGCCTGATCCAAGTAGATAACATGGAACTTGGACTTGAGAATTGGTACCCTTGACCTACCAGTATTTTTCTCTCGTGCGCTGATCTCCATAATTTAGGCTAATCTTGAGAGCTATATCCTCATTTGCGTGTTCTTAGAATAACTCCTTCTTGGTCCTGATCTCAATGTTCAGATTCTTATTCTTTATTTCTTTCTTTTAGGTTTGCCAGGGAATAATTAACTATAGTAGCAGTATGCCTACATATGTATGCATATTTGTATGTATAGTAATAGCATTTATATGGTGCTTTAAAATTTTCAAAGTGCTTTATTTGATCTGCATAACAACTTCATGTGGTAGGTGCTATTATTATTCCCATTTTATAAATGAGAAAACTGAGGCTGTAAGAAATTAAGTAGTTTGCCCAGGAGAACACAGTAAGTGTTTGAAACATGATTTTAACTCAGGTCTTTCTGACTCCAAGTCAGGACCGATACTGAGTGCCTCCCTAATACCTGAACCTCAGTTCTGACAATCAGCTAGTTGAAACTCTCTGGGTTCTAGGTTTGAGTCTGGAATCTATCCCCTGTAATCTACTCATATGAATACACAAGTCCAAAGACTTTACAGGTGCTTGTAGCAAAGTGGAAAGACCTCTTAGATCCCCAAACCTGCCATTTCCTGCAGTCTCTGCTCTTTACTAGCTGCACTCATTACTTCTCTGAGCCTCAATCTTCTTCCTCTATAAATTGATCTTACAGTCCCTTCTAGCTCTAACTTGACTAGTGGAATCACAAGAGGAGCTCCATCCATTCCTCCTGTCCTCACAATGGGTGCTCTTCTGCACCACTCCTCACCCCACAACCAGCTGAGAGCTCAAAGTCCCTTCTTCCCTCTCTCTGGAGTCAATGTAATGCGGAATCTTTGGTAGCCCTTTAATTTTTCTGGGCCTTCTCCCTCAAGTGTTTTTCTTCTTTAACCCTCTACAAGTCTATCTGAATGAGATTCCTTAAATGCTTTATGTGAATGACATTCAGCTTTCAGGTGTTATGACCTTGTTACCTGCTCTATTCCCTGGTCCCATACAGTGAGCTGAGCCTGTCTGAGATGCTGTAGGCAGACTGAAATGGTCCACAATGTACCTGGGTGGGCCAACTATGAAATAATCTCTCTCTCTCTCTCTCTATGTCTTTTTTTTTTCTACATTGCCTATTGCCGTAACACCTCATGTCACAGGGAGAGCTTCCTCTGAGATCCCAGCTGCTTATCCATCTATGGCCTGAAGCCTGATGACTGATAGCCCTTATAACTTTTCTCTTTGCTGGTAGACCTGAAGGTGCTATTTTCTGTAATACTGTAAGTCATTCATTAAAAGCCAAAGGGACAGAGCCCAGAGCTGAAGACCAAACACAAACTTACTGGCCAGGTCCAGATGTCTTTAATATAGGCCTTGGGGAATTCATTTCTTATTATTAGGATTACTTTTTTTTAAGACTGTTGGGTTCATTTAAAAAAAATGTCCTTTGCTCATATACCCTTGGGCAGAAAATACACTAAATATAACTGTAATTAAAATAGTTTAAAAAGCACCAACCCCAGCACCTTATAAAGCTTGGAAGAATCACATAGGAACTGACACAGAAAAAAAATTAACAGCCTTGTGTGGTTCCTTTCACCCCTTCACCTGTGGAGCCACTTGACTGTTCCACAAAAAGAAAAGCTAAGTTGGCTATGAAATATATTAATGGTGATGGCACTTCCCTTACTCATGGCTTATTTTATAAACAAACTTTTTTTCCCCAAAGTACTTTCATACGTCATCTTCTTTGATGCTCATCAACTCCCTGTGAGGTGAGCAGTGGGAAGACAAAGGAAAGGAGGAAAATTATCCACATTTTAACTGATGAAAAAAAGGTGGACCTACAGAAGAGAAATGATTTGCCTAAAGTTACAGGGAGTTAATGACCAAATTGAGCAAAGGAATAAATTCTTCCTATCTTATTATCCATGACTATCAGGTAACATATGTAATATGATGTGATGTGATGATATGATATATGATATGACATAATATGATATGATGTAATATAATAATATCCAAAGAAAATAAATCCTAGAGTTGGATCATGCATTGGTACTGAAAACATGGGGACTGTCATCTTACTGAGCACTGTTTAATTAACCTTCCAATGAAAAGAATAAACAACTTATTTCACTGAGAAAGAATCCAAAAAAGGGGAAAAAGGGAAAAAGCCCCTGGAGAACATTGAAAGAAGGTCAATTTCAGAAAAAGAAAAAGAAATCTAATAATTAGAGCTTTCCAAAGATGCAATGAGCAGCCTTTGGAAACAGAGCTTGTTGTCACTTGAAGTATTCACTTGGAAGCTGGATGATTGCTACACTAGGGAAACTATACCAGATTCATGATCTGGGTAGAGATTGGTCTAGATGACTTCAGGGTCTGTTACAATACTGAATTATGTGATTTTGCACTTAAAGGGAGTGAAAGCAAACACCAATGTACCTGAATGAATATAGGCTTGTTATCTCAGGTGATATTTTCACTCATTAGTGACTCTCCCTCTTGAAATTGGAGATGAGCTTTAAGTATCCCTTCCCAGGAAGCAAAGACTTGGAGATACTCCACCCCTGCCCCTCCATGTGCTCCAGAGTCTCTTTCACCCTGGGGAGAATCAGTTCTCTCCCACTTGAAGCCTTGCATCTTGCCACCTAGCTTTTGGACAGTTGTCCACTAAATTGGTTGGTTTCCAACCAAACCAACCCAGGGCTTGCTGCTGTTCAGTCATTTCCATCTTATCCAACTCTTCATGACCCCATTTGGGGTTACCTTGGCAAAGATACTGGAGTGATTTGCCATCTCCTTCTCTAGCTCATTTTACAGATGAGGAACTGAGGCAAATAGGGTTAAGTGACTTGCCCGGGGTCACAATGTCTTAAGACCAGATTTGAGCAGACTGAAAACCCAGTACTCTATCCACTGTGCCACCTAGCTGCCCATCCCAGGGCCACCTGTTTCCAAATACCAAATTCCTAAAGCTTAAGATTTCCCTAAGGGTTCAAGTTAAGCTTCTGGCTCTCACCCCATCCCACCTAACACATTCTCAAACAATTTTTTTTACACAGATAAAATCCAGTTAAAATGAACACCATAGGAATTACACAATATCAAATGAACATCAAAAATAAAAGAAGTGGGGGGGCATATGAGTGTGTATATGTAAATATAGAAAGAGGGCCAGCTTAACTCCTTTACCTTGGTGATAATGAGAAAAGATTTGCTTATATTGAAATAACTGATCTCTAACTTCTCTTATAGTTACAATTGCCTTTGACTTTGTATATGAGCCTATAGACTATTCCAGCACTAGCCAGGCAGCCAGTGACTTCTCCCCCAAGAGACACCTCCCTGGGTTGCTGTCCAACAAGGTTCTCCTTCCCAGGCTCCATCTCCCACCACAAGACCTAGTCCACTGCAGCCCTGGGTTGTCCTTGTTTAGGGGCTTCATATAAGTTAATCCCCACAAGACCACACAAGTTGTAAGCCATAGAGGTCAACCAATATATCATTTAAAAGAGCCAAAAAATGGTAGATAACTTTCCCATGAGTGACAGATTACCCCAAAGCATCTCACTTCCTAGAATTTCTGGTAAAAATGCTAGTTCTCTCAACAATAACCTTTAAGCCACACAATTTCTCCTGACAGACTCCCATATGAGTGGAACCAACGACACTTCAGTTCAGACTTGGTCTGATTCCCTTTCAGTTATGGAATCTTAGCCTTCCTTTTCCACTAGTTTGTCAATCATCAATGGCTTTCTTTGGGCTGCAGGGGTGAAGAGCAGCTGGTTCATCTGTCAAAAGATTCAGACTTTGCTTTTGGCAAAGCAGTAGTTTTCATCAGCATGTGACGGTAAGGTAACATTTACATTATAGAAGACACCATTCTGGCTGGAAGACTAAAGTCCCATCTCTGGGCCTGCCTGGCAGAATGAGACAGCAAAACTAATAAAGTGTGGAGATTGTTAACAGCTTCATCGTTATGTTTCCCATCTATTCCCTGCTTTGAATCGTACAAATGTGTGCACCTACATCAGCTGTTCAGTCATTCACAAATAAATAGAACTCGTTCCTTCAGAATCACTCAGGAAAGCCGGTATGCTACCTAGAGAAGATACTTAAACCGTATCAAAGAAACACCACGTCTCCAAATTTAGGTGCTCCTTTGAAGGAAGCACTTTCTATGGTTTGCTTTGTCTCTTGCATCTAAGTTGAGCAGAATCTCAAGCCCTTGGAGATCTATCTTATTAATTTTTTAAAAGTATATTTAATACAATTAATAATTTCTGAGGTGGCGAACACAAGGAATGAGAGAATAGGTCTTGGCAAGAGCCTACTTACAATGAGTGTTTTGTCACACAGGGTTTCCTGGTTTCTGGAAGAGGTCTTGTGTAGTCCAGTTCAAGCCTAGTACCAGGAAACTGCCCTGTAAAGACAGAGAAAGTCAGAGGCCATGAGTCCAAAGGGATAATATTTGATTTCATATTTCATAAACATTTTTCTTTCTATTTTTTGTTACCATGTCATAGATTGTATGTACAGAAAAAAAAACATTTAAATTAAAACAGTAAGATACAAAGACAGTTTCAGTCAATCATTTAAATTTGAAATCAATCAGAAAGAACTTTACTCAAAGACCATAGTGAAAGTGATCAGTTGAATTAAGCAACAATAATTTTTTATTCTCTTCATTTGGTGAGTGGTCCCATTTGGCCACCACAGCCATTATCTATGGAGTTATGGAATTATGTAGTGCAGAGTGGTGAATCTGAAATCAGGAAGGAAATCTCAACTTCACTTACCAGTTGTGTGACTATGGTCACATTTCTGAAACTCAGTTGGTTTCCTTATCTGTACAATGGGGTTAAAAATACTCATAGTACCCATTTCACACAATGGTTCTGAGAACAGATAATGTATGTAAAGAGTTTTGTAAATGTTAATACTCTTTAAAAAATGTCAGTTTTTATCCTGCGTTATTTTTTTAAGCCACTAGTTTAATTAACTCAAGGAAGTATTTAATTTGAAACAACCATTTGAATTAAGGAATGCAAATGCTATTCAAATCAACTGACTGACCATTTAAAAACAAGTAAGCAAAATATCTAGATGTTGGAATTTAGTCATAGTTTTCTCAAAGCAGTTCGGCTGTGTAGATTCCAAACTTTAGCCTAAATTGTTGGAGAACCCTATATACTTCCGTGGCCCATTACCATTCTTAACAGGCTTTGGACCCCTGAGGTTGCTTTAAGCAAAGGGTGCAATTTCAGCCATCTAAATAAGTAAATAAATGGGGGAGAAAATCCATGTTAATTGCAGCAATTTGCAGTACTTTCAGATTCTTAATTAAGAAATAAAATAGGATCCATTATCCAAGCCAGCTTTATATGACACACATATATCAGCATTATGACCAGAGAAAGAGGCCTAAAGTCACCCCTATAAATGACTACATAGACCAATCAGTGGTACATTATTGCCAAAGAGCTATAAGAAATAGCCAGCAAAATATGCATTATCCATAAACTCTTCTTGCCTATAGACTATACTGTGATGTTAACTGAAGGGTTGGCAAGAAGGCCAACCTTCTCCAGTATAATTTCTTCACTATATCTGAAATTCTACAATAAGTACTTTATTCCTTTAAGTTAACCTTTATCTCCTCTTAAATATAAAAATACACAATAAGGATGTATATTTGGAAGTGCCCTCCAATGATACATATTTTAACCCATCCATACCCACCTATACTCTCAGACATTTGTCCAACTAAACTCATTTTTCTGCAATAGGAGACTATAAGCTCCTTGAAGGCAGAAATAAGATCTTCCTCATCATTGTAATTTCTCCAGTCAAATTCTATTCATCTAGTAGCTATTCAATAACTGGTAAATGCATAAATAAATGAAGCCTCGGATGGTATCTGAGTAATAAGCCCTCTTCAAACTCAGCCCTACATTTTAAGTCTGCCCACTTTGGCATAAAATCCATTTCTTTTCTTTTTTCAAATGTCCTAGCAAATCCCTGGTTTTCATGATGACCCTCAATGAAATTACATGTTAGCTAAGAATTCAAACCATTGATTTTTTTTAAAGCAAATGTTATATTAACTACTTGTAGTTTTATATCTGTCCTGAAACTTACACTCTTAGAAACTGTTTCTTCTTTTGGAAAAATTCAGAGGTCAAATCTAAGAAAAAGATTAACTTTACATTGACTATTAAAACAAACAATGAAGTCGCTATTTATATTTTAATTGATTTCAATATATAAAGTACTCAAAATAATCTTTGATCCCATTCTCTTTTTTTTCCTTCACACAGCCACAACCCCGGTGCAGACCCTACAGGGGTAGGGAACCTGTGGCCTTGAGGTCACATGTGGCCCTCTAGGTCCTCGAGTATGGTCCTTTGAATCCAAACTTCACAGAACTAGTTTGGATTCAGTCAAAGGGCCATACTTGAGGACCTAGAGGGCCACATGTGGCCTCAAGGACACCTCCATGGGCCTACACCATCGTAATAGCCTACTGGCTCTCTCCCTGCTTCAAGTCTCCTCCCACTCCTGTCTATCCTTCTCCACTTATCTCTCAAAAGGATTTCTTAAAGAACAGGTTTGACCAGGATACCTCCCTATTCAGCAAATTCCTGTTCCTAAGCCTTCTCAATGCTAAGCGCCATGAAATCTGATTCCACTCTATCTGAGCCACTCAAAGATACCTTAAACCAACTCTGAATACTCACCCCTCTCAAAACATATATGCACAATGAAACTCATCCAGATGATCAAATACCTGTTTATGCCACTGATCTCTGATATCTTTATGCATCACTGTCAAATGAATAATCCTAAAGCATGACACTTTGATCATGTCACTTCTCTGATCTAAAAATCTTCAATGGCTACCTCTTGCCTACCAAGTAAAGTCCCCAAACGTGAAAGCTTACCATTCAAGAGCCTCCCAAATCTGGGCCCTGAAAATCACAGCATTTTTGAGCTTGAAGGGATGTTACAAGTTGTCTAGCTCAACGTCTTTGTTTATGATGAAAAAACTTAGTCCAAAGAGCAAAGTGATATTACTGTGTGTGTTTACATGAGTATATGTATCTATGTGTGTGCCTGTGTGTATGTGTATATACTACAGTACCATAATATATGTTAGCATATATGCTATGTTACTATTGCATATATATTATATATAGCATATACATATATACACATACACACATGATTTGTATTAGCATCAATTCATCTCTCTCTGCCTATATTACCCCTATTGTCCAACGTTGTCCAATTTAAGTAATTTAAGAATGAATTTGGATACTCATTCTATTGATGTGGATTGCAACCCCCTTGGGTCTTAGCATTTGGTCTCAGAGAACTCCTGGGGCCCATACATATGTTATTCTGAGGCCAACCTCATCATAATTTTTTGGACATGGTCAGGCTAGTCCTCTTATGAGAGATTATATGTGTGTGTGTATATACACACACACACACACACACACACACACACACACGTACACATACATGTATATATACACATGTGTGTACATATATTTATATACATATATACATGTATATACTTTTATATGTATGTATATGTATATATTTTTATTTATATAGGTATGAATATAAATGTATATATATAGATATGCACAGTTACATATGTATATATTTACTCACAGGACATATGATCAGACAATACACACATGTACCTATATAGTATGCATATATTAAATGCATATCATGTATATGCATACATATAAATGTATATACCTGTATTGTATATAAATATATGTTTATATATATATGCATTGTGTATACACAATTATTTAACATGTCTATATGTATAAATGAATATGAACACATGTAGGGATGTGAACACAAGCATACACAATCTGTACATGTATGTATATGCAAGTGTGTGTGTGTGTGTGTGCGTGTGTGCGTGTGTGTGTGTGTGTGTGTGTGTGTGTGTGTGTGTGTGTGTGTGTGTGTGTGAAAATCATGTCACTAGTACTTGGCAGAGCTAGGACTAGGGCCTGATTTTTCTTGGTGTTCAAACCCGTGCTGCTTCTCCCACAAAACATTGCCTACCCAAATGTCTACCTTACTTTCTTCCTTTCCTCTACTAACCACTAGCCCCTAAACACACTTCAAATATTTCCTGGTTCTTGCTACATGTCTTCCCACACTTCTCCCAGATCCGAGCACAGAGAAGATCCTCAATAAATACTTGCTGATTACTTAATAAGAAATAAACTCCAGGGTCTCCTTCCTAGGCTCTCAGCTAAGTGCCAAGCAGCACACGCCTGTCTTTTGTGAATTGAATCCTAAGCCTTAGAGATGAACCTTAAGGGGACTAATTTCCCTGCTTCCTACCCCTAAAGTGGAAGAAATGATCTATTTTCTCATTATATATTCCATCTAATTAATTATAATGATCCTTTGCTATTCCTAAACCTGGATACTTTTCAAAGCACTTTCACATCCATTATCTCAACTGAGCTCTGTAGCTTCCCCATGATAAGGGAGGGCAGGGCTGATTATTTTCATTTTGTTGATGGGAACTGAACCTGAGATGTGTTAAAGGACTTGTCCAAGTTTGTTCAGCAAGCCTGTTTAAGATCTAAGTTAGTCTCTAAGATCTTGGTCCTACCTCTTTCCACTATCCCAAAATATGCACAGGACTAAATGTCCTTTTCCAGAGATCTTTATTTCACAATTTTGCTCTTACCAATAGTTCTCTCTTTCTCTTGTTTCTTTGTCTCTCTTTCTTTCTCTGACTCTCTTTGTCTCATCTGTCTTTTTTTCTCCTCTCTCTCCTCTTTCTTTCTCCCTCTCCTCTCTACCTTCTCTTTCTCCTCTTTTTCTTTTTCTCCTCTCTTTCTCTTTTCTCTCTCCTTTTTTTCACTTTCTCCTCTCTTTTCTCTTTCTCTGCTTGCTGTCTATTCTCTCTCTCTCTCTCTCTCTCTCTCTCTCTCTCTGTTTTTCTCTCTCTTCTCTGTTTCTCTCTCCTTCTCTGTCTCCCCTCTGTCCTTCTCTCTCTCTCCTCTGTCATTCTTTGCCTGTTGGTCCTGCTTTTCATGGTAAGTACTCCTTGTCTTTCCTGAATGATGGATGACACCATTTAGTTTTCTTCTGGTTCTCTTTGCTTGAATTTCCACTCAACCATGCCACCCCCAGAGTAGCATTATTCTGGTGTAATGTCTCCTGCCAATATCCTTTAAAAATCATTCTTGTTCCTCTCCTCAGGACTTCCTGAGAGGCAGAACTTCTCAGCTAATGAAGTGCCTCAGACTGAAGGCCCTGCTTCCTGTAAAATTTCCTATAAGTTCCCAGGACTCTGCTGGGAGGAAGCAAAGTAGAGAAGCGTGTTGTCAGGCTCTGTGGTCAGCCAAGGCACCAGCCTCATTTAGGGCAGGGGATCTCTTACTGTACAACACATAAGTGATGCTATTTGCTGAACTCAGTCAGCAGAACTACTTCTATATCTACGCTTGTTATTGTGATTGATTTGTCTCCCTGCTCATGGCACCCCTATTCCCCAATAGAAATATGTCAATAATTTAAGGATGAATTTAGACATTCATTCCACTGATGCATATGGCAACCCCTTTGAGCCTCAGTAGTTGGTCTCAGAGATTTCCTGTGGCCTATAAAGGCCACATGGGCCAACTGAGCAATAAGTCTTCTGGGACTTAGCAGGAGAGTTCTCCTATGACTGGTATACTATCCATTTCCATCCCTATACTTGAAGCCTTTCCAGTTTGATAGAACCAGTCACAGCTCAAACACCATTGGTATGGCCTTCAACAATCATGGGTCACTTCCACACTGAGACTAAACATAGGAGGAGGACTGTGGTGGAGGGACATAGGAGCAGTATCATTAAAATGACTCCTTCAGAACCCATCATGTGTTTTCCTCAGATTTTTTCCTAATTTATAATTTATAAATTATATAAATTATATAAATTAATAATTTCCTAAATTATCCCTCAGTGGGATAATTTAGAGTAATGAACACAGGGCTGGCATCCACACTCTAGGCTAAGTGCTTTCCCCAACCAGTGGCACTTCAGGTTTTCTAATCATTAGTACCACTAAAATCACTTTGTGTCTATTTTGTCTATAGTGTTAAGAGCCAGGAAGATATGAGTTCAAATCTGATCTCTAGTTGTATGATTCTGGCCAAGTCATTTAACCCCTATTTGCCTCAGCTCCTCATCTATAAAATGGAGACACATTGGAGAAAAGAAATGGCAAGCCATTCTAGCATCTTTGCCAGGAAAACCCCACGAACTACACAACTGGACAACTACAACAATATGTATTTACTCATCTGTGTAGAGAGAAGAGTCCCAATATAAACTTCCTGAGGGCGAGGCTTGTTTTTTTTCCTTTTTTTTCTTTTTGTCTTTAGAAAACCAGTATAATGCCTGGCACATAGTAGTATTTAATAAATGCTTATTGAATGGAATTCAATGAACTGGCTTAAGGATGTCTTTCTTCATAGACATGTTAGGGCAGTCTTCAGCAAGTTAGTGAACTAGGTAAAATTGGTTTGAGATGACCTCCTATTCTTGCCTTCAGCCTTTCCATGTCTCAGAAACCTAGGGACCCCAGATGATAATTCCTGTTTGCCCAAACCTTCTTACAGAAGAATCTGGATAATCCTCACATTTAAGGAGAATATATTGCAAACAAAGATCTTTGTAGTCACCCCTCCCTACCCACACCAATCTTCTTGATGCTGGAAATCTCTCTACCTAGAATAAGAAATTTCATCCTATCGTTACAGATAAAACTAAAACTACAAATTTCCCTGGCAGAAATTATAAGTGGTTCAAACCCATTCATTTATACCAAGGTATATATGACTATCATAGCTACTCTGCTGCACAGAAACCTTTCAATGTTTCCTCACTTTCTGCAGTATTAAATCTAAACTCTTCATCATGGGAATTTAAAGACTTCCAGAATCTGGTCCTAACTTATGCTTCCAGGCTTATGTTCCAACATTCCTGTAAATAGACATGATACTCTAAATGGCTATACTAGTTAGTGTTTATTATAAACCCTCTCTATAACATCCCTGAGAAGTCATCATGCCACCTTCGGTTGCCCAACTTTTAGTGAGGAGGAACTTCTAAGTCCCTGACATAGTCTATCCTTCTGAATAGCAGTAGAATTAATAGGATTTTTTTTCTTATGAAATCAAAATAACCCTTTCATTCATTGCTCTTACAGAAGTTTTGACCTCTGAGGTGAAGATGAACAAATCTGATTCCTCTTTCACAGGGCAGCCTTTCAAATATTTGAAGAAACCAATCCCCAAATGGTCAATAAATATTTCTTAAGCCCTCACTATGTGCTAGATACTATGCTAAGTAATGGAGAAACAAATAAAGAACAAAAACAGTCCCTGCCCTCAAGGAACTAACATTCTAAAGGGGTAGAGAACATGCACATAAATAAGCATCTACAAAGTACATACAGAATAGACACGAATTAACCTGATAATCTACTCTTTTTTCAAAGAAATTTCTATCTAGTTGTGTCTCCTGTCTTTTACTTCTGACACTGATTCTTTGAAACTAATGACAAGGTTTTACGTTTATCTCTATTACATTTCATCTTTCAACACAACATACTTCTAAGGCTGTTAAGATATTCTGAATCCTTTCTCTAATTCAATCTCTCTAAGACTTGTATTATCTGCTAATGCATCTTTTGTAAGCATGTTGTCCATAATTTTATTGAAATTAATGAGAAAAAAATGTTAAACAGCATAGGACCAAGGACAGATGCCTGCTCCACTCCACTGGACGCTTCCTGTGTTAACATTGAGTCTTTAATGGCTAATTGTTCAAAAAATTCCAAATCAACCTAACTTTATCATCACCTAGTATACAACTTGCCCATATTTTTCACAAAAGCATCCTAAGAGGTTTTGTTGAATTCTTTGTTAAACTAGAGGCAATTTTATCGATAATATCCTCCCTTCTAATAGGCCAAGAACCCTTCTGTCTATTAGATCAACAACTCCTGGTGGTTTGACACTATCTGTTTGTAATTAAGTCATGATTTTTAAAGTATATATGCATATATATATATATATATATATATATATATATATATATATATATATATAAATTGTATTTGTTTATTTATTTCACAATTGTTTCATCCATTCCTACTAATCACCTCTTTAATATCATGTTCTATAGGAAGTCAAGCTCACTGGCCTATAATTTGCTGACTACTCTCTTTCCTGTTCTAAAGATCAGGGTATTTGCTCTTCTCTAAGCTTGTAGTACCCTGCTCATTCTTTCCTTAGTCACCTGGTGACTCCCACCCATTTTTCAAAGCCCAATTCAAATAGTGCCTCTTCCAGGGCTTGAGGATGACAGTTGTTTCTAACTAGAAGGATTAGGAAGGGCTTCCTAGAAGAGGCACTATTTGAAGGGAGAGAGGAAGAGGTAAAGGGGAGGAGGAAGAGGAGGAGGAGAAGAGTGAGAAGGAGGAGGAGGAAGAAGAAGAAGAAAAAGAAGAAGAGGAAGAAAGAGAGAGGGGGGAGAGAGGAAGAGGAAGAGGAGAAGGAGAGAGAATGAATGAGAATGTTATGCCATTTCTTTCTTGTTCACATTTGCCCCAAGCAGAGTTGAGGTTAAAGCGTTCTATTATAAGGACCCCTTCATGACCTGAGAATATTGAGACATTTTTATAAAGAACAAGAATCTCTGTCAGGCATTGAACCTAGGATACTTAAATTAAATAATGAACTATGTGCAAGGCATTTTGTGTCTCTGGAAAAGATATGAACGTCTAGATAAAACATGGTCCCTGTCTTCAAGGTGCTGAAAGATCATGAAGTAAAGGGAGGTTTGCTAGGCATACTAAGGGAGTACATTTCTAGGGACTCTTAGGACCTTCTCTTCTAGGAAAAGAAGTGCTTCCACAAGTCTCTTCTAACCCAACTCCATCACTTGATAACCCCCACCCATACTCCACATAGCACCTTTAGGACTTCTTCCTTAAGCTAAAGATCACTATACATTTAGTGTTTTCCTTCAAATTCTCTGTGGTATTGATCTCTTCCTTTCTAGGTTCTGCAAGGCCCAGCTCAAGTCCCCTTCTTCAGGTCTCCTCATATCACTTTAGTCCTATAGCCTTCACTCACTAACAGTTTGCATCATGCCCTCTTCATGTACTGTTTTGTGCTTCAGTTGTTAAAATGGCTGATATGCCTTTCCTGTTTCTGTCAGACATCTTGGGAGCTGTGGAGCTTGCTTCCAGTCATGTATGGTTCATCACTGAAGGGCTTGAACCAATAGCCAACGTAGATTCTGCTAAGTGGCTGCTGAGCTGGGGAGGCTGATGAATCAGTTGATGCACAAAAGGATCAAGCCTCTCCTCCCCACGACTGCCTTTTTTGTGTTGGCTCAGCTTGGACATAGTGCCAGTAAAAGGTAGGGAAGGCCAGGTGCTTTTCAGAGACCTTGCTCTACAGTTTAATTGTTTTGTATGTGTATATCTTCTTTCCCCAATGAGACTGTGCAAACCTACAGATGACTGCCAGAAAGAGGGGAAAAGGAGCTGAGAGAAATCACTCCTCAAGGAATTTAGAACAAGGGAAATTCAATTAGGCAAGGAGTGGCCAAGGAAGCCTTCTTGGAGAAGGAGAAATGTGAGTTGGGTAGGATCTGAATGGGCAGAGAAAAGAGGCAGGCAGAATAAGTAAAGAAAGGCACAGAGACAATAATGGGCATGGTGAATTTGTGGAAGGGTGAAGGGACTTGCCTGATTAGAGTAGATAGGGTTAGGGAGCAAAACGAGGTAAGTAAATTTGAATGGTGAGATTGTGGAGGGTCCTGTCTTTTAATCTCATGCCAGGCCTAGTAGTCATCTCTTTTCTCTGCCCATCAAATTCAGCCTCCTATATGAGGCCCCTTTAAAAGCCGTCTGTGTCTGGCTGCTCCTCATGCACTAAAGCCTCCAGCTACCACCCCATGGATGTTGGCAGAGACATTAAGAAATCCTCTTTATTCTTCACTCCTCCCTCAATACTCAAGCATTGCCTACCCAGCTATGGCATCCAGCCGCTCCATTCCCTCATGCCAGACAGACCCCAGGACAGCAGGCTGGAAGCCATGCTAGCTTTTTATGGGCCTGGCCAAGGGAGAGAGGAAGGAAGATTGTACCCTGGAGCACAGACAGTCTTGGAGGCCTTCTCAGTGTCCTCAAAGCAACCTGGGGTTGGAGAAAAAGGCTTTCATCTCCCTATCAAATTCAGCTTTTCCTGGACATTCCAACATCCCCCCCCCTCCCAACTCTGTTCCCCCTGCTCATTTTTAACCCTTCCCCCAATCTCCCTTGGGTGATTGCCTGCACTGTGCTGCAGACTCTGGCATAATCTGCCTAGAGCTTGGCTGCTTTTGGTACACCCTTTTGGCACCACGGACCTGAATGCTAAATTCAGATATGGGGGTGGGGTGGGGTGGCTGTGAAATCAGTTTAATTCAGTGCTTTTCCTTTCTTTTCCCTGGTGCACATATATGAGGTTGAAAGCAGAGCTGTCTTCCCCACTTAGCATAACCTCTAAATATCCCTTATTAGAATCTGGTATAGCTCTTTGGCTGAAATCACCTCTCTCTCTCTCTCTCTCTCTCTCTCTCTCCTCCCTTCCCTCCTTTCCTCCCTCCCCCTCACTCCCATTCTGCATCTCTCTCTGCCTGTGATGCTGCAGTGGTGGGAAGCGGTCAATCTATCTGTCAAAGACAGGCTTGGCCAAGCTCAGCTACCTCTCTCCCGCTGCTGGCAATTATCTGGAGGTTGGCATAGGGCCCAGAAACCTGCAGCTTGAGCTGCCCCTGTGGCTCAGGGCTTGCTCCTCCACACCAGCCTCCTCAGAGGCTCACTTGGTACCTTGCCCAGGAAATGACAGCCCGAAAAGGTCACAAGCACTCTAGCGAAGATAGACTGCTCGGCAAGTTTAATTGACATTGGGCGGCTTTGCAAATGTCCCTCCAGACATCCTAGTATTTAACAGATGCAAGCAAAGAGTAGCAAGAAATAGAAGACTTAAAACACAAAACCAAATGCCCCACCCCGGTCCTTCCTTCCCACAATAAAGGGTGCAGCTTTTCAAACCCCCCTCTTTAATGGGCTATGGCCGCTTTACAAGCCTATTATGTGCTCACCATTCACCTTCCAGTGAATAGCACTTTATCCTCTCCAAATTATTTTCACATCCATGATCCCCATTTGATCTTCATATATTCATGAAGCTGAAAAGGACCTTGGAGATCAACTCATCAAATTATTCGTTTTACATGTGAGAAAACTGAGGCCCAGAGAAGCTAATAAAAGTTCCCAATTTTACAAACCATGTTAGTGACAGAAGCAGGTGTAGAACGCCGGCCTTCGGGCCCCCAGGCTGAATGTTCTGGTGGTGATGGTGGCAGAGGTTGCTCCCCCTCCCCCTGGGACTCTGCTATCCTGGCTCACAAGTCTGTGATGGAAGCAAGGCAAACATTATTTTCCTTATTTTATAGATAAAGAAGCAGGCACAAGGAGAGCTAAACTGGCCCCTTTATCTTTTCCAGTCATTCCCTCTATGGTCTAGTCACATTGACCTGCCTGCTATTCCCCATGCATGAGCTTCTATCTCCCTGTCTCTGCTTTGAAAATGACCATCCCCTATGTCTAGAATACTCTCCAAATTTATCTTTTGGAATCTCTGATGTCCTTAAATAATCACCTTAAGAAACACCTTAAGGTAGTGAAGGTGGAAAAGCCATGAAGCCTGTCCTGATTGTCTCTGGACTGCCCCTCACTTTACCCTGTCACAACTTCTATTGCCCTCTCTCCTAAAACCCCTTTGTATTACTCATTTGGTATATGTTCTGTACGTGGTAGTTACCTTGTTAGAATTTAAGCTTTCTGAGGTCAGGGACTTGCTTTGTCTTTATATCCTCACTGCTTAATAGTGTCTGGCACATAATAGGCATTTAATAAGTACTAGTTTATTAACTGATAGTGACAGAGCCAGGACTAGAAGAACTCAAACCTGTTAATTCTTGGTTCATAATCTTACACATTGCAGAAGGAGATCAGCTCCCCATTGGTATCCAAATCTAGATCAACAAAGTCCTAAATATGTGAGACTCAATACCTATCCACGGCCAACCAGTCTGGTTTCATAGACAATTTAATATATATACCTTCTTACTGACATATATTCATTGGACTCTTACCATATTCTCAGCCCCTTTAGGACTCTGAGCCAAGAACATGAGTTCAAATCTTGCCTCTGACACACTCTAGCTCTGTGACCCTGGGCAAGTCACTTAAGCTTTCTCTCCTTTGGTTTCCACCTCACAGGGTGGCTATGTGGATCAGATGAGTGAACATAAGTAAAGTGCTTTGTAAACCTTAACGTGCTATAAAAATGCTGGGTTTTTTTTAGTGTAATAGAAAAAAGAGAAGAAAATGAGAAGTTTGTTGTCCTCCTTATCAACATTAAGGATACATGACATGCCGTAAGACATGATTAAAGGGTAGAGTGATAACGCGATGATTTTTGGATTTTTGATGTAATGCCCCATATCTTCTAAATATGTCAACATTTTCTGTATGCACAAAAGCATGAACCTCTGCAAAGTATTTCAGAGAAAGAGATATACTCCTGAAATTCAAGGCACGAATAACATGATGTCAGAATGGTGAATGCCTAATTGTTTTGATCTCTTCTTTGGTCTCAGGGAATTGGCAGCTCTTTTTACTGGACCAAAAGACCTTTGAGAATTGCCTTGCTAGACTATGGATTCTGCTATTTTGTGGATCAAGCCATGTCAACTGTGTGCAGAGTACTGTAAAAAATAAAAACAAAACCAAAAGTTCCCTTCCAAATTACTATAACAAAGCATTTCAGGGTATGGGCCACAGAAGCAATATAACAGGAATTGCATCATATTGTTGATGTTCAATCATTTCATTTGTGTCCGACTCTTCATGACCCCATTTGGGGTTTTCTTGGCAAAGTTACTGGAGTGGTTTTCTCTTTCCTCCTCTAGCTCATTTTACAGATGAGGAAACTGAGGCAAACAGGGTTAACTGATTTGCCCAAGGTTACACAGTAGTGTCAAAAGTCAAATTTGAACTCTAAGCCCAACACTCTATCCACTGTGCCACCTAGCTTTCCTGTATTGTATCAAAAAAGCACACCAACCATCTCACTCAGATTTTAGATAGTTACCAATTTTCTAGGACACGATACCCTCAAACCTAGAAATGAGCTAACAGACAAAAGCCTTTAAATAGAAAGAAATAATTGTTTCAAAGTTTTGCTCTGTCAGAGATTTTGAGCTGCCCTTTGACCCTCAGGATAGAGCTTATTATCTTGATATTTTGTGTAAAATTAAGGTTATGATTTAACAAATTTGATTGTCTGGTCTTTCTTGGCTCTCAACCTCATCCTAGGTTATAGGGATATTAGAATCAGTTAAAGGGTCAGGTGTATTATGCAGGTTATGGAGGGTGCAAATGATACACACACATAAGTGACAGCTGACCGAGGGGCGACTATGCCAATAATCAGAAAATTACAATGGTTTGGGGCCATTTAATTCAGTGGCAAGTAGACCTACATACTCCAATAGTTGCCAAGAGCACTGCATGGCAGCAGAAAACATAAAATAATTGATGTTCATCAATAATGATGATTCCTGAATAATAAAGATTCTAGCACTAGATGTACGCCCCAAGGAAGTCACTGATAAGAAGAAAGGCCTCTTAACGCACAATAATAGTTTATAGCAGCAAATTTTGTGACAGTAAAGAGTTGGAAACAAAGTCGATCTCCACTGATTGCTGAACGGCTAAACAAATTGTGATAAGTATGTGTAATGGAATATTCTTCTGCTGTAATAAGTGATGAATATGATGAGTTCAGAAAATGTGGAAAGATTTAATCATTCAATCTGATACAGAGTGAAGTTAGCATAGGCAAGAAAACAATGAACACAATGATTATGACAGTGGAAATGGAAAGAACTACAAAACAATTAAAAGTGAAATGTTGCTAAACTACAATGAATGAGCAGAACCTGAAAGAAGAGACACCAGAAGCCAGTTCTGCTCTCCTCCTTTGGAAAAGCTGGTGGGCCAACAGTGTGGTGCTTTGAGTATTTTTTTTTAGACTTTTTGATATATTGATCAATTTTGCTGATTTTTCCCCATCTTCTTGCTCTTTTTTTCCTTACCGGGGACGGTGAAGGAGGAAGGATACTGGGAGAAATTCTTGTGACATAACAAACAAAAACTATCAATAAAAAGTTATTTTTATAAAGAGAAAGGTTACATTATGTTTGGCGTACTTTGTATAAGAAGGGAAAAATACAGTTGATTTTAGATGTGGTGTCGCCAACTTTATTTATCTTTCTCAACAGTTAGAGTATTCAAAGGATGAGCTTTGGTTATCAAGACAATTTACTTGTGAGAAGCACAAGTTTGAAGGACGCTTTGTAAACAGGAAAAGCATTGGACCTGGCATCAGGAGTGTCCTGGGTTCAAATGCCAAATCAGACAGCTTCTGCTTGGGTCAAGTCTCTTAATCTCTCAAAGCCTCAGTTTTATTCTGAGGAAAGTGCTGTGAAAATGATGAAGCACTACAGAAATGGGTTGCTATTGTAATAAAAGGAAATTTATCCTCCTTTAATAACTTTCCTCCCCAATTAAGTCTGTACTGCATATCTTTGTACACACATCCTCAAGCAGATAAGACATAACTTCTTCCAGGTATTTTCATGCCAGGGCAGCGAAACTTTGGAATTTACAGGTTCTGTAAAGTGAGGTACAATTTCCCCCTCCTGTTCTGAATTCAGATTATTGCAGGAATGGATGGATCAGACACAAGAGTGCAAGGCTGATAGAGAACGTCCAGTGACTTCAAACATTCCCAACAACACTGTATATTGAGGGCTAATAAGCTAATAACTACTCTCTAAGAGGTTAGAGAGAAAAATTTCAAGGTTTTTGGAACAAAATGAGAATCTTTGGCTTGCACATGAGGCTTATAAAATGGGAATGGGATGAGGATTGAGTTTCCAATAGAAGGATAAAAACAGAAACAATGGAATTGTTTGGCTTCTGATTTTTTTATTCCTTTATTGAGACTGTGACATTTCCTAGTGCTTCAGGCAGGGACAGAACTTGAGAAAATTGTGGAGTTTATACGTGGCACAATTGGCCTTCTCTCTATGGACCTCTTAACCCCTTTTCAGTTCTCCTCCCTCCCATGGTCCCAGTGTTTTCATGCTTCCCTAGGTCTCCTTTCAGGAAGAAAAATAATTTTAACAACAAACCTATTCAAGTATTGGGGTCTTAGTCCCAATGGATTTTTCTTTTAAAGGAAGATAACAAAAAAAGACTAATGCATAATTCAAAGAAGATGATCTCTAATGGTTGTAATTTTAGGCATCAGTCAGAGAAATATGCTTTGGAGGGCAGGATGACAGCAAAGTCTTGCCTGACACTCCTTAAGTCAAATGATACAACGACCTGCTCCATCTAGGAACAAGGCTGACCCTGACCACAAAGACTAATTATGCTACAAAACCACTACTTTCCAAAGTCAACATTACTCTAGATACTTGGTCCTAAGAATATCTTTCTGCACACATCCTAAGTTGAACTCAGACTAAGAGAGAGAAGGAATAATACCAAGAATCTCAAATAATTAGGACAGCACTTAAAAGAGAGACAGCTGGAGAAATCTAAGAATTCCCTAGATTGCTGGTACTCCCCCCTTCCAGCCTTTTTAAATTAATTAATTAATTGATTGATTTTTAGTTTTTAACATTCACTTTTATAAGATTTTGAGTTTTAAATTTTCCTCCCTCCCTCCCCTTCCCCTTCTCCACAATGGCATATAATTTGATATAGGCTATACATGTACAATTATATTAAACATATTTCCACATTAGTCATGTTGTGAAAGAAGAATCAGAACAAAAAGGAATAACCATGTGAAAGAAAAAACATAAAACAACCAAAAAAGAGATAATAGTATGCTTCAATTTACATTCAGACTCCATAGCTCTTCTTCTGGATATAGATAGCATTTTCCAACATGAGTTTGGAATTGTCTTAGATCATTTGTATTGGTGAGAAGAGCTAAGTCTGTCAGTCAGTCATTGCACAATGTTGCTGTTACTGTGTACAATGTTCTTCTGATTCTGCTCATTTCATTCAGCATCAGTTTATGCAAGTCTTTCCAGGTTTTTTTCTGTAATCTGCCTGTTTATCATTTCTTATGGAACAATAGTATTCCATGACATTCATATACCACAACTTGTTCAGCCCTTCCACAAAAGAATTCCAATTCTTTACCATGCTGGTACTCTTAATGGCCAATTTTGGGGTCTACTCACTTGGACACACAAATAGCATCACTGCTACCTATATTTACAGTACAGATTGGTCTCTCTTCTGGAAGAAGAGGTAAAAGACAGGTAAATGAGGCTCCAAGAAAGTTTCTTGGTTATTAAGGAGAGTGAAGTGTTCTTTTTAAAAAATGGAAGAAGTACATCTGTGTGGAAACAAAGAAGAAAGATCTGAAGGGACAGGGAGAAATCTTGACTTGTATCATAAAGTTGGAGTGTGAAAGAATATTACAGGAGGGGAAAGGGCCAAAAGGACCACAGACTATCTGGAGCTAAGAAACAGATTTAAGGCTCTTCCTGAAGGTGAAAGAACTCCATGCCAAAGAGAAATTAGCTGATTATTCTTGAAGGAAAGTTATTGTATGAATAGGTGTCACGAGAGATTTTCCAGTGAAGGTCAAAGGGAACAATTGCTAATAATTAATAATTCTAATGATAGAATAGTGATTTCCTGTTGAGGAATCAAATAACAGTGATCTGTCAACATCATCAGTATCACCACCACCATCATCAAGAAGCCTTGCCGTCTTCTTGGGGCAGATATTCAAGACATAAAAGAGAACCTTAAAGATGTAGCAATCCAGATAACTATCATTCACTTTTAGTGATTTGAGAGGGCAAAAAGAGTACTGTCAGCAAGAACATCTATTAAAGTGATGAAGTCTTGGGCAAAAAACTGAAGATCTCAGGTGCACAGGCGACGTTTATATTATTGCTACCCATCAAAGCCAAGTGATTTAAAAAGGGAAGATAGGCTTGGGAAGTGAATAGTTTCCCCCAAAAGACTCTGTCTCCTTCTTCTCAATAGAGAAGATATTGAAATGGAGTGTGGTATGCACGCTCAGATACAATTGCTGTGTTGTTTGACTTGAATTAAATGGTGTTTTTTTTTTCTCTTTGTTATAGGTGATTTAGTCTTCCCTTTCCCCTTCTTTAAGCTCGGTTGATAGGATCACAGGATGTAATCATAGAGAATGAAGTATTAATGTCAGTTAATCAATAAGCATTTTTTAAGCATCTATCAGGTATCTGATAAACCTTTACAAAATATGAATCTCTCCTTCCCTCCCTCCTTCTCCTTCTCTGTCTCTCTCTCTTTCTTTCTCTCTCTCTCTCTGTCAGAAGGGAACCATGTCACTGAATGAAGTATGGTGATGGGTCATGATACGAAGCTCACAGGTTGAGGTGGGAGTCAGCAGTCAGGGAAAAACACTGTACTTTACCTCTTGGGAGGAAGGAGGTGATTTTCTTTCCTCTTTCATCCCATGGGCCACTCTATCTAGTAGTACAGATACTTTCCCAGGGGACATTTCATCCAGAGATCAGAGAGTCAGATCTAGACAGTTTAAGGCACAGTTGAGGAAGACATGCTTACCAGACAGATATGAAAATAGAAAGGCAGTTTTAAGGATAGTGACCCTTAGCAGCAGAGAAGAAATCAACTTAAGAGAGATGCCTGAGTAATAGATGTGCTGCCGAGAGCACATGGAGAGAAAGGACATTGGGGACCTCCAGTTCTGGACTTATGACTTGCCTTGGACATCTATGTTCCCTACATATGTATTTTATTAGCACTGTATTCCAAATTTGGATTCACCTTTCCTAAAGTCAATGTGTATTAATTGTGGGAGAGTATAGCCCAGATTCTTTGGGGCAATATTTTGCAGTATTTAGCATGCTGACTTAGTTAAATTTTTTTTTTGCTAAGAGCTAATTATGTCAGTTGGCTAATTGTTAATGGGAAATCCACTGGGAGAGGGCTCATGAGTGATATAATTTTAGGAGAAATCCAAAAGGTATCTTGAACTCTGAGGAACAGCCACCCTCTGAGATCCCAACTCATGAATACAGGTGCAAGTTAGGGATATAAGTCGGAGGGGAGGTTACACAAAGAGGAGTTCATTTTAGGGACAACGTCAAGGAGAAATGATTGTAGTTTTTAAAAAGGCAACAACAAAACAACCAAAAAAGAAGAAGATGGTATTTGATCATGGAATTAAGATGAGGAATTATAGGCTTTTGGACAGAGATTATTTGACCATTCTTACCAATACCTAAAATAGGCTGGCAAGAATGCACTATATTTACCTAGACTAGAGTCTTGCAAATATAATAATAATAATTAATAATGATAATAATAATAATAATAATAAGCTTTAAACTGAAAATGGAGGAGGGGGAGTGAAGAAGAAGCTGAATATACTATTCAAGACAGATACCACAGCATACTGACCCCTATGGAGCCTGAAACTTCGTAGTGACCATCCCCACTGGCAATTGAATCCTGTTGGCATCTTTTGTCCTGACTCCTTCCATTCTTGCCCTTATTATCACCTACCTCTGACAAAATGGTGAGATTATAAGTGATGAGCCTATCCTGAGAAGGGCATCTTATTCCTTGGAATTGGAACCAGCAGAACAGCAGATATTATACTTACTGATCTGTTTTCTGTTTTGCTTTGTAAAAATCTAATCTCTGAGGAAACTGAGACAAGAATAGATTTGGGAAAATTTTAGCAATCCTGTGGTCTAAATACCTTCAGGACAATGAAAACTAGGGTAAAATGACTTGCCCAAGGTCACACAGTGAGTTAGCAGCAAATTCAGGAAAAGAATCCTGTTCCTCTTACTGTTCTTTCCATGACCCCACCTAATCCTATTACCTCCCTAATCCTGACTTGGGGTTTAACCTCCTTAACAGGAGGCCTCCTCCTAGCTACTGCTTCCAATCTGTCAAACTCTCCTGGGAGCTCCCATAGTCCTTACAAAATAGGGTGACAAAGGCAGCACATTGCAGAAGCTTTTTAACTTTGTCAGAAATAAAGGAAAATGCTCCTACAATCCAGAATATTATAAAAATACTGGTGCTTCCAGTGTGTGAGAAATTAACCCCAAGTTGTACTTTGGTTGGTTAACACAGATCCCCTCTTGCCATTTCCACCCAAGGATATTCTTTTACCCATAATACAATGAAAACCCTGGGGAGATGAGAGAATCAAATTGACATCCTCCAACTCAACTGCTGCCCTTTTCTTCCTGTGGGTGGCAATCTGAATACAAGGATTATTTAGAATGTGTCATATGGCAGGCCCACACTGCATCTGTGACCTAAGAAACTGCCACAGACCATCCACAGACTAGTCTGAGAGCTAACCATTCCAGCCCACACTGATCCCTGCCTCTGAACTTCTGTTGCTTTTAGGGTCTCCACGGCATGACCAACGCCCCACTCTGCATTGTCCTCTTCTTTAAGTGCCTTTACCTCACAAGACAGCACTTTATTTTAGCATTGTGATGCTGTTGCCTACATAGCATGCTGACACAGAATGTTAGAGCTACAGGAGAGTCTATCAGCAGATCACAGACTTTCAAGTGGGAGAGATCTCAGAGAAGTCACCTAGTCCAACCCCTTCCCCAACAAATGGGGAAATTGGGTCTGGACTGGTTTAGTGCCTTAAGGTCACATAGGTAGGAATGAACAGACCCAGGATTCAGTCCCCACTGACTCCAAATCCAGGGATCTTCCCTTGATACCCTGCAGCCTCTCAGATGACTTGGCCAAGGTCACACATCTAATTCCTGGCAAATATTCACTAAATCACTGATGATTTCTTGGCTAATTGAGGGGGGCACCTCATTGTAATGGCTGTAAAGTAGGTTTTTTTTTTCTGGATTGAGTTTTAGTCAATGAAGTGCCTTTGATTGAATCAAGGGTCTTTGATTGGAAACAGTATATATTGTATTGCTGGGAGGGAGAGGACAGAGTAGAGAGAGGAGCGGATGTGTGGGAGAAAAGTGAGTGTGAGAGGGCTAGGGGAACTTGTTTGTAGGGAGGCCTAACAGAATGTTTGTGATGTTGGTGCTCTGTCTGTGGAACTGTGTTAATGTATCAGACAGAAGTCTTGTCTGTTGGTCTGTGTTAATTCTACAGACAGAAGCCCTACCTATCTGTTGTGATCTGTGTTGATTTCTCAGTCAGAAGCCCTATCTGTTGTGATCTGTGTTGATTTCTCAGACAGAAGTCCTGTCTGTTGGTCTTATGAGTGAATTGAGTTGAAGAATGGAGATCTGACCACAGGAAGGAGGCTTAACTTCAGCCCCTTTTAAGAACTATTAAAGTGAATTGAGATGATGGTGCTGGTAACATGTATAAATACTGTTGTAGTCCTCTTAAGCTTTGTTTTCCTAGAAACAGAACCTGCAGGCAGGAGCCCCTGGATCCTGCTGTCAGGAAGGAGCTTGGAGTGGAGCAGTCCCCCATGAACTGAGACATGGAGCAGGAGTGGAGATCTACCTACATGTGAATCCAGACAAGAGTCAGGAGTGGTCAGCCCACAAAGGAAGTATCATGAGGTTTGGAAGTCAGCCTCAAATCGAGATGAGAGAGGACTTTACTTGGATACTGTATATTGATTGAGGAGATCGTGACTTACTGTGACCTAGGCATAGATGGTGGTTGTATTTTCTGCTACCCCTTAAGGATGCGTTGTGCTAGGGAAGACCCTAGCCTGGGATCTCCTAACTGTGTAAACAAGTATTTTGGGGAATGTTACTGAATGCAATAATATATGCTGTGTGGGGATTCTGAGGAATGCTAGAAGATATACTGAATGATATGCTTTAAGACTATATGGGGGCAGCTAGGTGGCGCAGTGAATAGAGCACCAACCATGGAGTCAGGAGGACCTGAGTTCAAATGTGACCTCAGACACTTAACACTTACTAGCCATGTGACCTTGGGCAAGTCACTTAACCCCAATTGCCCTGCCTTCCCCCTCCAAAAAAAGAAAAAAAAAGACTATGGGGGCATCTTAGTAATAAACTGTTATGTTGTTGTGAATGTTATGCTTTTGTTTATTGCTGAATAAATAGAGAGTTCATTATACCATGAGATTAGACTCTTAAAATTATTTCTAGCAGCAGTCCTCAGGTGTGCTGCCATGATTGGCATTACACTAATCTATCTGGATCAGTTCTCTGAGGTGGTATATTTCACAAAAAGAACACAAATCAGATTCAATAATAATTGAGAAAACATTTAATGAACAGCCTTTTATTTAGTTTCCAGATAGAGCAAGATTTGATAAGGAATTGGATATAGGAGAAATGAAGAAGGGGAGAGGAGCAGTGTGATCCTTGAGAAAGAACTCATTAAAACAAACAAACAAACAAAAAACCAACTAGCGTATAAGTCCTGGATGAATCATATTAAAACTTGGTTCTCTTTTTTCATTTGGCCAGCTTCATCATCTTCCAGTGAGCTGCCAAAATGCTGAACACAAAAAGAAAGAGGAAAGGGAAAAAATACATATTTTCTAGGTCCTTTTGGAAACATGCTGCTGTCCCTTTGGTTATGTATGTGCAAATATACAAGAAGGGTGATATTGCAGATATGAAGGGAATGGGCACAGTTCATCAAGGAATGCCCCACAGATGTAACCATGGAAAGACTGGACAGATCCATGCTACTCAGCATACCATATTAAGGGCAAATTCTAGCCAAGAGTATTAATAGAAGAAAAAAAAAACTTTGAGTAAACCATGTGTATGGGCAGCTCTGAATAGAATGCCAGGTCTGGAATCAGGAAGACTCATCTTCCTGGGTTCAAATGGCCTCAGAGTAGCCTCAGACATTATACTGGGTGACCCTGGGCAAGTCACTTAACTTTGTCTCAGTTTCTCATCTTTAAAATGAGCTGGAGAAGGAAATGGCAAATCACTCCAGTTATCTTTGCCAAGAAAACTCCAAAAGGAATCATGAGAGTTGGACACGACTGAAATGACTGAACAACGACAACAATGTGTGGCAATAATACATGATTTGGTCAAAGAACTAATATTTAAATTTGCTATTTGATTATTTTCTCCTCTAAAATCTTCTGATACCTTATTGTGTGATGGAAATGACCCTAGTTTTAAAAAAGCTATTCCAGGGGCGGCTAGGTGGCACAGTGAATAGAGCACCGGCCCTGGAGTTAGGAGGACCTGAGTTCAAATCCAGCCTCAGACACTTAATACTTACTAGTCGTGTGACCTTGGGCAAGTCACTTAACCCCAATTGCCCTCCAAAAAGCAAAAAAAATAAAATAAAAAAGCTATTCCAGCAGAGCATCAGCTCTATTAGAAAACTGCAAGCATGGGCCTTATGGGTTTGTCATCCCAAGTCTTTCCTAGCTACATTCAGAGAGGACTAGGAGATGGCATTTTTGGCCAGAGAAACTCAAAAAGATCAGCTACTAAAGCATGAAGGGGCTACATTCTTCATTTGTGAAGTTTTGGACTAATAGAATCATGGATTGTTGAAGTATTTCACTATTTATGTATGTTAGACCACCACAGACACAAATTAAGTTAATATATTAAGAAGCAGTAGTAAAGTTCTTACATTGTCTGAGTATGATTGGCAAGTAACTTCATCAGGAGGAAAAGGCTCAGTGTTTAATTGACATGACTAATGGAGAGAATAACTCAGACTGGGGGGAAGGGGGAACAGTGCAAGTTGGGTAGGGACCTAATTTTCAATTCTCTTCTCATCAATCTGAGAAGGCTTCAAGAAGCTGGGGGGAGAAGTGGAAAACATTTTGGAATAGGGGAAGAAACCCTACAATAGGTATCAGAAGACCTGAATTGTAGTCCTCTGCTTTAGTAACCATCTGTGTCAACTTGGGCAAATCTATGACTCTCTTCAGGCCTCAGCTGGTATATCTTTAAAAAAAGGATAATAATACCTTACCTAACAATAACAATTTATATAGCACATTTATATAGCTAACATTTATATAGCACTTATATATGTGACAGGCATTGTGCTAAACACTTTACAATTATTATCTCATCTGATTCTCACAACAATCCTGAACATAGGTACTATTATTATCCCCATTTTACAGATGAGGAAACTGAGGCAAATGGAGGTTAAAGTGACTTGGCCAAAGTCACACAGCTAGAATGTGTCTGAATCCAAATTTGAACTCAGATCTTCCTTTTTCCAGGCCCAGCATTTTATCCACTGTGCCACCTAGCTATAGGCAGAGAAAATGATGAACCACAATATTTCTTTTTTTATGTTACATTATACTTTGTTTTGTTCAACACTTCACAATTAAATTTTTAAAAATTTATTTAAACATTCACTTTTTTAAAATTCTGAGTTCCAAATTCTCTTCCTTCCTTCCTTCCTCCCACTCCTCCTCCACCCATTATGAAAGCAAGCAATATATCAATTATACATGAGAAGTTATTCAAGACATATTTCCATATGAGCAATGTTACAAAAAAGGGGAAAAACATGAAAAATAAAGAAAGTGAAAAAGTATACTTTGATCTATATTCAGAATTCATCAGCTCTATCTCTAGAATTGGATGGCAGTATTTTCGTTATAAGTCCTTTGGAATTGTCTTAGATCATTATCGTGATCAGAGTAGCTAAGTATCTCATGGCTGATGATTGTTACAGTATTGCTGTTACTGTGTACGATTTTCTCCCGGTTCTACTCACTTCACTTTGCACCATTCATACAAATCTTCTCAGGTTTTTCTGAAACTATCCCCCTCACCATTTCTTATAGCACAATAGTATTCCATCACAATCATTTAGCCATTTAGCCATTCCCTAATTGATGGGCATGCCCTCAATTTCCAATTCTTTGCTACCACAAAAAGGGCTGCTACAAATATTTGTGTACATACAGGTCCTTTCTTCTTTTCTTTGATCTCTTTGGGATACACACCTAGTAGCAGTATTGCTGAGTAAAAGGGTGTGCACATTTTTTAGTCCTTTGGGCAGAGTGGCAAATCATTTTTCCAGAATGGTTGGACCAGTTCACAACTCCACCCACATTGTATTAGTGTACCTATTTTTCCATATCCCCTTGAGAATTAGTCATTTTCCTTTTCTGTCAAGTTAGCCAATCTGACAGGTATAAGATGGTATCTCAGAGCTGTTTTCATTTGCATTTCTGTGATTAATAGTGATTTTTTTGTGTGCCTATTGATAGCTTTGATTTCTTCTTCTGAAACTGCCTGTTCATATCCTTTTGGTGATTTATCAGTTGGGGAATGGCTCATATTTTTCTAAGTTTGAGTCAGAGTATTTCTTGATATATCTTCCAGCTCTAACAAAATGGTCCTCTGGTTCATGAGATCAGACTTGCATTTGGCAAGGTGAGGTCTATGTCGGTGATCATCTACAAATAAAGCTAGTTCTTTTTGGATGAGTTCCTCTATGAAGATGGTACTCTATTCTCCACCACCACCTCTGCTTCCTCCTCTCCTCTAAGCTCCCACCAAGTGGATTGGGTTCTGGCTTTAATACTAATTATCATTTTGTGATCTTCTAGATGGTGCAGTGGATAGAGTGCCCATATTGAAGTCAGGAAGATTCATCTTCCTGTGTTCAAATCCAACTTTGGATGCTTCCTAGCTGTGTGACCCAGGGCAAGCCACTTAACTCTGTTTACCTCAGTTTCCTCATCTGTAGATGAGTTGGAGAAAGAAATGGTAAACCACTCCAAATCCCAAATGGGACCATGAAGATCCAGACATAAGTGAAAAATGACTGAATGGAAAGAACACCTTCCTGGAAGAAAAATCTGGTTCTTGATCTCTAGCAGCAAATGGACAGTAATTACAGGAAGAGGGAAATTACAGGCTCTTTCGAGATTAGATGCATTAGTGCAACCATGAATTGGAAATGCTGCCTGCTCCTCCATGCTGGGCCTCTGGTCAGGTAGTAATTAGCTTCCACCAGGACAAGTACCCCTTTTAGCACCCTGGAAGGATTAAGTCCAAAACCTTGCCAAGGTCTCAAAGGGGGCAGGTTCCTTTCGAGAGATCTGAAAGCTGAGCAAACATCCAACAGCCTCTATTCCTGCTCTTGTACCTTTTCTCTTTCAGAAAATTCTTCTGTTCCCTCCATCTCAGTTATCACTGGGGCAGATAGGTGGTACAGTGGATGGAGTGCTAGGATGGAGTCTGGAAGATCTGAGTTCAAATTTGACCTCCAATGCTATTTGTTTACCAACTTTATAACCCTGGGTCAAGTTACTTAACCTCTTTTACCTCAGTTTCCTCATCTGTAAGATGAAGGTAATAATACCATTTACCTCCCAGGGTTGTTTTGAGGATAAAATGTGATAATTGTAAAGTGTTTAGCACAGTGTCTGGCTATTATTCATTTTTAATTGTCACCAAAATAGTAGTAGCTCGGTGGTGTAGTGGAAAGAGAGGTGAGACTGGAGTCAGGAAGATGCATTTTCTTGAGTTCAAATCTGGCCTCAGACACTTTCTCCTTAGACCCTGGGCAAGTCATTTAACTCTGTTTTCCTCAGTTTCCTCATCTGTAAAATGAGTTGGAGAAGGAAATGGCAAACCACTCCACTATCTTTGCCAAGAATATCCTAAATGGGGTCACAAAGAGGTGGACAAGACTGAAAATAACTGAATAGCCACAGCAAATAATAGTGGATGGCCCAGGCCGAGGGCTTTGTTATGGCATTGATCTTGTTTCCTCAACCTGTGGAGAAACTCCCTTGATAAGCTCAACTCCTAAAGCTCAGGTCAATGCCTTTTTTTGGGCCCTTATGACCTTAATGCCTAGGTTATTGCAACAGTGTCCTGGCTGCCCTTCCCGACTCCAGACTCCTTCCTCTCCATTCATTCCCACTCAGTTCCATATACCCATTGCCTGATTAAACTCTGGCACATCTCCTTTTCCTTATGACACTCCTTTGTTGAATACACTTCAGAAGGAATTCTGTAGGTGAGTAAAAAAGCCAGCTGACCTGAGAGTAGTGCTGGAGGAGGACCTTTTCTCTAAAATAGTTCAGTCATGCTGAACTTGGACATCATTTACTCAAGCTTGAATCTACCAAATATGAAACAGGTTGTGAGTTGCAAATCTTGCAAAAGCAGGTGAAGAAATGTCTAGCAATAAAATGAGAGAATATTAAATCTAGAAGACTAAGAACCAAGCAGTCCAGAACTCTCATTTTAGAAATAAGGAAACTGGCCCAGAGAGGTAAGATGAGTGTCTGGACTGTGATCCAGGTTGTCTGACTCAGTTACTGGTCTTTCCCACTACAACCCCTTGCCATTCCAAATTTCTATCAAAGTAATTCTCAATCATTTAAGGAGATACTTTTTTTCCTGAAAATATCCCAATAAATTGATTCTTATTTTATACTATTCTAGTGATTCAGTGCACTATTTTAGGATAACAGGATTTAGAGCAGTAGGACCTTAGAGAGCATTTATACCAATTTCCTCATTTTTTTAGAAGAAATTAAGGCCCAGTGAGGGCAAGTGGAAGGAATCAGAGCCAGCATGCAAACTCCAAACCCAATGCCCTTCCCACTAATATTTTAGTGTCAGCTGGAGAAGTTAGTAATAGATGGGTCTGACTCTAGAATTCATTAAAAGATTTAGATTCTCACCTTTGCCTTCAGCAGACACTCTGAGTCACAAGATGGCTATGACCAAAGCAAGTGATGGTAGTAAAGGGAGAGGGATGAAATAGAATACTCCAGGTCAGCTGGTTGCTGGTTCCCTTGATCGATCTCTCCCTCTCCCTCCCCGCCCCCCTCTCTGTGGATGCTTTTAGTGCGACACCCAATGATAGCCTTCCCAAAGGGGATGGTTAATCAATGGTTTTGCAATATCAGTTAATGAGGGATTCAGATCCACAAGTATCACTACATAATAAAGCTACTGGAAATTTTACTGGCTGTGCTTATGAAAAAATTGGCAAGTATCTCTCCTATAATTTTCTTTCATGTGAGGTCATGCAACATCTCAGTCTTAGCCTCAGTCAAATGCAAGCATCATCTTTAGGTTTCTGACATCCTACAGGTTACCATTAAAAACACCTCTGGGTCCACTTAACTTTGGGAGAGGGCAAGGGAATAATAAGGTAGTCATTAAAAACATGGTATGAACTCATTTACCAGATTTTTTCATTAGAAGATGGAGTCATAGAAATTTTTGACATGGAAAAGGGAAAAGAAAGAGGCTCAGAGATCCACTTTGTGAAGAACACTTGGTGAGTTTCTCTGGGGAACTGAGCAACAGTATGGAGGCATTTTGGAGAGTAAGGAGGGGGACAACAAGGGAGGCACTGCTCCTTTCACAGCTCTGACAGAAGTTAGATTAACTCTGTTAGCACATCAAATTTTAAAAGATTAAAAAATGAGCAAGGTAAAGTCACAACAATAACAGAAGACAAAATTATCAGAACCTACTATACATAGCCCCATGTTAAAAAAACTGAAAATTCAAAATAAACAGAGGATTCTCTACAAAAAATATTTTGAAAGCCCAAATTTATAGAACACCAAATAAAGGATTTAAATAATTTAATCTGAAAAGGAAATACTAAAGGAAAAAGCCTGACTTCAGATGGATTTGCAGAAGTCTAACAACCTTTAAGAGAACAATTAATACCTACACTACAGAAATTATTACCAAAAATTGAGAATGGGGGTGGCTAGGTGATGCAGTGAAATAGATCACCAGCCCTGGAGTCAGGAGGACCTGAGTTCAAATCCAGCCTCAGACACTTAATACTTACTAGCCATGTGACCTTGGGCAAGTCACTTAACCCCAATTGCTCTACCTTCCCCCCCTCCAAAAAGCAAAAAAAAATTTTTTTGAAAAGAAAGTATTCAACTAAACTTTCTTTATAAGACAAATATCATCTTGGTACATATACTGGAGAAGGCTAAGGCAGGGAAAGAAAATTATAAACCAATATCGTTTATGAATATTGATTAAAATTTTAGATAAAGTTTTAGCAAAGGATACAGCAATTTATTCAAGAAACAATCACTGTGATAGATTAGATTTATACCAGAAATGAAAGGAGGGTTCAACATTAGGAACACAATGAACATAATTAATCATGCCAAAAACAAAAACAAGCCAAACCACATGATTGTCTCAACAGATGAAGGGGGAAAAAAAAACTTATTTGTGATAAAGACAAAAAACAAAAAGCAAACTTACAAGATATTAGTATAGCTGAATCTTTTTTGATATGATAAAAATAACTATCTAAATCCAAAGACCAGCATTATATATTATGGGAAAATTCTTGATGCTTTTCCAATAAACACAGGAGCAAAGCAAAGATGCTTTTTCCTTCACTATTATTTGATATATTTCTAGAAATGCTATGCATAGCAAAAAGGCAAGATGAAAATTGAAAGCAAAAACCGATTCTCATTTTCAGATGACATAATTGTTTACTAAGATAATCCTAGAGAATTAGCAAAGAAAATGATTGAGACAACTGAGACTTTAGTAAAGTCTCAGCCTGCAAGACAACACTAAAATGTACAGTATTTCTGTAAAAAAATAACAAAACCCAGGAGGCAATATCAGAAAGGCAAGTGTCATTAAAAATAACTACCCAAAACATAAAATATCTGAGAGTCAATCAACCCAAACATGCTCAAGGCCTGTATAGATGCAATTATAAAATGTTTCTTAAAGAGACAAAGAAGTGACTTAAAGAAGTGAGAGAATATTGGAATTTATGGTTGAACTGTGCCAATTTGCTATGACTTAAAGGTGTATATCAACAGGAAGAAGTAGAAGTGAAGGATCTGCTTCATACTTTAATTGGATAACCAGCCAATGGATGATTCAAGGTTGACCAAATTATGTACTTTGCCAGAGGATTGTAGAAATTGAGTCCTTGAATAATTTTGACTCATTTAAATATGTGTGCAAATACATTGATGCATATATGCATACATACACAAATATATGTATATATGTATCTGTGTGTGTGTGTGTATACACACACACTCTCTCTTTCTCTCTCTCCTACTTTCTCTCTCTCTCTCTCTCTCTCTCTCTCTCTTACTCTCTCTCTCTCTCTCTGTCTCTCTCTGTCTGTCTCTCTCTCTCTCTCCTCTACTTATTTTTAAATAGGATATGAAGGAGAGATGGCATTTTTTAAGAGAAGGCATACTGGTCTTAGAGTCAGAAGACCTGGGTTTGAGTCCAAGTTCTGATACTTCTGGTGAACAGCACCTGCTCTGAGGCTCAACATTATAGAAAGTTGCTTACGTTAAGTGACTTAACCAAGAGGATATAGTCAATGTGTCAGGGGTAGGGCTTAAAGCCAGGTGGTCCAGACTCTGTGATTGGCTGGCTGGCTTTCTTTCTTAAAGCTGCTTTGAGTTATTATTAGAATGTGGTTTTTCATCTTTATATCCTTGCACAGTGCCTTGCATATCGTAGACTCTTAGTAAATATTTGAATTGAATAGAATTCAACTGATGCTTCTCCTGTATTCCCCAGAGTACCCAGTACAGGCAAGACAGAAAGTAAGGACTCAATAAGTACTTGTTGAATTAAAATGAACACAAAGAAAGCACTGTGCATTGACTGCCAAGTTCACGTGAGCATCCACAATTTTTCAAAAGCATTACCTATCAAATACATGAGAGATTAAAATGGTGCACAGCTATCCAAGTGTTCCTAGTGAGAGGGGTTTACTTTGAACCTCATCCCTCTGCCCCCCCCCGAAACCCCCGGGAGGCAATGTGCTGCAGTGAGAAGTATTTTGGATGTGACTCAGAGAACTTGAGTTCAAATTCTGATTTGTATCACTTAACAAACGTGACTGAAGACAAGTCACTTAATCTTTGTGATTCTCAGGTTTTTAATCTGTAAAATGAAAGCACTGGCCTAGGTGGCCTCTCAGGTGTCTTAGGTCCCAAAATCTATGAACCTGTGGCATGATACCATTTCAGCTCCAAAACTGAAAACCCTCTTTTTATTATCTTGTCCATTCCATTCTTTTCCCTATCTGAATTTTCTTTAGGGCTACACATGATAAGGTCACACACCTAGTCACTGGCAAACAGAATTTGGGTTTCCAGATTCCTAGTTGAGGATTCTTTAGACTTCACTACACTATCTTCCCATACTTCGCACATCTTCTCTCACCTTCTGTGTTTTTTTGTGTTTACCTCTCTCACCACCACCACCACCACCACCATGAACAACCACCACATCCTATTCCCTTACTCTTCCCTTCCTCCCAAAATTCAAGACTCCAAATTGCTTCCTTTGATGTAATCCTGAACTCAAACAAAATCAATAGAACCCTTTGCTTAGAGGATTTTTGTAGCATGCCCCTACAACTGTGGCAACTGCTTTACATGGAGACAAGGGCCCTACACAAGCAAACATTATCAGAAACAATACTGTCCCCAACACTCAGGATGGAAATAAGTAATTTATGACATAAAATGCTGAGTTCAATGTCCTAAATAAATAAAAGATCAGACATCCATTCATAAAACCTATTGCTTTATTCAGGGTTCAAATGGATGGTGGAAAATATGACATTCTGATGTTTTCCCTAACCTTTCTTCTTATATAAGTGCATGGGGCTGAGAGGACTTGATATTTTAGCATAAGAGACATGAACTGACTCTGCCATCCTCATTACCAAAAGCAGCCATCCTCATCCTTATCCCCATATTCATAACTCCCCATTATTCAAAACTTACTGGGTACTTCTCTGCACACTATAATACAATCTTCCTCTTTTTGGAGTCAGTGTGGTAAAGTAAAAAGTTTGCTGACTCTCAGGAGAGGATCTGGGTTTGAATCTTGTCTCTAATACTTGTGTAGCTTTGGGCAAGTTACTGAACTTCCCCTGTATCTCATTTTCATCCTATGTAAAAATGAGCTGAATTGAACTAGATGGTCTCTGAGGTTTCTTCCAGGTTAAGATTATAGATCCTATGAGCTCCTTTTTAAATGTACAATTTACACCAATGGCTTCCAATACGGGCCATAGACTTCTATGCAAAGCCAATGCAAGGGAAGTAGGTGATCCACACACGTTCACAGCAAGCATTGTCATTTTGATCTGAATTCAGTACCAATAAAACAAAATTGAATTGTAGTTACAATGACTCATGCATATGTGTATGTATCTACATATGTATATATAAAAGATTCAAATGCATGTAGATGCAGTTGAGATTAATAAAGGGAATATTTAGCTAAAATATACTCCAACAGAATGCAAGCTTCTTGCAAGCAACTATCTTGCTTTTGTGTTTGTATTCATAATGCTTAAGTACAGTGACTTGTACTTTGTAGGCAGCTGTTTAATAAATGCTTGTTTTATTGATCCAAGGAAAGAATCTGTAGTATTAGACCTGGTGAGTATAAGTCACAAAAACGTCAACATTTCGTTTTAACAGATAGGAAATGACTTATTACTGACGTCTGTGTGTAGTCAAACAGATTCTTTAGAGAAGAGTTCAAAATTAGCATAAATTAAGAATAAAAATGTAATAAAACAGAGGGCATATGATTAAAACAACTTTAACTTGACTTATTTAAAATTATTTAAAAATATGACATAGATAGGGGCAGCTAGCTGGCGCAGTAAATACAGCGCCAGCCCCGGAGTCAGGAGGACCTGAGTTCAAATCTGACCTCAGATACTTAACACTTACTAGCTATGTGACCTTGGGCAAGTCACTTAACCCCAATTGCTCTGCCTTCTCCTTCCAAAAAGCAAAATAATAAAAAATTTTAAAAAATATGACGTAGATAGAAGAAAGTATATAGATACATTATAATAATTTTATGCAACACTTTCACTAATGTATATTAATTGTCATAATGAGGAGACCGAAAGAGTCAAAAAATGATTTAGTTAACTTATTTATATAACCCAAGAGTAATACTGATTTAGAATATAAATTTATTGGTAAAATCTTACGGAGAAAAGAAATAAAAGGTTACGGTCAATATCACCTTATAAAATAGAAATAAAGAGTCAAACATAAAGCCAGTTTAAAGACAACTTGGAAAGAGATCTGACTTAATAAAGTCATCCTTAGAGCATTTGTATATACGACCCTGGCATCAGGATAACAAACAGAAGGAATATGGGAAAGATCTACAAAGGTTTTTAAGAATCTCTTTACATCACCAAGGAATGTGAAGCATCACACGTGGACCCTAACATCACCGGCCCATATGTACTTAAAAAGAAGACAGAAATAACACTAAAGAGAAGCATTTTGGGAGAAAAGCAGTATAACAAGTACACATGAAGAAATCCCTGCTGTAGGTGATATGAATGTGAAGGTGTTGAAGTGTCAATTCACAAGATATCTACAGGAAGAGAAGATACAAAAAGCAAGGAAAATAATCTCAGAACTTATTAAAACTAAACAAAAAATCTTTAAAAAATGACAACTAATGGCTACTTTCCCATCTATAAATAATTTATAAAAATAATCTACATATACATCAAAGGTATCACTGCTGAGGTTATTGGTAGGGACCAGGTGAGCTTTCACAAGTGGTACACAGTAGGCCACATTCTGATCATCACACAGTTGACTGAAAGATATAAAAAGTAAATGATCACAGTATTTGATGTTTGTTAACTAACTTGAAAACCATTGATTGACTAGTGCTAACTTAGAGGCTCTCTTCCGTCTAAGTGTCTCCTACATGTATATCATACTATGCAAGATCCCTAACACAAATAACCCAACTAAACATTATCTCATCATTAACGTAAAACAAGAGACATAGAACAGGGAGCTATACATAGCAAACGTGTTCAACACTCCCGTGGAGGACCTCAGTACAGATCAAAGTTAAAGAGTGAATTTTATGGAAAGTGAGGTCTTTCATATGATCCAGTTTACAAATAATAATGTGCTAGGTATAAAGAATGAGAAGTAAAGATCAGTATCACCAATGAATAAGGATATACAATATTTAAATAAAAACAAAAAAGAATATAGCAATATACTCTGGGAAAAATTTTATATATTTTTTTCAAATTGTATGAAAAAAAAACCTTGATTCTCATTAAAAAAAAAATTGAGTTCCAAATCCTCTCCTTCCATCCTTTCCCTCCTCACTCTTTGAGGAAGCAATTAGATACAGTTTGTACATGTGCAGAAAACACATCTCCATATTAGCAGCATTGCAAAAGAAAACATAGTTTCCCCCATCCCCCCCCAAAAAACCCAACCAACCAAACAACCAACCAAAATTAAAGATAATGACGGAAGTAAAATTTTAAAAAAGGTGTAACTCAATCTGCATTCAGACTTCATTAATTCTCTCTCTCTGGATGTAGATAGCATTTTTTATCACAAGTCTCTTGGAATTGTCTTGGATCATTGTATTACTGAGAATATCTAAGTCACATAAAAATGTGCTGAATCACTTTGATTAGAAAAATGCAAATTAAAACAACTCTGAAGTACCACCTCACACCTATCAGACTGACTAATATGACAAAAAAGGAAATTGGCAAATGTTGGAGGGGAGGTAGGAAAATTGGGACATTAATGCACTATGGGTGGAATTGTGAACTGATCCAACCATTCTACAAAACAATTTGGAACTATGCCCAAAGGGCTACAAAACTACATACCCTTTGACCCAGCAATACCACTGCTAGATCTGTAAACCAAAAAGATCAAAGAAAAGGAAAAAGGAAAAACTCGTACAAAAATATTTATAGCAGCTCTTTTTGTGGTGGCAAAGAACTGGAAATTGAGGGAATGCCTATCAATTGGGGAATGGCTGAACAGGTTGCAGTATATCCTTATGACCGAATACCATCATGCTAGAAGAAATGACTGTGCAGGATGTTTTCAGAAAATCCTGGAAAGACTTATATGAACTGATACAAAGTGAAGTGAGCAGAACCAGGAGAACATCGTGCATGTTAATAGCAATATTGTATGATTATCATCTGTGAATGACTTAGCTATTCTCTCCTGGTTCTGCTCACTTCACTTTGCATCAGTTCATGTAAGTCTTTCCAGGTTTTTCTGAAAACATCCTGTGCAGTCACTTCTTCTAGCATGATAGTATTCCCTCAATGATATACTATAACCTGTTCAACCATTCCCCAACTGATTTCTTCTGAAAATTGCCTGTTCCTATCCTTTTATGATTTTTCAAGTGTGGAATGACTCATATTCTTATAAATTCGACTCAGCACTCTATATATTTGAGAAATAAGGCCTTTATCAGAGAGACATGCTATAAATTTTTTTCACCAATTTTCTGCTTTTCTTCTAATCTTGGCTTCATCAGTTTTGTTTGTGCAAGACCTTTTTCGTATAATCAGAATTATCCAATTTACAGACTATAATGCTCTCTATCTCTTACTTAATCAGAAATTTCTACTTGTTCATAGATCTGACATAGATCCGACATCTATGCTCCCTTAATTTGCTTATTATATTACCCTTTATGCATCATGCATGCATTTTGACTTTATCTTGGTATATGTACAGCGTGAGATGTTGGTCTATGCCTAGTTTCTGCCAAACTGCTTTCCAATTTTCCCACTTTTTATCAAATAGTAAGTTCTTGTCCCAAAAGTTTGAATCTTTGGGTTTATCAAATACTAAATCACTATGGTCACCCACTACTGTATATTGTGTACCTGATCTATTCTACTGATCCACCACTATTTCTTACCAGAACCAGACTGTTTTGATGATTACTGCTTTGTTATACACTTTTGAGGTCTGCTTCTGACAGACCACCTCAGCAATATGTTTTTAAAAATTCACTTTGACCAAGATGAATTTATATCATGAAGGCAAAGCTGTTTCTACATTAGAAAAAAAGATAATTATTCCTACTAGAAACACAAATACTCCAAACTATGTGACTATATTAAGGTGCAGAAAAAGTCTTTGACAAACTACAATGCACATTCATTCCCAAACCCTATAAATCATAGACATGGAAGGGCCAGCTATATAGATATGCCAAATACTTATATTATTTGCAATAAGGAGACACATAGAAGGAAAAGATGTTGCTTATATGATATAATTTTAGGGGTAGGTAATATGAAACTACAACTCCCCCCTCTCTTTTTCCCTGAATTTGGGATTTTATTGGCATAGGGGATTTCTACTGAGAAAAACCCCTCCCACCAATATATATTGGGACTATTATAACAACAATAAAGAGTTTTCTGGAACCTTGGAAGAGTAAATGTCTTGGAGCAGCTAGGTGGTGTGGTGGATAGAGTACTGACCCTGGAGTCAGGAGGACCTGAGGTAAAATCTGGCCTCAGATATTGTAATGATAATGGGATTTGAAGATCTTCCATGCCCTTGAACTTGTGGATGTAGCAGGAAGGGGTGGAGCAAGAGAAAGCTGGAGCCAAGCCAGAGACCCTGCGGTGGTGACTGGAAGCAGTGGCAGCAGTGGCTCCACAGTGGCAGCGCGAACTCCTTTTTTTGAGCCAGCCAGAATCTCTGCTAAGGACTCCTGCTGAGGACTACCAGGGACAGGAACTGCAGGGGGGCTGGAGCTGCTGGGAGCAAGCTGCCTGGATGCTGAGCAGTTGCTATGAGTGAGGAGAGGAAGATCTTTGCCTGAGGTAGCCTGTCCTGTTTTGAAGGCTTGAGAATGTGGGTGTTTACCACATTAACTACATGTGCCAACTTCATAACTACTGTGATGGCTTTGACTTTCTGGTTTGGGGGGTCTCAGGTTTCTGGTATTTGAATAAATGTTCTAGCTAAATTTCTCATGTAGAGAGCCTGTTACATTTTGTGATTTATAACCATATCAGTGTATTTATAGTTACTGTAGGCATTGTGAATACTGCATTGTTGATACAGATATTTACTAGCCATAAGACCCTGAGTAAGTCACTTAACCTGATTGCCTCAAAAAAAAAAGATTAAGTGTCTTGCACAAGGTCACACAGTTTATGTCAGCAACAGGGCTTGAATCTCACTTGTTCTGACTCAGAAGCCAACTCTCTACTGCCTCTAAACATCTTCCACAATGAGAGACTTCTTTTCATCATGTAGGGAAAAGAACACTCAAATAAGAGTAATATTTCTCTGGACACTAGTGATTCCATCTGTAAAATGAGGGGTTCATTCCATACAACCTCTGAGAATTCTTTTAATCCTATGATGTTATGATCCTATGATGCCTGAAATTACACCGTAATAGTCACTTTTCCAAAATGTAAGCATTGCAACACATTAAGTGTTAATAAAAACAACTATTATTTTGTCTCATATTTACATAGCGTGAATGGGTTGATCATATAATTTCTGTCCTAACAGGAAGGTGTGGGACAGCTTGAGAGCTTTTGACACCTGATGGGAAGAAAGGAATAAAAAGAAAAACGAGAAGAAAAGAACAGAAAAAAAGGAAGATTATGCAGAAAATAAATTCATTACAAAATTTTGTCAACTGAAAATTTTTGAGCTTTTTTCTCTAATATACCTCCCTTTTTGAGACCAAAAAGTTCCTGCTCATTTCATAAGCCCCTTCCTGGTCCCAATACCTCCCCTTTCTACCTCCCACCTCCAGAATCTTCCTTTTATTTTAATGACTCTGTCTGCTTCAGCTTTGAAAATCCACAAAAGCCCTAGAGCTGGAAAGAAAGTGTATCATTTGGCTTTTTGCCCAGAAAATAAGATGCTTCAAAAAGGTCATTAAAAAAAATAAAAGGTCCCTCTTGGGAGAGAAAAGAAAAAAAATTCTTCTCTCCCAAGGTTAATTGAGTGGAAGGTGAACTTTACTAGCATGCTGTCCATTTTCTGAAAGCTTTGTGTCTTAGAGAACATCCTTAAGCACACAGAGGGGATGATTCGCAGAAGTAATGTCTGTTGGGACTGTGTCATTTCAGAATGAATTGTCCTATAATGCTGGTCCCTAAACATCTGGAATCATGTCTGTCACACAGATAAAGATAATCAATCAATCAACCAATCAGTCATATTGATTGGCGTGCCTAGTTCTGTGCTATGTAGCATATGAGAAAAATAGAAAAATAGAAAAATATCATTTCTTCTCTCAGAGACTTTAAATTTCACTGGGTTGACATGACCAATGTGCTTGGCACCTTAGTATAGCACTGTATTTCCCAATCCAAACTCCAATTCCCAGTCACTCCTTTACCTGGCCTCAGTCTAAGGATTCTTGGGGGGATCAGGGTGCAATAACCAGTAGCCAGAGAGAAAGAACAGAATGTAGAGGAACAGGGGACTGGGAACAGGGTCAATTTCTTTATGTTTATATATTCTAAAAAGTCTCAAGTAGTTAAAGTTCTGTAGACTGGTAAAACCTTTTGGCAATTGGGAAACACAGGTGTCTAGAAAGGGTTCTAGAAAGATTCTCTCCAGCACTATATACTCTTTGCTTTGATGAACAGAGTTACAAAGTCTGAGCCCAAATTCTGGCACATCACTGGGTAACCTTTAGCAACAATGCATGACCTCTTTGGAAGTCAACTTCCTTAGCTATAAAATGGAGATATTGAAACCTGGTATGTTTATCTTACAGAGTTGTTGTGGGGATGACTTGGGACAATATAGGTGAGGGGGTTTTGAAAATGGGAAAGCTCTATTAAAGTACATTTTGCTATTCTGACAAGACTTAGCCCTATGACTTAACCTTAGCAAGAACTCAGTAAAGGCCTGTAGAATATATGGATATGTGTAGAACAACCATAGAGTAAGAAAATATATAAGGTTCTTATTCTCCTGTACAAGTGATGCTTCGGAGTTGTCAGGGGAGGTTTCCTGGAAGAGGAGAGGCTTTTGGTGACTTCTTGCCTAGGGATCATTGCTTTAGGAAGTAATTCACATTACCTTCACCTGAACTCTCTGGGAACTCTGCCTTTTTCTAGTCATCTGTTCCTTGTCTTCCTGAACCTGTATGTGTCCTTCCCCTCTACATCACTATGTATGGTCTTACTCCATTAGAATGTAAGATCTTTGAGGTCAGAAATGTGAGTCTTGTTTGATTTTGTATCCTCGCTGCTTAGCACAGAGACTGACAGGGTAAACACTTAAGAAATGAGTTATCTATCTATCATCTATCTACCTACCTACACCTACCTATCTACCTAATTATTCTATCTATTAAAATATCTACCCACATATCTGCCTATTTACCTAAATCTATCTACATAACTACCCCTACCTACCTAACTACTCTGAGCATCTATCTATCTATCTATCTATCTATATCTACCTAATTATTCTATTAATCTATCTATCTACATATATACCTATTTACCTAACTCTATCTACTTACCTACACCTATCTACCTAACTACTCTGACCTAGCCATCCATCCATCCATCCATCCATCCATCCATCCATCTACCTACCTATCTACCTATCCATCTATCCATCTATCCATCTATCTATCTATCAACATTGAGCACTTTGGAAGAGAATGGGATTTGATGGTGGTGGTGTTGTTATTTAGGGGGTGGGCTGTATATGTATGAAGGCACTGGAGACAATGAAAAAGAATGAAATGGTACCAAAGACCATCTTCCACAGTCAAACACATAGGTAAGTGGCCCATGCCATGATAGGATTTCTAAACAGGAAAACAGGAGTAGAATCAATCAGGGGAATTTGCTACTACACAAACATACATAAAAAGTCATTGCAAAAAGCAACCAAGAGACATAAAGGCATGAAACAGTCTGGAAGGAGCATGGTGTCAGGAGAGTATGTTCATAGCTATGTGTGGTTTGTCCTTTGTTCTCAAAGAGAACATGACATCAGGGGGGGTGATGCCTTGACATGCAAATGAATTAGATTTAAATGAGGGCTGTGCAAAGTCACCAGCCTCACTCTTCCAGAGCCAACTGGATCCAGTAATGAGAAATAGATCAGGACAACTGGAGATGGTCCTGGATGCAGTGGAAGACCTTGGCCCTTTTAAGCTAAGGTCTTTAACAGGTTATAGTTTGACTGAGGCAATGCCCATTCATTGATTAAGGCTAGGTAAGAAATGAGGCAGAGAATAATCTCTTTACCTAGATTAAAAAAAATCAATATTGGAGGGAAAGACCTTCAGGGTTTCTGCTCAAAACAGAAACAATGGCTATTTACATTCACTCTGAGCCCATTAGGGGTCACACAATGACCAAGTGGGCCTTGGTTTGGGATTTATTCTTTAAGATTCAATCCCTAAGGGAAACAAAAGGTTTCAAGGATCTAAATTTATATTCCTTTGAGCATAGTATCAAAGCTAAGGGTACAATATCCTACTGCAGTGGTTCTCAACCTTCCTAATGCCACGAGCCTTTAATACAGTTCCTCATGTTGTGGTGGTCCCCAACTATAAAATTATTTTTGTTGCTACTTCATAACTGTAATTTTGCTACTGTTATGAATCATAATGTAAATATCTGATATGCAGGATGTATTTAAATTGAACATAACCCCCATGTTGAGAACTGCTGCCCTATGGGGACAGAGGGAAAGGAAATGAGAGGGAGAGGAGAGAAGAGAGAGAGAGGAGAGAGAAAAGAGGGGGAGAAGAGAAAGAGCAAGAACTGTATTGCCCAACTGGCCAGCTCCAGTTGGGTCCCCAGTGGGGCAACTCCTATTTTCTACTCACAGAGGTTGTTGTTCGTCATCAGAAACACAGAAAGAAGGCTGATCATGAAGCATCTGGTGAAAGTCAAGCCCAAGGTTAGAGGCCTGGAGGTGACCCCAACAGAAAGGAACCCTCTGAGGCTGTGAGTGAGGGAAAGAAGCAATAACAAAGAACTCCAATACCCTGAACCCCATTTCTACCCTTTCCAGGAAGTGCTCATGGAGCTCATGGTTCAGAAAGTCTTTGGCTCAATATGAAGTTCAATTCTTGAGACTGTTGTGGCCTGGAGCTGTTGCCCAGATTCACTGCCAAGTTTCTGACCTCTGCTCCCAGGTAGTTTTGGGAAAATGAAGCACTAGCAGCTGTGAGGATTAGGAAAGGCCTCAAAAATGAGGGGACATTTGAGGTGAACTCTGGAGGAAATCAGGAATTCTGGGATGCAGGAGCCTCTGCAAAGCTTAGGAGGAGGGAGATAGGATATCACTTGTGAAGAGTCACAGTGAGGCCTGTTTGGCCAGCCTGGAGGGTCTCAATCAGGGGTGTAATGCATAATAAACCTGAGAAGGCAGATTGAAGCCAAGTTGTAAAGGGCTTTAAATGCCATAAGAGCAGTTCACATTTGATCTTACTGGTAATAGGGAGCCAATGGAACTTAATGAGCAGAGAAGTGACATAATCAAACTTATCTTTATGAAAAATTTTGGCAGATACTTTGTGAGGAGGATAGAATGAAGAGTCCCAGATTAGAGGCAAGGAGAGTACTCAAGAGGCCTCTATAATACTCCCGGTAAGAGGTAATGAGGGTCTAAATTAGGATGGTGCCCACACGAGTGGAGCAAAGAAGACGGATGTAGGACATACTTCAGACGAAGAACTGACAAGATATGACAAAGGATTGGATATGTGAGAAATCAAGGATAACTCTGAGACAGCTGACCTGTGTGTGATTAACAAGATGGTGATGTTCTCAAGCGCAACAGAAAGAAGCTTGAAACGGAAGAGACTTTCAGGAAAAAAAATATGAGTTTTGCTTTGGACATGTTGAGGTTGAAATGCCTAAATAGGTTATTATCCACATCAAATGCAATTGTCCATTAAGTAGGGAATATCATCTGACATTTGATGTGCTATGGTCTTCCATGAGCTTATTTTAGCTCATTGGCCATAAAAAACAAACAAAACAATCAAACAAACAAGAGACCCAGGAGTAGGCTATAGTTTGCCAATCCCTGAACTAAGCAATTGATGTGGATCAGGAGAGAGACTATGCATGAATCTGGGACTCTTTTTTTTTTTTGGAGGGGCTAAGGCAGGGCAATTGGGGTTAAGTGACTTGTCCAAGGTCACAAGATAATAAGTATTAAGTGTCTGAGGTCTGATTTGAACTCAGGTCCTCCTGACTCCAGGGCTGGTGCTTTATTCACTGCAACACCTAGCCTCCCCCGGGGAATCATTTGCATAGTGACTATGATTAAAGTCAAGAGAGCTAATGAGGTTACTGAGAGACAGTATATAGAGAGAAGGTCCAGGCCCCTGGGTTATATCCAAAGTTAGTTGCTGTTATTGTTGTTCCTCTCTTCCTGACCCCATTTGGGGTTTTCTTGGCAAAGATACTGCAGTGATTTGCCATCTCTGTCTCCAGCTCATTTCACAAATGAGGAAACTGAGGCAAACAGGGTTGAGTGACTCGCCAAGGGTCACACAGCTAGTAAGTGTCTGAGGCCAGATTTGAACTCAGGGAGATGAGTCTTCCTGACTTCAGGCCTGGTGCTCTAGGTACTGTGCAACACACTGCCCCTACCCAAAGTTGGAAGGAAAGCTTATGGATGATGATTTTAAAAGAGGAGACTGAGAAGGAAGGGTCAGACATGTAGGAAGGGAACCAAGAGATATTTAACAGTAACAACAACAACAATAAAACAGAGGTGCAAGTATCCTGGAGGAGAGGATGGTCAGCGTGTCAAATGCTGCAACAGGTAAAACAGGTTGAGGAATGAGAAAAGGCAATTCGCTTTGGCAATTAAGAAATCACTGGTGCTTCCTAGACAGTTTTTTTAGTTGGATGATGTCAGAAACTAAATTGGGAAGGACTGAAAGAGGAAGTAGAAGCAATGACCATAGATGCTTTTTTTTCCCCTGGGAATTTGTCTATAAAAGGGAGAAGGGAAAGCTTAAGGGAATGAAAGGGGGTAAATGAGAGGTTTGCAAGGACTGGGGAGACCTGGGCTTGTTTCTAGGAAGCTGAGAAGAAGCCAGTAGACAGGAAGAGAAAGAAGATTAGAAAGAGAAAGGAAGAATGATTATGGGGACAATTCTCTGGAGGAAAAAACAGGGGATGGATTCCATTATATATGTCAAAAAGCTGGGCTTGGAGAGAGGGAGAAACCTTTCATCAGGATCTGGAATAAAGGAGAGACTGACAGATGACGTGAAGGGATGGTGAGATATAGAAAAGGAGAGAAGACAGAGCTTATGCTAAATGGCCTCTATTTTCTCAATAAAGTATGAACTGACGTTTGCTTTTGAAAGGCTTTGGGTAGCAGGTGATCTGAGAGGCTTGGAAGTTTCAAATAATTGCCTGGGGAGCATCATAGAGAATCAAAGAACTGGGTGGCTCAATACATAGAGCACTTTCCTGGCATCAGGAAATCCAAACATTTACTAGCTGTATGACCATATTTGACTACAGGAGAGTTTGTTGAGCTCTGTTTGCTTCAGTTTCCTCAATGAAAGTTAAGAAAAATAATAACATCTACTTCCAATAACTGTGAGGATCAAATGAGATAACATCTGTAAAGCCCGGAGCATAAGACCCAGCACATAGTAGGTTCTTTATAAATGCTAGCTATAATCACCATCATCAATCAGGGAAGAGTAAAAGGGCCTCCTGGTTGCAGGGAGGGCCCAGGTGAGATAAAATAAAATAAATGTGCAGAGGACTAAATCAGCATGGTTGGATAACTTCCTCCAGTTCCATTCAGCGGCACGTGAGTGGGGAATGGAGGAGAAAGATGGGTTTGTATAATCCAGGATTGAAGCTTGACTAGGAATGAGTGGCAATAGGACAAAATACCATCTCGGAGTATATATACACTTCTCAAAGCCAGAAGGCATCACAACCCTCATGACTCAGTGCCTACTTAGAAATTAGCAAAAGGTGTGAAAGCCTTCCTACAAGCAAGCCTCCTCTAAGCAAGCTTCCCTTAATGGGCTACACAGGAGGCCTATTAATGGGCAGGGAAGATCTTATATCCCATTAACATTATACCTCTTAGGTGCTAACCTCCTGAGAAACAGCAGAAAGAAGGAAAGAAGGTGAACTAGATGCTCTGGAACAGTTAGCTCTCGCTCAGAACTGGGCAAGGGACCCTAAACCTGTACTCCTAAGAAAAGTACTCCCCAAGTATGTCCAACCACTCAGACAGTGAGCTCCTTGCAGACAGGTAGTATGTTCATTATTACTAAAAGCAACCATTCTTATTTCTATATTGTTTTCAGGTTGACAAAGATCTTTCTTTACAATAACCCTATGAGGATTGTACTGTAATTACCATATCCTGCCTTTTGTAAATGAGGAAACTGAATTGAAGAAAGATTGAGGGGCCTTGGCTATCTATGGTGACCCTATTAGTAAGCATCATGGTTGGGAGATCCAGGGCTCTCTCCACCCCACTATGAAGATTTCAGCTACACTTCTCTTCCCACTCCATTAGTAAAAATCCTACCCATCCTTCAAAACTTGGCTCTTGTTCCTTCTCTACCCACTTTGACTCCTTCCAGTCTTTCCCTACCTTGATGACCACAGTACTGAAGTTCTGTCATTCTGCTTATCACTTGATTGTGAGATTGTTCTCTAATATTTCATATGTATCAGCTGCCTTCTCCAACTAGACTGGAAGCTCCTTGAGGTCAAAGCCAAGGTTAATTACTTTTGTTTCCTCAACAGTGTTCAACTCAATATACAGCACACAGCTGATGCCAAATAGATTCCTTAACTTTTTGTATCATTGACTATTAGATTATGAGTCACTCAAGTGCCAGGAATCCCATGGTGCCAAATAATAATAATAATTAATAAAGAAGAGCTAACATTTAGAGTGTAAACATTTATAGAATATAAACTGAAGAGTAGGGATTATTTCACTTTTTGTACTTGTAACCCAAGCACCTAACACATAATTTATGTTGAATAAATTCTTGTTGATGGACTGATTTAAGGTTTGGAAAAAGTTTTCTGTACATTATCTCATTTGATCTTCATGGCCATGGTAGGTGCTATTATTATACTCATTCAACAGGTAAGGAATCTGAGAGAGATGAAGTGACTCATTCAAGGTTATACAGCTAGTAACAACAAACAGGGTTAAGTGACTTGCCCAGTGTCACATAGTCAGTAAGTGTCTGAAGCCAGATTTGAACTCATGAAGATGAGTGTTCCTGATTCCAGGTGTGTTGCCTCAGACAAACCGAGACCTGGGAAAGACCTTAATTTAGAAAGACCAAGGCCACCTACTACATGCTGGGCCATCACCAGTCATATGGACTTCTGACTTTTCACTGTACTTCAATGACTCTGGAAGAGAAAATGAGGCTGAAGACTTTGCACAGCTCTGCCTCACTTAAATCTAATTTACATGCAAGTCAAGACATCACCTCATGATGTCATTAGTCCTCTTTGAGATGGAAGGTCTGAGAAAGGATTTGAATTCAGGTCTCCCTGACTCCAAATCAATCCTCTACCTACCATGTTTACCTAACTGACCCATCATTGCAAGGGTACAAAAGTAGTAAAATGAAACTGATGATAAAGAGGTTCTGCCTCATAGGATATCCTGTTTTGCTGCAGTACTCTCTATTGGAGATTCATTACTAATTTTTTTTTAAATAAAAACTCCCCAAAGTCAATGACAAATCCCTATTACATATCTTCTGTCCCCATTGCTCCCATCCATATTTAATTTTCAAGGACCTCAAGTGCCATTAAGTATGCAGGCTAATTAAATCTTAACAAGGCCAAGAAGAATAAATAGTGACCCCAGGTTATAACCAAGTGAAGGCACCTTTCCCTTCAGAAACAACAAATGGCATGGAAAAATGCATACCACCAAGATGTTTCCTCCCAAGACCATGTCAAAATTTAGATAAATAAAATATCAAGGATCAAATGAGGCCAGATCAGCAGTTTGGGCCTCTTGTCTAAACAGAGAATGTGCTGTCTGACTCCTACTTGGACCAGCTTCCAACTTTACAATTCACAGCTGCAGCCAAGCAGAGCACATCCAATAACGCTATTTGTTTTCCACTAAAAAAAAAAAAGGCAGGGGAATATATAAATGGATCGTAGGAGAAGGGGGCCATTAGCCGACAGTTAGTCTGACCATAGCTAGACACGCAGATGGTTTGCGGGAATTCAGCCAGCTCTGCCTTTCTATAAACGATCTCCTATCTCCTTTCTTTGCCCTGGCACTCAGCTTGATTAAGAGGTCAGATGGAGGCTGCCACAGCACGAGTTCAAGTGCATACATGATATACGGCCAACCTGTCTGTCTCACAGAAATGGCTCTTTAAAGGGCTTGGAAGACAAATCAGTTTATAAACCAGCATTCTTGGCCCTGCTGGCGTCTATTCCTAAAAGTTTTAAGGTTAATTCCCTGAATTCTCCATCTTTCTTCCCCTGACCACCTCATCTCCTCCTTCACCTCTGGCCCCACCTCAACTTCTTTCTCTTTTAATACAGTAACAAATGTTTTAATAAGGGACTAGAAATGTTCCAGGCACAGTGCTGGAATATGAATAGGGCTGGATAAGGGATTAGAGTAAAGATTTTGAAAAAAAAAAGTAGTTTTTCCATTAAGTTCAATTAGCATGTACTGAATCTTTTGTTTGGGGCTCCATGATAGCCACTTTGAGAAACACAAGAAAAGGAAGAGACAAAATACCTGACCTCAAGAAACTTGCAGTCTAAATTACATCATAGGGGTGTTTATGTTGGGTAGGAACTTTATGCACAAGACATATAGATCAGAGAAAAATACAAGGTAGTTTATTATTGTGTCAAAATGACTGTTATGCATGGTAAATATAGTAGGAATCTAGAGAAGGGAGACAGATCACTTTGAACTGGTCAGGAAAATCTTCAAGAGGGGCTTGGACCTCAGCTAAGCTGATAAATATGAATAGGATTTGTTTAGATGGAAGGAATCTGTCAAGAACCAGTTGTGTGATGTCAGACAAGAAACCTGACCTCTATGTGTGCAGAAGAGTATCGTTAGCTTTATTTGATTGAAGAAAGGGAAGAGGATGACTTTCATGAGAGGGAGACCTAAGATGGGAAGGAGTATAGGGTCCAGGAGGGAGGAGATGAGTGTGGAAACTCTCTGGTTAGGCTAGAATTGAGATTCTGTGACTGTTTATTTTGTAGACACTTGTGAGGCAGTTTGGTACAGCGAGAAGAATCTTGAATGTGGAATAAGAGGACCTGGATTTAGATCCTGGCTCTATCATTTCCTGTTTGTGGGACCTTAGGCAAATATTTTACCTCTCTTAGCCTCAGTTTCCTCATATGTAAAATGAGGGATGGTCAAAGTCCCTTCTAGATCTAAGTCTATTATGATATGTATTAAATCCTATTAGACATGGAAAGAAATGTTTCACTTTCCACCATGTTAATGTTTCCTTAGACTGTGCTCTAACAGGCTACCTGTACTCAAAGAATCTCAGAGCTTAAAGGAGCCTTAGGGGATCATGTATTTGAATCCGAATTTCTATCTTCATGCATCCAAATGATGAGCCTACTAATAACTAATTAACTGAGATTTCCAGATATAACCTTCCTGTCTTCCTTCTTTTCTTCCTTCCTTCCCTTCCTTCATTTCTTTCTTCCCTTCACTCTCTCAATTTCCCATTCCCTTGTTCTATCCCTGTCTTCTTCTCTCACATCCTCTTTCCCCCATCTCTTTCTAGAAATTTTTTTGTATGTACCTATCACATACAAGGTTGAAATTCTAATTTTAAAAAAAAGTCTATGTTTTCTGTGGACTGCATAGATAAGTATAGAGAGGCTCACCACCAGTAGGGTGAACACTTGGTGATGAATCCTTTGGCCATGACAACCCACGAAAAAGAGAAAAATTACAAAATGGTACTCAGTCCTGGGCAATCCCTTTCAATTTCTGCAGTGAGCATAACAGAGAGGAGGAAAAGGGAGTTAAGTGAGCTAAGAATGACATAGGCTTCAGACCATCCATAAACATTAATTTGATTCTTGGTATGCTAAATGTGAAACCCTTGTCCAGTGACCAATAAATAAACCTATTTCAAGAGGAACTAGATTACATTAATTGTTACTATAAATGAAACCAAATACTAAATGGAAAACTGACTCATGGATTCTCCTTAGAAGGGCAAATAAAAAATTGGTGAAATAGGATTTGTCATATGTACAAAAGATGGGACAAATAATTTCATAAGTATTTGCCAAAAGACTATAATGAAATTCCCTTCAGTTTATGCACAGGCATGTGTTGTAGAAGAAGAAATGGTAGAAATATTTGATAAAATGGTCAATAAGATTTTTTTAAATTAAACATAAACTTTGCTACTCTGTGGCTTTAATGCAAAGGTGAGCAAAGGAGAGATGATAAAAAACACATTTTAAAACATGGTTCAAGAGTAAGAAATAAAGCAAGTAAAAGACTTGTAGATTAGAAAGAAAAATTTATACCTATATATAATGAATACTGTTTTCACTCAAGGAATCCAGATATCCTGGATATGATGACCACCGAATAGCATACAAAAAATGAATATATCCTAGTATATAGTAAGTAACTATGTAGGAATAATTCTGAATTGGTTGTTTCTGTACAGTGAGACCACTAAATTGTTAGAGCAAAGATCAAAATGATAAAACTAGAAGAACATAAATGAGAAGATACAATATGTAATAGAATCAACTCTAACCTGACATATTTAAACAAGCTATTCATATTGAAAAAAATCGATAGCAGATAAAAGAACAGACCCTGATACAGACTATGATCTTTTCCCAAGAAAGTTTAACTGACATAAACCAGTCATCACAATGAGAAGACCAAAAGAAACCAAACCTTTTTGGCCAGCAAATACTTTGTCTCTTAGACAAACAGAGAGATATGGCAGCCGGAGGCAACATTGGTTTAGAGAATTAATTTTAGAGAGGAGGATGATGGAAAATTATGAATAATAGTATCACAATGGGAAGCACAGGAAGGAAATAAAGTTTAAAGGAATCTTGGTGAGAGACCTAGTTAAGATATATCATCCCTGCAAGGCAAAAAAAAAATTAGACAAAAAAGGGAACAGGAAGGACCCATCATGATTTCAGTAACAAATTATTTTCTCTATCAATGATATTCAAGTGAAATCATTTGAACTCTAATCAGAATCCTCAGTATCCTCCATGTAGAAGTGGAAGTGACATTAAGGACAAGAAAGAAGTGAAGAACAATCAGCCTGGGGCAAATGTACCTGAGGGTATTTGGGCTTGAGGTGACACAATTTTGAGACTCCTGAGGGATCTATTCTCAAGACATATGAAAGAAGAGAGGATACCAACCACTTGGGGGGAAAAAGGAAACAATTACTGAAAAAGATAACAATGAAAATATCATCAGATAATGACTTATAATCAAGTAAGATAGTATTTGTAAAGTGCTCAGCACAGTTCTTGGTATATAGTAGGCAGTTAATAAATGGTAGTTATTTTCTGACCAATTCATTTGCCCTACTTTATAGGAACTGGAACTAGATCTGTGATTTCACTTGTATAGGGAACTCCCATAAAGGAATTCCCTTTACCAACGCAGGTCAGCCCCTTTTCTGTAATGAGTACTCTCTGAGCCTTATCTAGGTTTCTGAGAGATTAAGATGACTTGGACAGGGTCACACAACTAGCATATATCAGAGGCAAGGTTTGCACTCCTGGCTTTGTTGTTCCATGAATAGTTTTCTTTTGTTTTCTGTGAACAGTATCTCTTTTCAATACAGCTTAATTTAATAATCTCTACAAAATCCTTATGAAAGTAATGTATGCAGGTATCAAGTGCATACTTGATGATGGCAACAGCATTCACAGTAACAAATTTTCATAATCATTCAATTGAATGAAAGGTACTGAAAATACAAGAGACTACTCTGCTTAATGTTTGTTGACTATTCAAAAGCATTTGTATCAGTGGAGCAAAAGGTCACCTTAAAGGATCTCTTGGAATAATCTATCTCTCATGAAATATTGAAACCAGGCAAGATTGCTTAAAAGATATAAGCACAGAAATCACTTTGCTCAATGTCCCTCTGATGGTAAATATCAAGTGAGTCATATAACAGTGAGACATGCTCACTGAAGATATTTATTACTATCAACTAGGATGCCCAGCACAGAATCTAAGTCAAATAGAGCTCCCTCATTAAAGGAGTTCTCTAGTTCCTGTTTGTAGATACTATTGTGCTGAGTGCATTAAGTCTCAGAACACTGGAGAACCTCCTTTACATGAGATCTATAAATGCTCAAAAATTTGGCCTAACTATCCACACAGAAAAAGATAAGTAGATAAAAAATAAGTGTTACCCAAATTATGTTATGCTGTTGGGTGAATAGTCCAGAGATCTATAAGAATATATATATATATATATATACCTACACACATATATATAAAGCTGTGTATATGAATGTGGATATAAGTATGTGTATAGTATGTGCATAAATATATAGGACTAGTTACATATGTGTGTCTGTATAAACTGGTCCCAAAATTGAATAGGAGTAGAAGATCAGACTAAATTGCTTTTAGTGTCCCCAAACTATTCCTTAAAACAAAGGATTAGTTTGAAAATATCAGTATTCTTCCATTTGCATATGTGCAAATCATAGAATACTACTGTGCCTGAAGAATTAAAGTTGTATGTCATGCAAAGGGCAGAGGAGAGTCTTGAGTAGGCTACAGCTTATTACAAATGGAGAATTATCCCCAAGTAACAGTATAAAGAATATCATCAGAAAGATATGACTGGAAAAATAGTGGAATGGTCATGAAGGATAACAGAGAATCTATGTTCCTCATTGGTCTTCATATAACATGGAAGGCCTCAGAACATTGGACAGATCACCTGTGAAGGATTTCTAGAAAACGGCAGGTCAGTTACACAAGTGAAAAAGTTATGAAAGAAGTACAATCTTCCCCACTTTAGGGAGTACCTACATGGATTAAATCATAATTCCATATGAATACTCCTTATATGGTAAGTCTGGAGCTAGGTCCTTTGGATAATACAAAGACAAATAGAACACAGCCACTGTTTAGGAGGAGAGAGACAGTGTACCCAAATAACTATAATAAAAGGACAGATCATAAATAAGCACCTTAAGAACAGATCAAATGAGAGAGGAATTAAAAAAGAGAAATACCACTTTTTGATGGGGTGATGAGGGAAGTATTTCTTTATGGAAGAGAAAACATGAAAACTATCAGAGATGCTACTAGTTATAATCAAGGGTTATCATCCAACATCTTGTCATTATTGTTGTTGAAACTATATCCTTCTGGGATGATTTTCTAAAGGCATCCAACTATCCAAAGCATTTGCACAGACATTTCCTCATTTGATCCTCACTATAATCCTGTGAAATAGGCAGAACAGATAAGAAGTTGAGGCTTACATGGGTTAAAAGATTTGCCTCAGTCAAACCATGAATTAGGGGCAAACCAGGACTTATCTCTGCTGATTCCCAGAGGAATGAAAACATCATGGTAATAAAAAAAAAAAAGCAGATGAATGTTCAAAACCTATAGGAATCATAGCTTTGGCATCAGCAATTCAATCAGTGGACCCCAAGATGGTTCAATTGGGAGGAGCCATTTTTGAATCTTCAAAGGAAAGAATATACTATATTGAAAGGAGTAATCCCTTATTTCCTTCTAAATCAATAGACACAAATCATTGCAGAGAAATACCAGAGGTACCCATTTCCCCAGGATAAACAATAAGGGCATCAGTAGATCGATAAAACTGGAAAGCCACCCACTGGAGCAGCAGATTAAACATGGACCAAATGACCACCAATAATCTATTACCAAAGTGGCCCATGCTTAACTGTGGTTTTCAAATCAACAAAGGCTGTGATTATTTTACAACACAGTTGAGGTGCTTAGGGTTGCCTTCAGTTATTACTTGACTAATAAATACTTTAATTACACTTAATAAATAATGTAGGCCAGGCTCACTGAAATGGTAATTCTTTAAATTAATTATTAACTGCATGCAAAAGACTATGCGGCAAATGGGACTAAAAGAAATTTCTGCTTTTAATCTAAAGTAATTATTCACAATCTGGAGTAAAGACTCTATTTGCGTATTATTAGGGAAATAACCTTTGACCTCTTTGGCAACAATAAAGATAGATCTCAAAGCTACCTTGCATTAATGTTTGCCCTGAACCTTCTAATACTAAAGCGATGATAAACAATATGTAATAAACTCTTTGTTTATAGCCCTATAACAGCTGGTTTTTGATACCCCAAATATACTACAATGATAAAGTGTCCAGTAAATGGATTATAGTGTGTAGTTAAAGGTGGTACCTGCAGATGGTCGGCTGATGGGAAACAGTAAATGTGCAAACTGCCTGTTTCCCTTGAGATTGGAACCATAAAATAATCTCAATAAGATATGAAAATACCTCTACTTCGAAATCTGTGATATGTGCTGTGAGTTAAATGCTATGGATTTCTTCTTTTTTGGAGGGGTAGGGAGTGAAAAGTGGAAATTATTTAGCAAGACAATTGAATTCCTCGCCAAAGGACTGGGTTTAAACCTTGCCTGTTAGAGGACTGTTAGAAGGGGGTTTAGAAGTCTCTTCATCCAATTTTGCTATTTTAGAGGTGAGGAAACTGAGACCACAGAGGTGAAATGATATGTCCAAGACCACACATGTAGTAAAGCAATCATTGAGATTAAAAGGTTTGAATTCAGTTCTTCTGATTCCCAGTTTAGTTTCTTTCCTTTATCTCAAAGTTGCTTCCTTCTTGAAAAAGCTGAATTTCTCTTGAACCCATTATAAGAAAGTTCAACAGTCTCTGGTGCCAGAACAAATGGAAAAGTAAGGGCTCTCTGTCAAAGGAGGATGATGGAGGAAGAGAGAGAGACAGAGACAGAGAGACAGAGACAGAGAGACAGAGACAGAGAGAGGGAGAGGGAGAGAGACAGAGAGAGAAACAGAGAGGGACAGAGTGAGAGTGACATAGAGGGGGAGGGAGGGAGGGAGAAAGAGGGGGGAGGGAGAGAGAGAGAGAGGGAAGGAGAATAGTGGAATAGTCATGTAGTGAACATGAAGGATAACTAACAAAGAGTCTATGTTCCTCATCGGGCTTCATATAACATGGAAAGCCTCAGAACATTGGACAGATCACCTGTGAAAGATTTCTAGATGGCAGGTCAGTTACACAAGTTAAAAAGTTATGAAAGAAGTACAATCTTCCCTACTATAGGGAGTACCTACATGAATGAGTTATAGTTTCATCCATATGAATACTCTTTATATGCCAAGTCCTAAGGAGGATGCTAGTGCTCATATAATTTGTAGAGCTCCTCTTTGGGAAGTGCCTTCAGAACTTACCACATGACCGTCTGCTGAACAGCCTCAGTAGTGACAAATAGTTCCACTTTGAGGGTAGATTTGGATTTTCAAAATAGTGAAGTCTGATGAATAAAGTGTATGAGTAAACTGTTTGGGATTATAAAGGTGTTGCTACAAAAAATACCAACACTTTTCCCATGTGCCATCTAAACAGGTTCACAAGACAATTCCCAACAAAGCATTTTGAGGATTTTCAGTTCAATGGTCATATTACTGGAATGTATTCATGGGCAAACATTTGACAGAGGTCACATTTAATTGCGTGTATGAGTTAGGACATGGTATTAAACAAATGAATAAACCATCAGACGTCTTTATAGTCTTACTTCTAAGGTCTTGTAGAAACTTGTTTTATATATATTCTAGCGATGATCTTTGACCTTTTACTGACTCCATCAAAAGGTTGCACTTGAGGACCTAGAGGGCCACATATGGCCTTGAGGCCACAGGTTCCCCACCCCTGTGTTAGTCCTTTTTCTCCAACTAGATTACAAGCTCCTTTAAGGCAGGTACTACGCATCATGTTTATCTTGTAATGCCCACAGTGACTAACATAAATCTGTGTGGATAAAGACAGAATCCAAAGGACCCTGAGTTTGGAGTCAGAGGGCCTAGATTTAACTCCTGACTCTGCCACTTACTTCTGTTTATGGCTTTGGGTAAGCAGCTTTTCCTCTCTGAATCTCACTTTCTTTATCTCTGCTTTTCCTCATGGCAGGTTGGTGTCATAGTGAATGGAGTGTTCGGCTTACAGTCAGGAAGACCTGAGCTGAAAGTCTATCTGAGGCATATAACTATGTGTTCCTGGAGAGCTCACCTCAACTTCCTTATCTGTAAAATAAGACCATTGGACTCAACAGTCTTTAAGGTCTCTTTCAACTTTAAATTTATGATGCTAGGATCTGTGAAATGCCAGACCTGAATGAAATGATCAACAAGGTTTTTTCCAATTATAAATCCTGTGATCTTGTGAATGAATGGATTACTTGTTAGTTGGGGGCAAAGGTGCTCTAGACACAGGAAGATACAAATGGCTTGTAGTAGGAAGACATAGGTAAAATTAGAGGAATGGAAGCATCCTTTGTTCTTAACTGAGGTCATCAGCAATGCTACTTTCTGGCACTTTGTCACAGTGATGCTTGACATCCAGAAAGGACAGAATGTGAGAAATTATTCATTTGGACCTCTACTCTATTTCAATCAGCATTAATCAGTTTGATATTTTACATAAATTATATAGAGATAATTAGACAATATAGGTCCTTATAGTAGGCCTTAAACTTTAATGCAACGTACACTACTTGTTTACCATTTATGTAGCTCACTTGTGCAATCACAAGAATGCTGACAAAGATACCTCCATTCTGTTTTGCTCAAATTCCATGTCCAAACCCAGCACAGGTGGGAAAGGTTTGGAAAGTCCTCCAATTTATTTTTGTACCTCTAGCCCACCCTCTCTTGCCCAACATGAGCAGGTAACCATCTTATGAGCATCTTATAACCACTTAGTAGGGATGTCCCGTGTGACACCCAACCTGTGACTCATCTGCTGATACTTCATTTTTGGCCCTCAAGAGAAAGGTTTTTCAACCAATGAGATTCTGTATTTTATGATGCCTTTTTTGTATATCTGTGCAAAAACCAAGGTCCTGGGGACCAGGGGTATTTTGGATCATGAGGAAGATCTGAGGTCCGCTTCGTTAGAGAGGGCCATGGACCTTTCAATGAAGCGTTGTTGGCTTGGCACTCTGCCTCACTGGCTTTTCTCACAGATTGGACAGTTTTCCACCCCCTGTGTCAGGTAGATAGAGATGCTGACACATTTCAGTCATAGCCATCCCGTCCTGACCCTCCCCTACTAGATGAAGTGATCAGTATTGGTATCCCCCAAATCCCTGCCATCATCCTTAGGTCATGTTAATCTTAGGAATGATTATACAGCCTCCAACCCAATTCAGGCCCTCATCACATCTCACCAGGATTATTCCAATAGCCTCCTAATTAGTCTCCCTGCTTCTAGTTTCTTCTCTCTCCAACATGTCATCATAAATACCAAAATAATCTCAAGGCACAGGTCTGACCACACGATCCCCCTGTCCAAGCATCTTCAATGGCTCCCTACTGATCCAAGGACAAACCCTAAGGTTTGGTACGTAAAGCTTTTTTTTTTTTTAATATGGCTCCATTCTACCTTCTCAGACTTATTTTACATTATTCCCCTACAGATGCCACGTATTCCATCCACCTAGACCAGTAGTTCTCAACCTTCTTAATGCCACGACCCTTTAATACTCTTATGTGGGCATATCTGCATGTGGGTGGACCTGCCTGGAGACAGATAGAGGAGTGGTGTCTCAGTTCCTAAGACCATCGGAAATATGTGTTTTCTGATGGTCTTAGGTGACCCCGTTCGACCCCCAAAGGGGTTGCAACCCACAGGTTGAGAACCACTGCCCTAGACTATTTGCTATTCCTATAACTCAGTATTTCATCCCTCACTACCACACCTTTGTATAGGCAATTTTGTATGGTTGAAATTCACTCCTATCTCACCTTTCCCTCTTAAAATCCTTAGCTTGCTTCAAGCCTGACCTTGGGCCCTACCTCTCATAGGAATCCTTTCCTGAACCCACAGTTTTCAATGATTTTTCTTTTCTTTCCTAGAAGTAGCTTACACTTACTTATTAGTGTATATATTTTACTCTTAAAATAGAATGCAAGCTCATCGAAGGCAGGGAGTGTTTTTAAAATTTTATTTTATTTCTTTACTCTCTGTACCTACTTGAGCATAGTTCTTTGCACACATTAGACACTTAATAATTGCTTGTTAGATTGAATTAAATTGCTCTGAACTGAAATTAATTGAAGGAATATCATCAGATCTAGTTCAGCCCACTCGTTTCACCAAAAAGGAATCTGAGGAGAAATGTCTTTAATGCCCTCCTTCCCAAATGCCAGTTTAGGCAGCTAGGTGGTACAATGGAGAGAGACTGGACCTGGAGTCAGGAAGACCTGAGTTCAAATCCAACCTCAGATATTTACTAGTTGTGTGACCCCGGGTGACTTACTTAATCTCTGCCAGCCTTAGTTTCCCTCATATGTAAAATGGGGATGATAATAGCAATTAACTCTCAGGGTAATTGTAAAGATCAAATGAGATAATATTTTTAAAGTGCTTAGTGCACTACCTGGCACATAGACAGCGCCAGATAAATATTTGCTATTGTGATTAGATGTTCAGTATCTTCATATTGCCTAGGGTCCTCAACTAAACTCCCAGAGAATAATAGCACAATATCAAAACTTAGCTAGAATACAAACCAAGAACTTTACCTGGTGAAAACCAGCCAATCTGATAAACTTATCTACGCTAAGGTTATAATGGGTGCTAATTACTTAATGCACTATCCCTCTAAAGCCACAAATGGATCTTAACAGGAACCTTCTAGAGGCAATGACTTAGTTGAAAATGACAAATGGGAGGGGGAAAGGAAGAGAATTTCAGGCATCTCTATAGGACAGGTTAGGGGACATGACAGGAGTTTGGGGGATAGGAAGGTTGAATGTCATACACACCAAAGGGGAAATATCTCATCTACCCATGCAGAAGGCCAAGACCCTCTTCTGCCACTCTTTAAAGAGCACTGTGTTGAATATAAAACTTACCTGACTACCCGCTACAGAGAACTATTTCTCAGAACAACAAATAAGCTGTTTTTTTTCGCTTCTGTTTAAGGCCATTCTTTGCCTCATTTCTAACCTGTCCTTGATCACCAAGTGGACATTGCCTCAGTGAAACTGAGACCTGGGAAAGACCTTAACTTAAAAAGGCCAAGGTCTCCCACTGCATCCTGGGCCATCTCTGGTCATCCTGATCTATATCTTGCCACTGGACCCAGATGGCTCTGGAGGAGAAAATGAGACTGGTGACTTTGCACAGCCCTCCCTCACTTAAATGCAATCCACTTGCAAGTCATGGCATCACCTTCCTGACGTCATGGTCCTCTTCGAAAACAAAGAACAACAACAACAAAGAGGACTGTCACCTCCTTTCTCCTGCTGAATAAACAGATAAAACAAAACTGAGAGCCAAGTTGATATTGTAGCTAGAACAGCACTGCTCTGTCTTTATCACAACAGCCAAATCACAGGGTATAGCTCTTTTGTCTGAGTGGATATGCCATCACCCATTTCTCTTGGGTCCTAACAAAAATTCTGACAAAAAAAAATTCTGTGACATCAGCACCATAGACAGAAGCCCTAAAAATTCACCCTCCTTGGCAGGAATCCTAAAAGTTAGAAGAACCAGGGTTCTAGTCCCAGGTTCGCTCCTAACTAGCTGGGTAATCTTTGGTAAATCACTTCATCAGCCTCTTCCTCATTTTACTCTTTTGTAAAACAATCAGGCTAGACCAGATTGATAGCTCTTAGGTTCTCCCCAGTTCTAACAATTTATGAAGCCATTGAATTATTTCTCTGACTCATTTATCCAAATCAGCCAATTATTTGATTGAATTCCCAGGCTATTTAATCCTGCTGGGCCTCAGTTTCTTCATCTGAAAAAAATGAGGGGTTTGGACTAGATAGCCTATCAGGTCCATTTCAGTTCAAGATCTGTTAATCAAGTTGACCAATTGTTTTGGCATTGGGAAGGTTCAGCCCAATTCCTTTCTGGTATATTGCTTTTATTGCAGAAAGGAAATATGTGGTTGAGTTGGGGAGGGAGGGAGGGAGAGAAGAATGGAAAGAACCGTAGACATGAAACTCTGCACACTTCTCCCACTGGTTCTGCTTTTGAATAGATGATGGCATGGTTTTTGAATACAGCTATTAAGATGAACGAAAATGTGCAGAAGGCTGGCTGGCTGGTTTCATCCTGGTTAATAAAATACCCTAATTCATCATATTCGCTCATACTATTCAGGGCAAGTTCCTTTCCACACTTCAAAGGCGGGCATAAGCAGCCTTGATGATGGGCTTTCATTCAGATGGCATTTTGCTATCTTCCATTTTTCTAAATACAGGCAGATGATCTTTTTATATATATTTTTTCCTTCCAATAAACCAGCTCCAGACACGCAGCACTGAGCCCAGCAGTAGCAGAGCCAGGAAGAATCTCAAGCTGAGGACAACATGAGCCCCTGAGACACTCCATCATTCAGCAGAATTTTCCTTTCCCCAACTTTTGTGTCTGCCCCTAAATCCTACCCTCCCTGAATGCCAGTGCTGGATGGGACGTCAGGGATGATCTAGGCTCACCCTTTGATTTTACACATAAGGAAACAGAAACCCAGGAAGGGGAAATGGTTTGCCCAATGTCAGTGGCAGGGTCTCACACCCAAGTATCTCTAACCTCAGTCCAGGTGCCCTTCCTAGTCCATCACATGGCTGCTCTATTTCCTGCCTGCAAATATCCCCTGAAGCATCATGTGCTAGAGCTCCTGGTGAATTGACGGTGGCTTTAAAGGACTCTCATTATACTGTCTGACTGCTAGCTGACTTAATAACAAATTCATGACCAAGCTTAGCCTCGGGAAAGAAGAATGTAACTCACACTTTTTAAATTTTTTTGGCAGAGGTGAGGAACTATGGGTATAGAACACTGCATACACTGTCAGACCAGGAAGATAGGGTTAGAACAGGCAGAGATCTTGGAGGATATGAAGTTCAACCGTCTAATTTTACAGATGAGGAAACTGAAACCCAGAGAGGTAAGTGATTTGCCCAGGGTCACACAGCTATTAAGTGTCTGATTTGAAATTACATCATCCTGACTCTATGTTCAACAATTTATCCAACACAGTGTACCACATTGCTTCTTGAGATTATGCTGGCTTTCAGTTACTTGTATTGCTTTGGTATTCTGAACTGACTTTATCCCCTCTTTCTTTTCTGTTCTTTGTTAACAACAATAATAATAGCTAGCAGTTATACAGTGCTTCAAGATTTGCAAAATAATTTACTTGTGATCTCATTTTATCTTCATAACATCACTGTAAGGCAGTTATTATTATTGCCATTTTATAGATGAGAAACCTGAGGAAGGTTAAGTGACTTATCCAAGGTCAGGCAACCAGTGTCTGAGGGTGGGAATTGAACTCAGGTCCACCTGATTCCAGCTGCAGGATTCCATGCACTGTACTGTCTAGCTGTTAAAAGGAATGCCTTGCCAAGTACAAGGAGAGGGATATATTTGGAAATGAAAGTGATATTAAAAGAAAAAAATTAGCAAAAATAAATATACTATAAAAAAGAAATCAACTTATAAATATCATTCCTTAGTTTCATATGAATGGTACCAAGATATGAAAGCCAAGAACAGAATGGACAAAAGACTCAAACCAGTGACTGCCGAGTGGAATCTGTTGCTGGGGCTCTAAACTGAAGCCAAGCAAACCCTAGATGACAGGTCCCTATATGATATAGGCACTCTGTGTGTGTGTGTGTTTGTGGGTACATCTGTATTTATGTGTATGTTTGTATAAAGACAGTATTTATAATATACAATATGTGTGTGGAGATATACTGTATGTACATATACACATACATATCCACTATACATATGCATATATAGTATACACAGTATATATACACACATATACGCCTTATTATATGCATATGCATGTATATATGCACATTTTATACACACATGTGTATAGACACATTATATATGCACATGTATATACATATTATATATACACATATGTGTTTATACATGTATATCACACACATATACATGTTGAAAGACTAAATTATGACCAAAATGAATTTTATCAAATCCATTTATATATTTAGAGAGAACCTATCTCTGGCTCATGCTGAGCTAGGAGGACATCAAGGTTTCATTTCATGTAGCTGTGAAGCAATATGCCCTAAGCACTCATTGATCTGGTCTTCTTTAAGAGATGCAGGATCTGTTCACAAAACAGAAAATAGTTCAGTTTCTTTTCAGATATCTATAATGTAGCAAGAATGTCAACATGGATACGGGTCACTTCTTTCAGCAATAGACCAACTTGCTGGTTGTCAGACACAAAGAGCTCCCATCTAAAATGCCAGCATGACCCATTTTCAACCACTGTCACTTGGAAAAGGAAGTGAGATGCACAAGATTGAGGCTATTTTGTAATTTTCTGTTTCGTTGGTCAGCATGGTGAAAAACTCACCACAGTGCCTTGAACATTGAAGCAACTTAATGAGTGCTTCTTGAATTAAACTGATTCAATCAACTGATGATAAGCCAGCCTTTCCCTATTTAGTTAGACTGGTCCTCAGACTATCAGTATAGTTTGTTCCTGGAACTGACTATATTTGAAGGATTTCCAGCTTGGTAGAACCTAAGCTTGACTTTGGCTGGCATAGCCTTTGAGAACCCAAGGTCATCTCTGCAGCACAGTGAGCCATCTGTCTCTTTACAGAAATATTAGAGCACCTTTTTAGGTAATAGAGAAAACCACATGAGAACATCAGAGCTTTCAAGAAGTCCCTGATGATGATGAAGACTAGGGAGCAGAATCATAGAAAACCCTTGATGTTGACAGACCTAAGCTTTCCTGTGATTCCATCTGCTTCTATCCCTCTTCATTCTCAAAAAAGTGGAATTTTAGGAGGCTTCCCAGCTGACTCTTCTTGCTACCCTCCATCCTTTATTGTTTTGATTTCACAGTATCAAAAAGGGCCTGGGTTAAAGATCAACAGCAACAACGATTATTCTGTAGTATTGATAGAAACTACAGGCACTCTCCTAGTACAAAGAGCATTCTCTGATCTCTTCCTACTGCCCAGGTTTCATTGTATGACCTTCTCCACTGCACAGACACTTTGAGCCAGCTTTGGCATTCAGAGAGGTAGAATAGACAAACATCTGTATGCTAAGATTTGGGGGCATTGGGAAGGCCCTGACTCTCCCCTAACTCTTCTGCTGCCAACTGGATAATGCCCCAAATTCAACCATTACAACTTTACTCCTTTAGCTTAAGATGTTGATATCTTTGGAGCCTGAGTTTTTTCATTTGAAAGATAATGAAGCTGAACTAAAAGACTTCTAAAGTGGTCACTTCCAGTTCTAAAGTTCTATGATTCTATGAAATACCTACCCCTGATCTCACTCTCAAATTATATTAGTTGTTTGCATTTTAAGACAAATAAAATATTTTGAAATGTTTTAATAGACAGGGGTATGACAGTACATGTTTACTACCAGCAATCCAAGGGGGAAAATGTGTGCATGCCACATTTTTAGTTTAATCTGCTATATTAACGTGTTCTCCATTACTATCTTAAGTCCAGGCAATTAATTTAAGTCCTGATATTCTGAGTTGTAAATGCTTGCTGTCGAAGCTGGTTCTAACACATCTCTGGATAGGAGAATATTTAGAAAGGGGCATTAGGGAGTGGGAAGCTAAGTAGATTATCTAATAACAGGCTGATATAGTGGAGGAAAGGATTAGACTTGGAGTTATAAGACTTTGATCAGGATATGAATAGGCAGGTTTCAGCTAAAGAAGTCAAGGCTATTATATGAAAAAATGCTCTTAGTAATGATTAAAGAAATACAAATTAAAACAACTCTGAGGTACCACCTCACACCTATCAGATATGTCTGTAAAAGAAACTCATAAATATTGGAGAGGATGTGGGGAAAAAAGCAGTGCACTAATGCACTGCTGGTGGAGTTATGAACTGATCCAACCATTATGGAGAGCAATTTGGAACTATGCCCAAAGAGCAACCAAACTGTGGATACACTTTGCTCTAGCAATACCTCTACTAGACCTGTATCCCAAAGAGATCATAAAAAAGGGAAAAGGACCTACATGTGCAAAAATATTTATAGCAGCCCTTTTCATGTTGGCAAAATATTGGAAATTGAGGGGTTGTCCATCAATTGGGAAATGGCTGAACAAGTTGTGCTATATGAATGTAATTAATGTAATTAATGAATGTAACTATTGCTCTATAAGAAATTAAGAGCAGGCAGATTTAAGAAATACCTGGAAAGATTTATGCAAACTGATGCTGAGTGAAGTGAGCAGAACCAGGGTAACATTGTATATAGTAACAGCAACATTGTGCCATGATCAACTATGATAGACTTAGCTTTTCTCAGCAATATGATGATCCAAGACAATTCCAAGAGACTTATGAGGGAAAATGCTATCCATATCCAGAGAAAGAACTGATAGAGTCTGAATGCAGATCAAAGCATACTATTTTCATTTTTTTCCCCTTTTGTTCAGTTTCTTCTTTCACAACATGACTAATATGGAAACATGTTTTATGTGATTGCACATATATAATCTATATCAAATTGCTAACTGTCTTGGCGGGGGGAGAAAAGGACAGAGAAAATTTCCAACTCAAGATTGGATGTTAAAAATTGTCTTTACATGTAATTGGAAAAATAGAATATTATTTGAAGAAAAAAAAGACTTTGATTTCAGTCTACATTCTACCATTTGGTATTTATATGATTCTAGGGAAAATCACTTGGCCTCTGAGACTGTTTACTCAACTAAGCAAAATGGGTACAACATTTATACTACCAACCTTACAAGGTGTTTGTGATAAAAAGCACTAAAACTTTGAATGACAAATTAAGGATCCAATAATGTTTTTCACAGGCTAGAGCAAAAGGCCAGGCTAATAAGATTAGATTTAATAGGGACAAATGTAAAGTTTTATACTTGGGTTCAAAAAGTCATAAATTTCAAAAGGAGAGAAATAAGGTGGCAACAGTTCATTATAAAAGAAATTAGAGAGTTTTAATGGACTGCAAGTTCAACATGAGCCCATAGATGATACAACAACCCTCCAAAAATAATTTAATTTCATCTTAGATTTCATTAAGAGAGTCACAATGTCCAGAATGACTTAGGTAGACCATGTTTCAAGTACTATGTTAATCTGTGGCAAAACAGTGGCCTGGAGTCAAGAAAACACAAATTCATCCTCAGACATTATTAGCTTCGTGACTCTGGCCAAATCACTATCTTATTCTGCCTCAATTTCCTCAACTATAAACTGGGGAAAATCATAGCACCTACCTCACAGAGTTGTGAGATATCTGGAAAAAAATAAAAGGTTCTTAGTACAGTGGCTGACATAGGGTAGATGCTACGTAAATACTTAGTCCCCTTTCCTCCCTCTCCGACCTGAGTTCTGGGAACCACATTCTGGGAGGACATTAGCCAAAGTGAATGTGGTTAGATTCTAACTTCACAGAACAAATCCCCTTTAATAAAAGTATTTGTTCTGCGAAACTTGGACTCAGTCAAACCACACTCAAAGACCTAGAAGGCCACATGTGGCCTACGAGGCCCTGAGGCCGCAGGTTCCCCACCCCTGGGTTAGGAGATAACCAGGATAATGAAGGCAAATGTCAAGTATCATATACTGATCAGTAGAAGGAATGGGATGTTTAACTTGGACTGAAGGGGGATGTGAGACAAATATTTGAAGGATATCACTTGAGTGAGAGATCATACTCTTTCAGCTTGGTTCCAGATGGCACAACTGGAAGGAATGGGTGGAAATTTCAAAGAGGTCAGTTCAGTATAAGTAAAGACATCCTGATAATTAGAGCCATTGAAAGGTTGAATGGACTAAGAGTTGGGTGAGTTCTGCATCACCTGGGGGAGAGGAGGTCCAAATGGAGGTGAGGTCACCCACATGTTTGGGACATTGTAGGAGATACAGAGTTGGAAGAAACTTTAGAGATCATTGAACCCATTTTACAGATGAGAAATCAGGCCCATAGAGATTAAATAAGTTGTTGAACAGCACAAAGCTAGTAAGTAGCAGAGCCAGGACCTAGAACCCAGGTCTATGGACTATGGAGTTTAATCTCTTTTTTAGTACTTTTGTCTTATCAGCAAAGAGTTGCTTTACTGTTGTGAGAGTTTCTCATGGCAGTAACCATGTAAAAATGGAAAATTAGAAGTACAAAAAGAAAGGTGGAGTCCAGTTTTGTCCAATTTAAGAGAATTCCTTTGGATTTTGGAGTCATCTGTTTAGTTCCTTCTTGGTCTAGCCCTCTCCTGGTTCCCCGAGATGCTTTCTCTGCCAAATTCCACTCTGTTGTTTCTTCTACCCCTGGCCCACTTAAGAGCTATCCCCAAAGTTCTGGCAAGCACAGGATGGGGGAGACCTGACAACAGAACAAAGGCATATGGAAATAACTTGGGGGTTTCGGTTGACCACTAGCTCCATAAAATCCCCCCCCCCCATAGGGGGATTTATTTACCCTATCTCTCTATCCAAATAAAAAGCTGATATGATCTTATACTGCATCAGTTGGAAATACAATGTGAATGATTAAGAGAGGTAGTGGTCCTTCCATATTCTAGGCTGGTTAGACCATATCTGGATCTCTCTCTTCTTTGCCCTGACTCTGCTTCTCTCTCCACCCCCTTACCTCTATTCCTACAACCTTGGGGAATTAGAGAGCAAAAGGAGGGAAGAAGAGAAAGGCAGGAAAAGGGAAGAGCAAATAGGAAGAGATGGCAGAAATGAAGAAAAGAGAATTGATAGGAAGAAGAGGAGAAAAGAGGAAAAAGCATAAGGGTGTGTGTGTGTGTGTGTGTGTGTGTGTGTGTGTGTGTGTGTGTGTGTGTGTGTGTGTGTGTGTATGAACAAGGAAAGGCAGTAAGACAGATATGTTATTGCTCAGAAGTGGAAGATTAGAATTAAAGCCTGAAAAAGAATTGAAGCCTCATTTCCCTTCCTCCCAGTCTATCAAAGCCCTGGGTAGGACCTTCATGCCTCAGGGAACCCCGGAGGCAACTGCACTTCCCTCCCTCCCTCATCTTCAGCTTGCCATCCCAGGCTTAATGAAATCACTTTCCCCTTCATTTACTAGTCCCTTTGCATTGTGTCCACCTTCTCCTATCAATATACATTTCTGGCTTCATCTCCTCAGCTGATATTCCATTTTGTTTGTCTTTCCCAAGGCAAAATCTCTAGTTATCTTACTTCCTCTGATTCTATTCCCATTGGTCTCTTCATTTCATTTTAATTATCTAATTACTTTAACTGATTCAACCTATTTATTCAAGCAATCATGACCTTAAATGCATAGATTTATCATTACTCCACCACTTGTCACAGGTTTTGAGCCAAGACAAAACAGATGGTTAGAACCACTGAAAGAAGGTTTTAAACTAAAATCGACACGTCTTCCAGTCAATTCATTAATGGGAAATATCCAGGACAGGAGGAATACACACAGGAAGAAAAGGAAAGTACAAGAACAGTTCTGGGGTGTGTGTGTGTGTGTGTGTGTGTGTGTGTGTGTGTGTGTGTGTGTGTGTGTGTTGCGCTTGCGACCTTGAGTGGGGGCAGGGCAGAGGTAGAGAGAGAATCACACAAAATGAACAAGGTCTCAAGCTGGGATTCAGGATATCTTGCTACTCAGAACCTTACTCAGGAATTCTATTCAGAATACTCTAATTATTGACTATTTTCTAGAAATGGTAAAGCACTTCCCTGTCCCTGTGTGTACCCACACCCAGAATTATCTATCAAGTCACCGGGCCAGAAAGGATAAGTAGTTGGGAGGTTAGCCTGATTTGGAGAGTCACTTCAACTCCCCAAACATTCAGCATCCTGACTGGAATCTTGGGATTTGCCAGTTTTAGAAGCCCCATCATTATCTAAATTGTGTGGATATCACTGAAATGTGCCTTCTAACCTTCTGTCCCTAGATCCCAGCATATTCAGTTATCAAGTTAGAGAAAACTCTCCCTTTTTCTGCCTCCCTCACTCAGTCTCATCCCTTCCCAGGCCCATTCCACCAACTCTGCTCCCCTCCCCTCCCCCAATCTGCCTTTTGACATAAATCTTCTTAATCCTAAGGTTGGCCTCTATTCCTTATGCCAATGCTCCCTTATCTTGTGCACTTCTCAGATTCTAATCCATAGAGAGCTTGTTCTTTGCTGTATCTTTGCTATTAGCCTGCAAGCAATATGAGGGTAGGAAATGTGGCCTATCCCTCTCAATACTACCCTCGGTACCTAGAGAAGGGTTGCTAGTTGCATGATCTATCACGTTGTCTGCCACATTGTATGCCCTTAACCAACTGTTGTAAATTAATTGATACACTGATCGATGTTGAGGGCACTAAATCACTGCTTGCTAAGTGGGGATAGGTAGCCTCCCTGTTTCCCAGTTTTCTGATAGGAACAATTTCCATCGCTCCCTGCTTGCTTTAGAAATTGTGAGCAACAGTATGATAAGAGGTATGAAGGAACTTTGAGATCTTCAGAAGAATGAGGTTTTGTAATTCAAGCTGTTATCAGAATTGAGCTATTCTAACATGTCAAGAGTCATACCAGCATCGTGCCCTTCTATGTGTGGACAAAACACAAGACAGCCTTCACCTGGCCCACTTTGCTCGGCTCTCTGGGGATCTTAGATTTATACCCTCATTATAGACACATGACACTTGAAATAGAGCTGTTGGAGCATAATCGGGTTAAAAACTTGGCCAAGACCACACACAAGTATGGGACAGGGCATGGAATAAGACCAAAGCCTGCTGATTTCTTAGCTCCCTATGTGTGGATCTGTATGAATGGATACTATGTGGCAGAAGGCCCAGATCCCAGAACGAAGATTGGAGCAATGCCTTACTTTCAAACCTAGAACAAGAGAAACAGATTCACAGGGCTCAAAAGGTTTAAAGGTCGTCTGGTACAACCTCCCAGCTAATGAGGGTCCTGGCCTCTTTCCCACTCTAAAGCTGCCTATAAATAGCGGGTAAAAGTGGGCAGAGCCTGAAGCTTTGGGTTCATGGAATCCTCTCTACAAAAGCCTTGATGATGGGTCACCCAGCCTCTGCTTATACTTGCTCACCATCTCATCTAGTAAATCATACTACCTTTCCCAAATCAGCTCAGGACATCAGGTTAAGGGCTAGAACTGGGATTTCATTGGTATAGAATTCCCAGGTGAGGAAACTCATCTACCAATGTAGCTGAGGGACATTCTCTGTATGACTCTATGACTCCAGATAGATAAGACAGATAAGGCATTCCATGACTGCACACGTCATGGAACATAAAAATAGCACAATGCATGCATACACACATGTACACAAACATATGGTAACTTCCATGTGTTCTTTTCAGCTAAGATGTACTATGTAGTCCCAAGGAATTTACACAAAAGAAGATAGGACAATTAAGGACATCCACAATCACCTTAACTCACTTTAATTAGTGACTTCTTCCAACTTTCTCTTAAAAAATGCTGAAGAATGAGGTTGATCAGAGTACTTAAGGATGGGTTACAATTATCTACACTGACTGAGTTAGAAGCTGGTAAAGCAAGAAAACCAATTAAGATCTCTTCATGGCAGAGTAGAGTAATTCTAGGTTTCTAGATGGCTTTCCCTGCGAGTCTATGTTCCCCTATCCTGTGTGGGTCCCCAGGGAAGTTTTTTGCATTGGGCTGAGCTGAAAGCTGTCTGAGATCTTGGGCACAGAGAACAGTAAATGATGATGACTCTATGTCACAGTCAGCAGCAATTCTATCCTTGACCACACCTTTTGAGTCCTATTGTCTTGGCATGTCTGTGTGGTTCTGGCATTAGGGTATGTGGTAGCAGAGTTTCACAAACAATGCCAAATCCCTATCCCCCATCTCTTTCAAGTTTGGGATGGAGACAGAACTTGGAAGGGACCATGGAAATGCCTACGTAGGAAGCTTCATTTCCTGAGCCTCCATGTTTATTGGCTGTGTTTGTGTTGCATATTGCAGGACTCTTGCATGAGGGAGGGCAAGTGTGACTTCCCACCACATCTTCCTTCATGCCCATATCAGAGACAGAATTCTTGGATGGTTAAATGTTGGGGTTGATCCAATTTTGATGTTATTAATGTTAAAATGGGTTGGCAAGAAGGACTGGCCATGATAAATATATCTCATCAATAACATGCCATAAAATTTAATAATAGAACATCTAGTTGAACACATAGACAAAAGTCTAACTTGAGTTCCTGTCTTGTCATCTTTTGGGGAGTGATGAAAACTGGCCAAACAAAAACTCCCAGGTAAGCACTTTTCATATACAAAGTGCTCTATAAAGTGCTTAGTGATCACGAATAGAATTGATTCTGTCTACATATTGTTCTCCAAAGTTACTTAAAATACCTTCTCAGTTCCCTGTATTTTTTAATTCAGCCAGTGCTATAATTACATTAACATTATGGGCAAAAATTAAGAATGAGCGCCATCACAGCTCAACAGCAGACCATAGACGAAGCTATACCTGTGCAGAAATCTCAATAAGCAGTGCAGTGGAGGAAAGTGCTGGACCTGGAGTCAGAAGGCCTGTGTTTGAGCCCCAATTCTGCTACTTTTTAGCTGTGTGACCTTGGTCAAGTGTACTGCCTTTTCTCAGTCTCAGTTTCATCCTCTGCAGGATGGGGTAATGATGCTTATCCTGCTAACTTCACAAGGTTGCTGTGAGGAGATAACACATACAAAGTGCCATATAAATGTGAGCTATTATAATTATTTTGTCATGCTAGGGTGAAATCTAACACTAGAGGGGCACTGAATTGCAGGGAAATGTACATTAAAGTTCCCATTCCTATCTCGTAACCCAGGTGGAGGTGACAAATGGATTCTAACATGGCTGCAAAATATGATATATTATTATAAACAGAGTATTGAATTATAGAAAATACTAGTTAGCATAATTACATTACCATATTTATACATGGAGATCATTATTCAAATACCAAATAGGCAATCCTCCATTGGCAAAAAAAAAACCCAATAAACATTCTGAATCCAGTCTTCTACTGCTATGTATGTCATAGTACAAAACAATTTTAAAGTTTAAAGCCCATTACATTAGAAGAGCTATTCACTTCAAGTAGGAGGCAAGTCATTCCTTTTTTTCCCCCCACCCTGCGTTTTGCTAGCTATTCACCTCTATCAATTTTTATCTTGCCTATTCTTCAGAAACCAATTGCAGCCTTAAAAGTGCTCATCTATTTCTGATTGAAATCTTCACATGCTGGTTTTTCAAAACTATTTTTCAATCTCTTAATAAAATAGATTGCCTCCAGGCTTCAAGTTAGTAAACCTGCTAACAACGCAACGTTTTCCATAGCTTTCCTGGTTGTCAGATTGGTGCAGCCCTGGGCCTTGACCAATATACTTGTCATTTCCACAGGTTTGGCTACTTGCACAGGCCAGTTCTAGTTCAACAACAACCATTTAAGGATCTACTATGTGTGAGACCCTGTGCTAGGCAATATAGATGCAAACCATACCTCCCCCAACCCCACCCCCCAAAAAGAAAGGAAATGACTGATTTCTAGGAATTTCCAAAGTATGCATTAACATGATACAAAGCAGAAGTGGACAAAGACAGAAGAAAGCTGGATAAAATACTATAAGACATTTGCAAAGAAAGAGACCCCTTCAAGTGACTGGACCAGAGAAGGCTTCTCAGGGGAAGTGACACAAGAGGTGGGTCTTGAAAGATGAGCAGGTTTTCATCAGGAAGAGATGAGAATCAATGTACATTATATCAGATTACAGGTATTCAACTGAGTTTACCGAACTCAGTAGGAAGAAATGAAAAAAGCAGACTGGTTGAATTTGAATTCGAATCACTAAGTTTTCTCGTTACTAGACACTCAAGATATGCAAGGTTCTTTGTTAAGCAACAAAGATATGAGTCTTATCCTAAAAGTGATAAAAACCTGGTAAGACTGGGTGATGAGGCATGTCATCAATAGGAAGGAAAACGCATCTGAGTACAGAGTGCTATGAGGCTGTACGAGGTAGAGGTCAGTTTTACCTAGAGAAGAAGTGATTCACAGAAGGCTCCCTGGTAAAGGGAACATTTGAACTGAGCTTTGAAGGATGGATAGAATATCAGTGGGCGGAGACGTGGAATAGGGAAATTAACTATGTGAAGTGTGCCATAGCCCCTCTCTTGAGATGCTTATATTGGCCCTTGCCCTGAAGTGATCAAAGAAGGGGTAAAGGGGTCTATTTATACAAACACATTTATAGCAGCTCTTTTTCTAGTAGCAACAATAAAGAATCCTGGAAATGTCAATTGGAGAATGGCTGAAGAAGTTTGGATTTATGAAAATAGTGGAATACTATTGTGCTGTAAGAAATGAGGAAATAAATGATTTCAGAGACACAGAAACACTTATATGAACTGATAAAGAGTGAAGTGAGCGGAAACAGAAGAACACCTTATACTATGACATTAATATTATAAAAATGAACAATTCTGAAGGCTTTTATAAACTGAAGAGGAAATAAGTGAGCAGAAGAAAGAGAATAACAACACTGGTTTTATTATTAAAAGGGTTTTTTTTTTTAAATATAGTAGTGGTAGGGTACTATAGATATTGAATGTGACATGCCCTTTCAGATAAGGTCAATGCAATGTTAGTTTTATTTAACTGTTTTAGTTTGTTATTAGAGATCTCTCATGGGTATGGTTAATGTCAATGTATGTAATATTTAAAAAAAGTCAACAAAACTTCAAAATAAAAAAAAAAGAATCTTATATTCTGTTTGAGAAAGCTAAGATGGTTATGGGAGAAGCATTAGAAGAAGCTAGTCTATGATGCTAAGACTACAGCTCAGATCCCAAGTACCAATCTTCATATTCCATCTAGCCCTCTACCTTGGTCATGTTGACATCTTCCTTAGCACAATCTCACTTCTCTCCACCTCTAAAAGCTTCTCCAGACCAGACTACTAGAAAAAATGCCCCCTAGTCCCTGGGAGATTTAATCCAGCTAGCCTTAGAATTCCTCCCTTTGGCCAAGTTATTTTGATTTGTGATAGAATGAGCCTGAACTCAAATGACCTATTATATCCAGCCAGGCCCAGACCACTAGACCAAATAATTCTTCACATCCCATTCATTTATCTTCTCTGGCCCTCTTGCCATGTGACCTTGCTCTGGGCTTGATAATCAAATCAATTTTACTTTGCTAGCATTTGTCTGTAAAGGGTCTATCATTCGACAGCCCTATAGTCTTATGGACCAACTTACCATCACTATGGCTCTCCCGACACTCCCTTCTCTTGCCACCACTACCAACTACTCCTTCAAAGTAGAGACTAAATTGCTTTAATATTTGTATCTTGAGCATTTATATGATGCTTGCATACGGTAAGCACTTAATAAATATTCACTTTTTTGTACAGTTGTAATCCAGAAAAAAGTAGATTAGTGGGGCTCAAGTAGTTAGGAAAGGCTAGTATGGCATTATGGGATTGGCCATAAAGGAAATGTAGGATATAAATAGATGGAGAAGAGGGATGGGGGCACTTCAGTTGTAAAACTGGGGTGAGGATATCATGATCGAAAGCTAAAATGTGGGAAAGCACATATGTTCCAGGTCAGTGAAGATACTGGTCACATAAATCATATGCTGAGAGCAAGAAGTGACCCAAGAGGTCATTGGGTTTAAACTGCTAATTTAACAGAGAAGAAAGCACAGGGAAGAAATGGCAGAGTGCAGACTCAAAGCCCGGTCTTTGCATTGCACCACCAAAATTTGTCAGATGAACACCATCTCGCACCCTTCAAAGGAAAGGCTTTAGGTGGAATAACTATCCAGGTGTAGTTGACCCTCCTATCTCAGGACACAATAAAATCTCTACTGATGTAAAGTCCTGGGATTTACCTGTGTAGATGGAAGCAACAACCACCATAAAATAATAAAAAATGAATGTTACAAAATGATAAAGAACCATCACGGTCACAAAGAACGGACATGAGAAGACGCCCCACTCCACTCCTCTTCAGAAGGGGAGGAGAGTGTACACGTGTGGAACATTTTTATCTATTGTCGGACCTTTTCAATGTAGTAACCATTTTGTTGACTTTCTCCCTTTCTTCTTCCTTTTTCCATTTTTTTCTTCAAAATTATTTGTTATAGCATATGGCTTTCTGGAAGATAAGAGGGGAAATATACTAGGAGAAATTTCGGAGATGTAAAAACAAAAGATATCCAGAAAATTTATCTTTAAATAGTCATAGGAACTACCTACTAAATAACTACATCCATGCATTCAGAAATACCTAAATCATTCATTCAACAGATAACGATTGACCATCTATGATGTCCTAGGCAAGAGTAGCTAGATGGCACAGTAGATAGAGCCTTGGGCCTCGTCAGGAAGACCTAAATTCAAATGCAGCCACAGATACTAGCTGAGTGACCCTGAGCAAGTCACTTAACTCTGTTTACCTGAGTTTCCTCATCTGTAAAATGATCTGGAGAAGGAAATGGCAAATCACTCCAGTATCTTTGCCAAGAAAACCTCAAATGGGGTCATGAAGAGTCAGACAGGACTGAAATGACTGAACAACAACAAAAATGTGCTCGGCACCGCAGGGGATGTAAAGATCAATAGGAAATGGTCCGAGGGATTTGTTTGGTCTTTTCATGTACATTCACCCCTTTCGCCCTACTTCACCTCCACAATACAACAACAACAACAAGTTTTTGATCCAAATGTTAGATTGTCTCATCACTACGTGTGTATAGATATTGCCTCGGGCTCTCTCAGCATGTGGATGTAGTGACTGTGGTTCTCTGTAAGGCCTTGGAAATACTCAGAGCCTCTTCCAATTGTCCATAAGATTCTCTTCCAGCACAGCCAAAAGACAGTGCGTGTTGGGAGCAGGGGTGAGGAGGTATGGCAGGAGGGAAGAGGGGAATAAGCATATATGTGTATGTGTGTGTGTATACATAGACATATATGTGTGTGTATGTATATATACATATATGTGTGTGCACACACACACATACATATGTGTATATATCTATCTATATCATCTACTAGGTGCCAGGTACTGTTTTAAATGCTTTACCCATATTATCTCATTTGATCCTCATAACTAACCTTCAAAGTAGGTGCTCTTGAGGAAACTGAGGCAAACAGAGGGTAAGTGACTGAGGAATGCCTGAGGCTGGATTTGAACTCTGGAGTTCCTGATTCCAAGCATGCTGCTCTACCCACTGAGCCACCACCAGCTGCTTCGAGACCTAGCAGGACTAGTCTCTGGTGCAGGCGAGGATCTAATAACCTAAATTCTGGAGCTCGTCTCTGCGTTACAGACTGGTAAGGCAGGAGTCTGACCCTGGAACGCCCGTCTGAGTCAGGCAGTAGGCCCGAGGGAGCACCAGAGAGACAAGGGTTGCTGATCTCTCAAAGCACCTTGCTTTCCTATCTAGTTCACTCTGACCAATCCCAAGCCAAGGGGAAAGAAATCAGGCTGAGGACTCTGGGAGCTGGAATATTTCCTCTCCCCGGTCCCCCCCAGGTGGACCAGGATTTCTGGTTTGGAGATAAGAATTGTGGTTGCTGTGTTTTGTCCAGATGATGCGCCTCAGGCCTGAACTCAGGGGTCAGGGCGAAGCATCCCCAGTCACCCAGACATTAATCAAACATCACTCATTCACTGACTTATTTAATTTAGAGGATTTTCCTAATTGTCTTCTAATTGATTTTCCCCCAAAGCATCCAGCAGGCTCCGTCAGAATCTTCTTGTCCAACCTCCTCTGTCCTTCTGGTCCCAGCCTTATCATCCAAAGCAGGAATTTTTGTCTTTTCTCCTTTCTCTGTTGCCAGGCAGAACACACAGCACAAGAAGGATGCCAGTTAGTGTTATCCTTTCTAACATTGCAATTTTGATTATAAAAGATGGAGAAATAGTAGGAGGTTAATAGTCTTTCAGAATAAAAACAAATAGTGACTAAGAACAAATATTCAAAGGAAGCATTGTCTTGCTAGCGGAATGATATTCAATAGCAACGTTCGCTACTCATTTTCCCCCCTCCCCCTTTGACTCTAAAAACTCAGGATTATATGCATTCAATTCGTAAGCATAGTGCCCTCTTTTGTTTCCAGATAACAACCAAATGAGCTCTGCAGGAAGGGCCAGACCCAGACCACTGACTGGGACGTTCTCTAGAGTCTAAAAGCCTCCTGCTTCTCACGACAACATATCGCCCACTTTCTCCCCATCCATTTAGTAAGCCCATTAGTCTAGGAGGGTCCCTAGCTGCCATGTATATGGGATAAAGAGTATTACAAAAGGCCACAAAAGCTGGCCATCTTATTTGTCATTTAGGTGACCCTCTGGTTTTTCTTTTGTCATCCTTCAGCCCATCTATTATTTTCTGTTGGCACTTAATGCTCTCATGTTATACTTGGTTAACCAGAGCCCACAGAGTCCAATCATGGTGCCCCACCGGGCGCAGAAAATACTCCATCTTCTGTCTCCTCAGGGCTCTGGGCTCTGCTAGGTGTCCATAGATACCATGCAATACAACAACCTACTATGCAAAAAGTCAATGTGTTCCTTCCGGGCTGGAAACATAAGGACAAAAACAAAACAAAACAAAAACCAGACCTCATGTAAAATAATTCATCTTCTACTGAAGGACGTGACATAGAAATTGATTCATTAATGTATAACAGCCCTCTCAGGAAAGGGGGCAGAGTCTCCTTTCCCCAAAAGCTTCCTGGGAAATGTAGTCTGCTAAAGAATTATAGGGAGTTGTGGTGGGGAAGAGGGATTTTGGATCCCATTGTCATGGTGTTAGACTACATTTCCTAGGACCTTCACAGAGAAAGCAGAAGCTTCCCCCCTCCTTTTAAGGCTGGTATAAATACAAGATAATTTGAGGACCAAGAGAGTGCTCAAAACTAGGAAAATCATGACAGACTCCCATAGAAAGCAGTATCTGAGCTGAGGATTGACTGAACTGAAGAATTTTCTGCAGCAGAAGGAAGGAGGACATCCTAGGAATAAAGGACAGATGAGCTCCCAAGGTGAAGATGGGATGTTGAGTTTCCAAACCAGTAGGCCAAGCATCATTTACCCTAATGAGGTAGATTAAAAAAAAATTCTTACCAAATGTGTTGCCCCTTTAAAATAATATAATGCCTCAATCCAGGTAAAATGTGCGCTTGTCTACAAGGTCCTTAATACTCAGCAGACATTTAAGACAACACAGAAGACCCGATGAGGTTGATAGTCTTGGGGGGAGGAAAGACGTACTCCCTGTCATAGGGAGAGTCACTTGACTCTAGGGACATCTCTTCCAAAACAAAGTACCTGATTCTCTTAAAAACGGATGATGCAAGATGGAGCCTATGAGATTCCATCCTCCTGGTCACCATCCTCGTCAGAGCATTACTCACCTATCTGAACCATTATAAAAGCTTAAAATACTGCTTTTTACCCAAACCCCAGTCTTCCATTTGCTTACATTATCAAATCCAAATTCCTCAGTGTAATTTTTAGGCTCCTCAAAAATTTTATTCCTAATCCCCCTACCAACTCCCCAACCTCAATTAATCTTATTTTCATTTATTTCCCATACATCCTCTGTTCTGGTCAGGCTGATGTCTCTGATGCCATGAATCAGACATAACATCATAAGCTATTCTGGTCCACACTAATCCTTCCCTCTCTTGTCAACAGGACTACATAATCCCATTATAAATTCTTCTCTAATTTCACGTGCCTTTATCTCATCTGCCCAAATACATTTTAAGTTATCTAAGGGCAAGGACCAGATCTTAGATCCCAGCTTCAAGGCCTGGTCTATGACTCTGGTCAAGTTACTCAGCCTCTCTGACTTTCCCTTTACTCATTTCAAAACAGAGATAATAATACTTGCCCTGTCTACTTCACAAGGTTCTTAGGAGGAAAATGCTTTGTAAACTTTAGAGCTATTCACATGTGAGTTATTACAATAATTCTTATCCTTCTTTTATGATCTCTATAGCACTTACTACAGTATGGGGTCCATAATAAAAGCCCAATAAATAATTGCTTATTTTCTGAGGTCATGTGGTATAGCGTGAAGAACATCCAAGTAGGAATCAGGAGATCTGGATTCTGGTCCCATTTGTGATTTTACCTTGTGACCTTGAGAAAGCCCTTTAAACCCTCTGGGCTTTACCTATAGAACTGAAGGGGCTGAAATAAATAAGCAGTTTAGGATACCACAAAGAGCAATAATTTGGATATCAGAAAATCGGGAACTGAATTCTAATTCTGACCCTTCTTGGCTGTGTGACCCTGGATAACTCATTTTACTTGTCTGAGACTCAGTTTCCTCATCTATAAAATGGAAATAAGCTTGTAGGCTCAAATTTTGTAGACTATATTAGCTCCTAAATATGAGTTATTATTAGTTTCTATTCCAGCTTCAAAGACATATGATTGAATAAATATTGTTGTGGTTCAGTTGTCTCTGACTCTGTGACCCCATTTGGGGTTTTCTTGGCAAAGATACTGGAGTGGTTTGCCATTTCCTTCTCTAGCTCATTTTACAGATGAGGAAACTGAGGTAGAGTTAAGTGACTTGCCTAGGGTTGCACAGCTACTAAATGTCTGAGGCCAGAATTAAACTCCGGTCTTTCTGAGTCGAGGTCCAGCACTCTATCTACTTCACCATTCAGCTTCCCCAAACATATTCCTACTCCCAGGCCATTTCCAGAAGTGAAAAGATGGCTTCCTTTCTACTCTACTATTATGCAAATTCGAACTGTCCTCTAAAGCCTGGACCAATTTCCTGACTCCTCAGAGGGAGGCCTTGTCTATTCCCTACAATCCACAACGATCTTTTTCCCCCTAAACACCAGGACAACTAGTTGCTGCTTCTTTACCCGTTCATCATATATTCCTCACATATTACATGCACTGCAATTCATCACATACTTATGACAACTCCGACACTGGAGTTTTAACTGTCCATATTTACATGTCTTATCTATCCAGATTGCCAGTTCTTTGTGGGCAGGGGCTCTGTCTCGTTCTTCTCTGAGTAACCCCTCCCCAATCAGGCCCCCACGCCCACCCCCACCCCTGGCCAAACACAAAGGAGCATTCAATAAACATTTATTGGGCACCTACTATCTGCACCGTTCTAGGAGCAATAGATGTTCAGCAAAGCGTGTTCAACGTGCTGAAGGAATGAAGGGATGAATGAATTTAGCTACCTAAATTTCTACTCAATAGGATATGGGAGTATAAATCTCTCCCCTGCTGAGATGAGACTATACTTGGGCCTAGAAGCCAGATGGACCTGACTCAATACTTCATGGTAATGCTACGACCATCTCTCCTTCTCACTTCCAATTTTCCATACATTGTTTATTTACAGTTCCGCACACAAGGTCGTTTATTTTGATGCTGTGGTTTCTGATCTCCATTTTACAGCTTCTTAGATTTGGATCATTTATTTTCAATAGTCCAAAAAAGTGACATCCTCCCCTCCATAGCAGGGGCTTTCTTTGAGAGGGGTATTATCTTGGTAAAATATGTGATCTCCCAAAGGGTTCACTACATAGTAAGGCTTCTCAATAAAGATTTGCCATCCTTTTTGCATGTTTGAAGTTCCTGGGTTCAAGTTAATGACCACATCTTTCTCATTTAATGCTTCAGCAATATCTGGGTTGGGTTTATTCTCTGTTCTTCTAGTGTTTAATCTGAGGGTACTTGACCTTCTGATACGGGGCAAACAGAATACTAATCAACAGACATAATAATTAGAGAGGTCTTTTATATGAGTGTAATACTTTAAGCTATTCAGAACTCTTTCGTAGGTGCCTTCTAACTGGTTCAAACACAGAATTGGTGTTGGAAAGGATCTCAGAGTTCATCTGGTCCAAAACAAACCTTAAGAAGAATCCCTACTACCATAGATAGATCAAATCAGCAGTGATCCAGTATCTGCTGGGAGAGAATTCCAGGAAATGAGACTCTATTCCCATGTGAAGAAATCTCCCTGAGATATTTCAGGAAGAATGAGTCACTCTCCATCAGCCCTTAGGTTGCTCCCTCTAGGGTGGTGGTTCTTATCCTTGGGTCCATGGAGGTGTCCATGGATAGACTTCACTCTAACCGCAATTTAGCATTTCCTTGAATTACTAATTATGGAAATTAAAAAAAAAACACACCTGCACCAAGGTTTTGATTGCTTTTGCCACTTCTGGGTAGCTCTCATCCTTAGGAAGGGTACTGCTGCTATTGTTTATTAGTTTTGTTTTGTTTCCATCAAGCTGAAATTTGTTTCTTTGCAATATCTAATTACTTATGTGCTCGTGGGCATAACGGAACCTGGAACCACTATAATCATTCTTCTATATGACAGACTTTCAAATACTGGAAGATAGCTCTCTAATTTCTCCTAGGTTCCTTCTCTTCTCTACACTAAATATCCCCAGCTCCTTTGATCTATCTTTTATAAGACATGAATTCAAGGCCCTTCTCCATCCTGATTGCCCCTTTCTGGATACTTTCTAGCTTACCAATGTCCTGCCTAAACTATAGTTCCAAGAATGAAACATGATACTCCAGATGTGTTCTAAGCAGAACACATCTGGGGGACAGGGAAACTATCACTTCCTTACTCCCTAAAGCTAGGGCTCTCTTAATGTAGATCATCTTAACTTTCTTGGCTTGGTCATGCGGTTGACTAATATTGATCTTCTTGTCCACCCAAATCCCTAGATCAATGGTGCTCAACCTGTGGGTCATGCCCCCTTTGGGTGTCAAACGACCCTTTCACAGGGGTCGCCTGAGACCATTGAAAAACACATATTTCCAAAGGTCTTAGGAACTGAGACACCGCTACTCTATCCATCTCCAGGTGGGTCCGCCCACATGTAGATACGCCCACATACGGGCATTAAAGGGGTTGCAGCATTAGGAAGGTTGAGAACCACTACCCTAGATCCTCACCCTTCAGTAAAGTAGTCAGAATGGGGATTATTATTCTCATTTTAAAGGTGAAGAAAGTGGGGCTCAGAGATGTTATAGTCAGTGGTGGAACCTGGTAGAATTTGATTTCCTTGCTTCTTAATCCAGAGCTCTTCCTACTGAAGTATGCTATTCCTAAAGCTCTCTGTATTTCAACAGTAATTTTACTTAAAATGCCCAATTTTGAGTTCAGTTATACAACTTTCTGGTCCTTGCCTTGGGGTGATCACTTAATTTCTTAAGGCTCAGTTTCCTCTTCTGAAAATGGGGCAATAACAGTTGTGATGCCTGTCTCACAGGTTTATTGAGAGGAAAGTACTTTGTAATTTGTAAGACTATAAATAAACGTGAGCTATTATTATGTTGTTGTCTTATTTAGTCCTTGAAACAGTCTCAGGAAAGGGGGAGACGGGGATTGTCACTAGCCTGGTATAGTAGATAAGAACTGGGTTCCCTTTTCCTAGCTTTGCAATGCTGAATAAATCATTCAAAATCTCTGAGATTCAGTTTATTCATCTGTAAGACGTGGATAATATACTTACCTCAGAGAGTTGTAGTGATGCTTAAATGTGCCAAGTGACCCAGAACTGGGTCTTGGGTGACACAGATGCCAGTTCATACCTGTCCCTGTAGCGATGTTCCCAGCCTGGGTATGGGGCCTGACTCATGCACACTGCGAGAGCCTAGGCGTGAGGCCAGGACCTCCACTTGCCTGGGTAGTCTCCCTGGGGCTCCAGTGTTCCTGGCCAAGCCAGGCCCCAGTGTTTGGAGACCTCCCTGTCTGTTTCCCTATGTCAAACTAGGGTGGACAAAGGATTCACTGTATCTTTTTCTGGATTTCCTCATGAAGATTCTGCTGGTGCATTGTCTTGACTGGTTCGGAGGAGATTTGGGGGGAGGGGGGAGAAGCTTGTTATAACTCTTCTTACCACTTCACAGTCTTTTCCCTGTTACCGTAGTGGGTACCGCCATCCTCCTAGTACTTCGGGTTTGCAATGTAGGCGTCATTCTTGCCTTCTCACTCTGTTGCCAAGACCTGCCCATTTTCCCTTGACAACATCTCTAGAATATGTGCCTTCTCTCCTCTGACCTTGCCATCATCCTGGTCTCATCCTTCATTACCTCACGTATGGATTATTATTATTATTATTTTGCTTTTTGGAGGGGCAATTGAGGCTAAGTGACTTGCCCAAGGTAACACAGCTAGCAAGTGTCAAGTGTCTGAGGTCACATTTGAACTCAGGTCCTCCTGGCTCCAGGGCTGGTGCTCTATTCACTGCTCCACCTAGCTGCCCCTCACACCTGGATTATCACAATAGCCTGCTGGTGGGTCTGTCTGCCTGCCTCAAGTTTTTCCCCACTCCAATCCATCCTCTACTCAGCCACCCAAGTAATTTCCCTAAAATACAGGTCCAACCAAGCCCTTCATAACCTCATCCTGCATTATAATTTTCTAGTCTTCCTACATTTTACACCACCATGCCCCTCCAAATACTCTTGGTATTTCATGAATAAGACACTCCATCTCTCCGTTCTAGGCCTTTTCTCTCCTTGTTCCCCATGGCTGGAAGGCTTCCCTTCCCCATCTTCACCTCCTGGCTTCCCTGGTTTCCTTCAGGTCCCCACTAAAATACCACTTTCCACAGGAAGCCTTGGGCAGATAGAGGACCAGGCTGGGAAGTCAGCAAGACTTCTGACCTCAAACACTTGCGTGTGACCCTGGGCAAGTCCCTTAACTTTGTTTGCCTCAGTTTTCTTATCTGTAAAATGATTTGGGAGAGGAAATGGCCAACCACTCCCTGATCTTTGCCAAGAAAACCCTCAAATGGGGTCAGGAAGAATTAGACAAAATTGAAACAGTTCAACAAAGAGAATGACAACTGAACAAGAAGCTGTTCCCAACCTTCCTTAATTCTGCGGCCTCCTCTCTGCTCATCCTGTATATAGCCTTTTTACACATATTTGTTTGCTTGCAGTCTCTTCCACCATACTGTGAGCTCCCTGAGGGCAGGGACTGGTTTTTGCCTTTGTATTCCTAATGTTTAGCACAGTTCCTGGCATACAGGAAGTGCTTAATAAATGCACATCGCTCAGATGACAGCACATTGCACTCTGCTTAATAAATGTTTTTGGTTATTCAGGATTCTATGGGTACTGATTTTAGATGGTGCTTTCCTAACATCCTTTTAAAAAAATGTATTTAAAGAAATGTGTTATATGGAGTGGTAGACAGCGCACGAGAACCACGCAGGGTTGAGAGCACTGGCTGGTAGCTCATTAATATTGTTACTATCACAGAAAATGAAAAGGCATAGAGGGGTCAGACTTGGCCAATCTATTGTTCGGCATGGCTTGATTGTTTTTCTTTGCCATAAGAAAAGATTCAATTCAAGGAAAAGTGTGTATATTTGTTGGGGATGAGGATCTTTCAGAAAATGATTGTGGTATAAAAAAGGAGAAATAAAACAAAAAAAAATACAAGGTACTTATAGCAGAAGGGAGTAGTAAGTCAATCTATAATCTATACAAAGTTCTGTTGAAGTTGATTTAATGTTGGATCTCACTAGGATGTTTGACACTGGTTTGTCTAAACCCCTCAGAAAACTAAGGCCCAGAAAGATGGAGTGATTTACCCAGTGTCACACAGCTCATTATTGACCAAGCAGCTCTGAGAACCAGGTCTCCCAGTCACACATTTTTCCACTGAATTAAAAAGAGAAGAAACAGCACTGCTCATTGAGAGACAGAAAAAACAAGAGTGAGAATGTTAGATTTGGGGTTTGGTTTTCCCCTATGACAAATGAAAAAGAATTATTCCTACATTTCTCCAATGAGTGGGGCCAGGTGTCCATTTTCAAACTCTTTATCCCCCCACAGCAGGTGTCTTGGAATGGCTAAATGGAATGGTAAAATGACCCATTCTCTCAATTCAGCCAATACTAATATTTCCCAAGCCCTGGCCTGTAAAAGGAATTCATATCTCTAGCATCTTAAGAGGTGAAAGGAAACTGGTGTCAATGGAGTCATTTCCTTCGGGAGAGACAGCAACCCACTCTCTCTGGCAGATTTATGGGAGTTGTGATGGGTGGTCTGGCACTGGCAAACAGGGGGCTTCCTCACACAGACCTATGCAGGGGTCTGAGGCTGCAT
>CM053580.1:276367792-276426563 GCA_028627135.1 Pseudochirops cupreus | reverse complement strand
GCTTCTCTCCAGATCTTAGTTTCCTGATCTTTTAAATGGGAGTGTGGAGATCTGAAAAAAGATGATCTTTAGGGTCCTTTAAAGCTATACCAATTTGTGTTAAGCAAACAGTTTGTAAATGCATGGGTGTGTTTAACTTCCCTTAGTTGTACTCCCCATCCCAGAAACCGCTTTCTCAACCAAAGAATTTCAGAGCAAAGGATTCTGTGTAAGGACAGAATTATTAACTAACCATCAAGCAGTTTACACTGCCTTTCAATTATGGTTCTCTAACAATTCAAATAACTACCTTTTTAGAAGGACATGATAATACAACGCCTGGGTTATAAAACTGCTCATAAAACATTATGGCATTGTGGGAAGTCTGGCTTCTTGCAAGGATGTTACAGGAATCCATCCAAAGTCTGCATCAGAAATAAATAATGAGGTTTTTGAAACCTTCATTTGTTTTTTGAAAGGGAAAGACGAAAGTACCATCAGTTACTATTTTCCCTGATGGGAGCGCAAAGATTTTTAAATGATATGTGACAAGCTGGAACTCTAAACTTAATGAAAGGTCTCCTTTACTTAGGAGAGATGAAATCTGAGCAAAGTTGAGAGGGAAAGGAGACTGCAAGGAGCAAGCAGAAGAAGAGAGAGGTAAGCTGTAACTAAATATTTAGTGGCAAAAATCCAATATACCTGGAAAATGATTGTAATAATGTCTGTCACCATATGTCTACACATAGCCCTAGAAAGTGAGAAATCTAAAAGAGGAGGGTAAGATCTTTCCTCTATATGCCAATGCGCTTGACTTTTGTCCCTGATAAAATTAAAGGAATGGTTTGTGAGCATTTAGAAAGGGAAGAAGCGATCACTGAGAGCCAGCATGGATTCACCAAGAGCACATACTTCAGAATGACCTCATTTACTTTTGTTTACTTTGGTAGATCATAGGAATGCTGTACGTACAACCTAGCTGCATTTTAGGAAAAAATTTGACATGGTTTCTTATGCTATTGATCTTTTTGGACAAGACAGAGATGTGGGCCAGATGATAACATGCTTAATTTCAAAGTCAGCATGTCAAAAATCTCTCAAATAAAACTCACGTCCAATTTTTATGTCCCAGTGCCCGGTAACTAATAAGTACTTATTAAATTTTTGTTGACTGTCCCTAAGGACCAAAATTTGCCTTTCCTATAATTCTCATCTTTCAGGCAGTCAGGAAGTCCCATTCATTTGGGAGGGGGGAGGTGTAGTGTCTCATGTATCCATCCCTTCCTGTCAATTCTCACTGCCATCTCTAAAGTTCAGCCCCTTCCCTCCTTAGGATTACATTGCTATTACACCCTTAGAACCAGACTCTCTCACGCTACTTCCTACAGTCCATCTAGAACACTGCTGCCAGGCTAATCTTCATTAAATTCTACCTTCATCATGTCATTCTTCTGATCAAAAAACTAAAACCAACCTGTTTATTAGAATAGGAAATCTAAACTGCTTTTTAAAAAGACTATTCAAAATCTGATCCTTCTCAATTTTTGATCTCCTTTTGAAATACTCTTCCATCCTAGCCAGGTTGGTCAGCTCCCAGACCTATGAACATGCCATATACATTTCTGCCTTCTTGCTTTCAGGCACACTGTCCTACCCACCTGGAATGCCAGTTTCTCTGCCCTTTTCCAGTCCAAGTACTACCCCTTCTAATCCCAATGTCTGCAAAAAGTCTTCCATGGAGTATTCCAGTTCTCACGGATTTCTCTCTTCCCTGAACTCCTTCTGCATTTAAGTACTTGTGTTATACAAATAGACATTGACCCTCATCCATAACAATATTCCTGATGATGTCACTAACTTACTCAAAAACCTTCAGTAGCTTTCTATTGTACTAACTCCCTAACCTAGCATTTGACGAACATGACAATAGGGCATGAACTTTCCAACTTTACTTCATGCTACACATAAATATACATATATGTAGGTATGTATAAATACACATAAATATATACATGCACATATGTGTACACATACATACAACCATGCAACACACAAACACATATATGTATACATATATGCATACACTTAGATATATACACATATCTATGCAAATATGCCAGGCAGCTAGGTAACACAGTAGATAGAATGCTGGGTCAGGAGTTGTGAAGACTCATTTTTCCTGAGTTCAAATCTGACCTTAGACACTTCTGAGTTGTATGTCTCTGGGCAAGTCACTTAATCTTGTTTCCTTCTGTTTCCTCAACTGTAAAATGGGCTGGAGAAGGAAATGGCAAATCAGTCCAGTATCTTTGCCAAGAAAACCCCAAATAGAATCCCAAAGACACAACTGAAACAACCAAACAACTACCATGACCATGCAAATACACATGCATGCGCATATATGTGCACCCACATGCATACACATATATACACATTCTAATCCAACTGACCTACTCTTCTCCTCCCTGAACACACACCTTGTACTTTCCCATTTTCACGTCTTTGCTCACACCATGCATTCTGCTTGAAATTCCCTCTGTATCCCATGTTCAGTTACTAATTCATAATATCATTTTAGGCCAAATAAAATGTCACTTCCTTTATGTGCCTCCACCCTTAAAGTGGAGTCATTTTGCCTACGTCTGAACCCTTAACAACACTTGGATTGAAATTCTGTACTCACATGGCTCTTATCACCCCACCCCCTGCCATAACCTAGTGGCCATGTTTTATGTACCCTACCTCTACCTTGGGGTCAGAGGTCTTGCTTATTTGTCTTTGTATCATCCACGGCAGTTAGTAAAATACTAAGGTTTGCTTTGCTACTCACAGACTTAGATGCCCATTGCACTGAGAAGCTGGGGCTTACCCAGGGCTTTGATGCATCTATGTGGCCAACTCTCTACTATATCTACCATTTCATGCTTTTTCTCCTCATATAAATTTATTAAATACTCACTAAATAAAGGTTGAATCTATATAAAAGAAAACCCTCCACCAAATCAGACACTTTTTTTAAGATAAGAGAGCAGATGACAAAGACAAACTCAATCAAAGGTGCTATTTCAAAAAGGATCCATTTACCAGAAAGCCTCTCCACTAATGAACAAGCACAAATCTGACTTTTTTTAAAGAAAAAAAAAACCTATCCTCTACTACATCTAAAAATAATTGCAAATCTCTGATAAAGACCTGGCTTTATTCCCCTGATGTAATTATTACCCATCTGTAGACTATCTTGGAAGTTTCACATGTGTGTAGGCATTGAGACAGTACTTCGCCAGTCCCTCACACATCACTAATCTTCCCCTCTGAAATGATAAATCAGAAGCATGTTGGAATTTCTGGGTTTGTGCTAAAACCAGAGCTCATGCAGAAGAGTTTAAACTCATAAAATGTAGCTAAATGACTATATTCACAGTAAAGGTTATCCTGGAGGGGGAGGGAAACATGCAAATGTGTATAATATGTATATATACACAGAGATATATGGATATATGTATTCTTGTAAATGCATATATTTCCTTCATATGCATTCACACACACATATATAGGTATATGATGGTAAAGTAGCATATGGTATCTGATTTTAGCAAAGTTTAAAAATATCCTTTATTTCTCACAGATGATTTGCTAGTTAAAAATGCACACTTCATTTATGACGTGGTAATGGGTTCCATGTGCATTCCAAAAATGCTAATCATTCTGTATTTTAGCCTGTCCCTGAAATGTGCTATAAAAAAATTAGTAGTAATAATGACGGCAATAATGAACCAAAGGAGCAAAGATCACTGCAAAGTTTTCTTCCCCAAAGAAGGAATTCCTGAATGAATGTACTTTCAGGCACGTTGGCGCTATGGTTAATTTCAGATTCTGAGGTTGATTAACTTTGACTGGTGGAATAAAAGGCCACAACCAATTATTATTCAGAAAAAATCCTGCTGTTTAGCCAAAGAGCCATACAGTGCAATCCAGTCCTTGATGTTCTTGTGATAAACGCTCACATGACAAGGTTATTTGGTGTAGAGCAGCTAGAGTGGTTGCTATAGCAACCTGTTCACAATGCTCATAAATCTGAGGTGTAGTTATCCTTGCTGTGTATGCAAAAAAAAAAAACCACCAAAAAAAACACCCACAAAGCCAACTCAAGCAGTTTAATTTACAGCACTATCTCTACAAAAAATACAGAGAAGAATTCTAAGGTAATAGATTTTTCCATATTATATTATTTCACAATGCAGACACTCAAAACTCAAACATTCTCTTCAAAGCCAGAAAGACTTTTAAAGATAATCATTATGGTGGAGAATATAGGTCATCATTAGCACCAGGAGTGACAAAAAAAGATGGGAAGAGAGAGAGAGAGAGAAAGAGAGAGTGTGTGCTGTGTTGAAGATGTGACTCCTGGCATTAATTGTTTCCCTTAGCACACAAGCAGCTGTTGATGGGAACTCGGGACAGGTGTGTCCAAAGAGGGGAACAAATGGCTTTTTCCTTTCTTTCTTTCTTTTTTTTTAGCTTCAGCTTCCCAGAAATGATGGGCTAAAAGTCGAAAGGGCCAAAGGTCAAGCAGACAGTAATGAAGCATCCCCCATAGTCCCTATATCAGGTGGCTCTATGTTAAGATTGCTCTGATATGGTCTCTTATCCTTGCTTTCAGTTCCACTCAAGCCCCATTAGAGATAAGGGCCTCTAACTAAACCAGCAGGTAGCAGGATTTTTCTCAGGCCCCCTCTGGCAAGTTCCCCCTGGCCACCTGTCTATGTGACCTCCTGTGGCTTATTCCAACCATTACCCATTCTCAAACAAAATAAGGAAAGAGTTTCTCTTCCACTCTTTGAAGACACCCTCAGCTGCAGTTCTTTAAAACCACTAGAAAGCTGTCAGCCATTGGCCCTTGAAATCAGGAAATGTTAGCAGGATAATATGATATGATAATGATGCCTTTCACACTAAGGTCAATATCTGATTCCCGGTATTTGCCAGTTGTGATCACTTAATCATAGAGATGTGTCAGGAAAACCCAAGAATAAAGGTAAGTCGCAAAGGGACCCATACATACATTTTGGGCCAAGCCCAATGTGAGCAAACAGATTATATACATCTGCTTGGGTAAATATGCAACTGTCCAATTGGATATTAAGGTAAATATCATGAGATTGTACACATCTACCCTAGACTCTGACTGCTAAATATGGGACAGACATGGTGTTCCCAACTCCAGTCACCATCTCTCAGATTGGGGCTGGCCTCTCTAAATGGGTAGGATAGGTAGCTCCCAACAGAGTGTGATTTCAAGGATACTAAGAATGTTCCCCTTACTTAAAATACCACCTGGATATTCTTGCTGATTCCTGGAATTATAGCCTTAGAAACGGATTCCTTTGTTATACTTTATAATGCTTCTTGTCTCCTAGCCTAGGGAAGTAGCACTTTAATCAGTTATTAATTATATGTACCTCAGCATGAATGTAAATGTTTGCATATTCTTTCTTGAAAACAAGTAGGACATTGGGTTCCTGGGGAAAGGAGGGTACATTTTGAATAATGGAAGAAGTGGTGAAAAGGAGTAGAAAGTTTAGACCTTTGGTTCACAATTTGCCAATAGCCTTGCACATTACATTATATATGGTAGGCACTAATTATGTAAATGAATAAATTAATGAAGCACCTCATGTTTGTACTGGCTTTTAAAATTAATATGTGTATATACATATATTTTGCTATTTAGTCATTTTCAGTTGTGTCTGACTCTTTGTGACCCCATTTGGGGTTTTCTTGGCAAAGATCCTGGAGTGGTTTGCATTTCCTTCCCAAGATAATTTAAAGATGAAGAAACTGAGGCAAACTGGGTTAAGTGACTTGCCCAGGGTTACACAGCTAGTAGGTGTCTGAGGCTGGAATTGAAATCAGGTCTTCTCGACTCCAGACCAGGCTCCCTATTCACAGTACCAACCATCTGGGGGGTGTGTGTGTGTGTGTATATGTGTGTGTGTGTGTGAGAGAGAGAGAGAGAGAGAGAGAATACACACAAACATATTATATTGCAATGAAATTACATATATTATGAATAATGAAATTATATGTATATATATATATATATATTATATTACACACATATTATATGCAATTATTGTTGTCCTGAAGCCAATTTTACATGTTTTTTTGAATTGGTGTGTTTTCCAGACATTGAACCCAAAATATACAGGAGGCCCAGAATGAGCCAAGAATGAAACCCCTCCCCCAAGCTGACATAATTTGTTATTTGTTCCTTATGAAAACAACTCACTCACATTCATATAGCACTTTGAGATTCACAAAGTGTTTTCTTCTCAAAAATTCTGTGAGGCAGATTATGTAAGTACTATTACTCACAGAGAGTTAAAATGACTTGCCCATAGTACTATAGTTCATCAGTGTCCGTAATGTTATTCATGCCCCAGATTTGCGGACTGGAAAGTCCAACTGTCTGTCTACTCATCAGGGCTCCATCTCCCTTGCCTTACCCTTTTTCCTCCCTTTGTGTCACTCTCCCTGCTTCCTCCTCTCACGAACTGAAAGGTTTTGATTGAAAGTCTGGGCCTTACAACATGTTTGCTGTCTGAGGATCAACTTAGCTAAGTGCTAAGAGACATGTCCAGAAGGTTAGTCACAAAAAATGATTTTTTTTTCAACCACGCAACTCATTTAGATTATGAACTAAGGGGAGGAGCAGTCTGTAATCTGCACTGGGGTCAGAAGTACCCACATATCCAGTCCGTTTTCAAAGCTTGTCAGCTCAATCTCCACAATGTCTCTCTACCACCTGTGTGCACTTCTCCACACTCATGAAGCCACCACCCTAGTCAGGCCTTCCCCTGGACTATTACAATAGCCTCCTCTCCTCAAGCTTTTCTAATCTAAACTCTACATAGCTTCCAAAGGGATATTCCTGAAGCTCAGGAATTCTCTTGCTCAATACACTCAAATTGTTGAATTTGTTATTATCCCTAGGATACCAGTTCCTCAGTTTGGCATTTGAAGGTCTTCACAACCTGGCTCCAACCTCTATTTTCGCCTCCTCCTCAATGCATTCTTTGATCTGGCCAGACTAACTTACATGCAGTTCTTCATCTCTCATCTCCACATCTTTGCACTGGTTGTCCTTGTCTCTGAATCTTAGAAGCCTTAGAATGTTTCCTTTGAAGGTCAGTTCAAGTGACACCTCGCATGTGTGGCCTTTCTGAACTTTCCCAGCAGCTAATGCCTCTATAACCCTCCACTCCCATGAATAACCATGTATTTATTTTGTATGTACTTATGGTTGTTGTCCTTTATTCTCGAAGAGGACCAAAATGACATTATTACATTGGAGTCAAGGTATATTATGTCTGACTGTGGGCTGATCAGACCAATATGCGCTTGGAAGTCTCTACCACAGGGTGGGCCCAAATAGGCCATGTGAACATTTGGGATAGAGATGTTTCTAAATTTGCACATCCAACTTTTCTTTTGAGCTATCACAATTCTGCTTTGCTCATAGAGCACAGTGCCTCCTTTGATGTGGGCCGCCATGCTGTGTGATTGGTCCTTTGCCAGTGTCTCTCATGTACTTACATAGGGATATTCAGGGCTACTACTAGGGCACAGAGGGAGTGTGTGTGTGTGTGTGTGTGTGTGTGTGTGTGTGTGTGTGTGTAATATGTGTGTGTATGTATATATGTACATATATATGTAATGTGTGTGTATTTGATTTAAAACTGTATTACAAAATTCATGGCCCATATGAGGTATTCTGATTTATTAATGAAGATCTAAAACATTTTGCTCACAAAATTCATCTTTCTATTAGTACTATTATGACTTAAAACATTGAATTATATAATGTCAAAATGAATGCCTGAATTTGGATTACTATTGTGGTCCATGCAGCCACAAGAGTTATAATTCTGTGCCCGGTCCAGGTCCTCATCTCAACTTGCCAGCAATTCTGCAATAGCCTCATAATTGGTCTCCCTGCATCCAGATTTCCCTTTCTTCTATCCATCCTCCATACAGCTGCTAAATTGATATTCCTAAAGTGCAGGCCTACCCATGTCATTCCTTTCCCTAAGAAGCTTCAATGGCTCGCCACTACCTTTAGGATCAAATATAAAGTCCTCTGGCATTTAAAGCCCTTCACAATTTGGTTCTAGCCTGTCTTTCCAGACTTATTACACATGACTTTTTCTCAGGCACCAAATGCTGCAGCCACACCTGCTGTTCATCATGCAATGCATCCTGTCTTCTTTCTCTGCATCTTTGCAGGGAAATTCTTGGGATTTTTCTTTTTTTTTTTTAAATAAACATTTTAACTTCATTTTTTAATATTTTGAGTTTCAAAGTCTCTCTCTCCGTCTACTCCCTCCTCCCTCCATTGAGAAGTGAAACAACGTGATGCCCATTATATACATGTAAAGCCATAAAAAATATATTTCCATATTAGGAATTTTACAAAAGAAAAATAAAATGAAAAATATGCTTCAATTTGCACTCAGAGGTCATCATTTGTCTTTCTGGAGGTGGATGGCATTTTCCATCATGAGTTCTCTGGAACTGTCATCGATCATCATATAGATCAGAGTAGCTAAGTGTGTCACAGTTGATTATCATTACAATATTGTTGTTACTGTGTAAAATAACCTTCTAGTTCTGACAAACTTCATTTTGCATCAGTTCATATAAGTCTTCCCAATTTTTTCTGAAACCATCCTGCTCATCATTTCTTACAGCACAACAGAATTCTATTACAATCATGTACCAGAACTCATTGACCCATTCCCTGATTGATAAGCATCCTCTCAACTTCCAACTCTTTGCCACCACAAAAAGAGCTGCTATAAATATTTTTATGTGGGTTCTTTTTCTTTGATCTCTTTAGGATACAGATCAAGTAATAGTATTGATGGGACAAAGAGCACCTATAGTTTTAGAACCCTTTGGAATACCTGGAATTCTCTTCTTTCTCATCTCTATCGTTTTAAACCTTAGCATTCTTCAAACCTCACTTAGCCTAAAAGCCAGCTCCTTCAAAAGATCTTTCCTGATTCCCCTACTTGGCAGCCCCATTCCAAATCACTGTGTATTTATTTTGTATCAATCCTATATTTCCCTCACCTGTGATCACATTCCTTCTCTCCCCTACCCTCCCCCCCCCCTCCAGTAATATGTTATCTCCTCGAGGACAGGGAGTATCTCACTATCCCCCATCTCACTATCCCCAGCACCTAGCAGTGTGTGGCACACAGAACATTCTTAATAAATGCTTTTTGATCAACTGAATGAAATAAAGGAAATGTGAAATATTGAAATAGGTAGTCATTATGTTTTAGTGGAAAGAGTGGCTGGACAGTCATAGATCTGAGTTCAAATCCAAGATCTCTCATGTTCTACTATGTGACCCAGGGTAAGTACTTCTCAAGGCTTTAGTTTCATCTTCTGTTAAATGAGGGGATCGGACTAGATGACTTGTAAGGTCTCTTCCAGCTCAAAATCTATCATCCTAAGTATATACACAAACCTTCTACAAGAAACTTACTCTATTGATGAGATAGCATAGCCAACGACCTTGGGCTCTCAATGGCTATGCCACTCTCTGGTAGGTCCTGTCAAGGTGAAAAAGATTCAAGTGAAGGCCCAGGGATGGCACTAGGTGTTGTCTCTGAGGACCAGCCCTGCTAAGTTTGGAGAAGGTCATCACCAGGTTGTTACTACTATTTAGTCATTTTTCAGTCATGTTTAATTCTTGATGACCCCATTTGGGGTTTTCTTGGCAAAGATACTAGAATGGTTTGCCTTTTTTTTTTCTCCAGCTCATTTTACAGATGAGGAAACTGAGACAAACAGGGTTAAGTGACTTACCCAGGGTCACATAGCTAGTAAGTGTCTGAGGCCAGATTGGAACTCAGAAGATGAGTCTTCCTGACTCTAGGCTCAGTACTCTGTGCACTATGGAATCACCGAGCTGCCCCTCATCATCAGGTTGGCCAAAAGCTATTAAATATTTGATGATTATAAATGCTCTAAGACAGCAATTCTTAAACCTTTTTTTGTGAGTCATGGACCCCTCTGGCAGTCTATTGAAACCATTGAACCTCTTCTTAAACTCAGGTTTTTAAATGCATAAAATAAAATATGTAAGACTGCAAAGGAAATCAATTCTATTAAAACAGCCACCCAAATGTTTTTTTAAAAAGTTATTGAGACCCAAATTAAGAACCCTTGAGCTAACATGATATGATGGGAATACTAAAGCCAATAAAATTACATACTTAAAATTAGAAGCAGAAACACACAAATGTGCATGCACACACAGATGAATTCACTACAAACTAAGCAGGAATTTCAATGTATGCCAGGCTAATCCACACGACTTGAGGACACTGGAACTAGCTTTTTGACTGCAGGCTGCTTAATATTCAGTAACTTGGAATTTGGTTGTATCTAACCTGGTGATAAAAATGTCACAATTCCCCTATCCAGCTATAACCGAGCTTTGGGGAAACCTATTTTATTCCCCTCGTGAAAACTGCCAACAAAATATTATCTCTTCAAATGCATCTCCCTTCCTTACTTGCAGAGGTGAGGAATTATGGGTATGGAAGGATAATAAGAGCTGATATTTATATAATGCTCTAAGGCAGTGGTTCTCAACCTGTGGGTCACGACCCCTTTGGGGGTTAAATGACTCTTTCACAGGAATCGCCTAAGACCATCAGAAAACACATGTTTCTGATGGTCTTAGGAACTGAGACACTGCTCCTCTATCCGTCTCCAGGCGGGTCTGCCCACATGCAGATATACCCACATACAAGTATTAAAGCGTCACAGCATAAGGAAGGTTGAGAACCATTGCTCTAAGGTTTGCAAAGTGCTTCTACATGTTATCTCATTTGATTCTTACCACAACTTTAGGAAGAAAGTACTATAAATATCCTTATTTCACAGGGGGGAAGGGAAACTGAGTCAGAGAAGGATGAGGTGATTTGCCCAGAATTCAAACCTGCCTTCTGACTCCAAGACTAACACTATCCACTATTCTGCCTCTATTGAATATACTATCAGAGATGGTTGATAGGATATGTTTGTTGTTCGTTTTCTGAACTGCTTTTTTATTACAAGCTTTATTACACGGGGTGGCTTCCTAAGGAGATGGAGAAGTAGGTAAAGGAGTTTGGAAAACCTGCGTTTGAATCCTGCCTCATTAGAAATATGATCTTGAGGAAATTATACATCCTGTCAGTCACGGTTTTCTTATCTGTGAAATGGGAATAATAATAATAGCGCTAATAAAACAACAAGGTTGTTGTAGGATCAGTTAAGATTATAAATACACATGTATGTGTATAAAACAGGTCATATGTATGCTGTGATTATTATTCAGTCATTGTGCCTGACTCTTAATGACCCCATTTGGAGTTTCCTTCCCAAAGATACTAGAGTGTACATACAACATAAAAACACTTTACCAATCTTGAATGCATTATATCAATGTTAATGACTATTTTTATATATTTAGATAATAAAATATATAATATTTTAATAATAAAAACACCAATAAAAATTTGAAAATTAGGAAATTTCTTGCTATGGTCCAATACAGCAAAGGACAGTGAACCTCTAAGCAGGCATCTGCTCCCACCTACGGCATGTAAAATGTTCCTGTTGGGCCAGTGCCATGACTATTTATCCTCCGTCCCTCTTTCAGGTCATAGGCTGTTCTTCCTTGGATCTTTGGTTGATGCTCTCTCCTCCTAGAATACGACTAAGCACTTAAAAATGTTTGTTGACTAAGTGCCTTCTCATCTCAAAGTCTCATCCACCTCTCAAGATCCAGCACATGGTCTACACTCTCCTCCACATCCCCTAGTCTATTATCACTATTCTTCTTTGAAGGACTTCAAGCAGCAGTTATATGACTACAATTCGAGGATGCTGAGTGAAGACTGATTTTTTTTTTTATGGCCACTGAGTTCTCTGGCAACTCTGAAATTCTGCTATTCTATGATTCTGAGACATGGCAGTGACCTGTCTTACAAAGCCAACTCCTTCATTTTTCATATAAGGAAACTGAGGCCTAGAGAGGTTAAGGGATTTGACCAAGGTCACCCCAGTAGTAAGTAGCAAACTCATGTCTTCTGGCTCCAGATAAATAGTCTTTCCGTGCCACCTGTCATGGACAGCCATAGCCACAACATTGCCCATTAGTGCTATGTCTTGGTGTATATTTCTTTTTTTTTCTTTTTGGAGGGGAGAAGGAAGGGCAATTGGGGTTAAGTAACTTGCCCAAGATCACATGGTTAGTAAGCGTTAAGTGTCTGGGGCTTGGTGTATATTTCTATTCCATTTAGCTCTTGGTTATGATTTTGTTTCCACCATATGTTATATGGTCCTCTAGCCAAACTATATGTTGAATGATGAAAAAAAAGGGGAAAGGAGCCCTGTACTAATTACAGCATTCTAGAGCTGGAAGGGGCTTTAGTTATTATCTAGGTAGGGGCAGGACTATAGGCCATGACTTAGGGAGATTAGATCGATTGCCTTCTAGGATAACATTGGGCTTGGAATTGGAGGAAAGAAAGATGGTGTATGACCAGGCTTCTCATGATACTGATTCCTTGATCCCAGATCAGAGTTTTATGAGCAGAAGCAAGAGGATTTATCTGAGGTGTGACGAAGACATCAGCACTGGATTAATCAAAGAAAAAAAAAGCCCACATGGGCCAGAAGCTGCAGGGCATGTCTGTTTATTGGATCGAGAATCCACAAGGCAAAGGCAATGATAAAATCGGAATTGAGGGAATAAGGGGTAAGTCAAGTGGGCAAGCATGGAGGCCTCCCAAGTGGCCCTGCAAAGGGATTGAGTTGCCCAGCCTCCTCATTACTATAAAGGTGAGACAGTTCTGTTCGGCAGCAGTCACAGTATTTTATTTTTTTCTTCTTTTGCATCTAGCACAGAACTCAGACTGATGCCAAGCACACAGCAAGAAGAAATAAAAAATCTGATTTAATGGGTCAGCTTGTCCTGACAATAAGAGCTCCAGTGGTAACAGGTCCATTTTAAACTGAGTCTTCCAGAATCTGTGTGGTTCTCACTCTACACAGGGCCACAGTGAAAGGACTATTTCAGAGCCTTCAAAGGATGGGCCAACCATATACATGGAATACATTGAGCAAATAGAGTAAAATCTTTAGTTCCAATTTACTCCTATTGATCTTGGGTAGATATAACGTATTCCTCAAAACAGAAAGTAGCAAGATTGTATATATCTATACCTCCTGCTTGCATTTAGAAACATAAAAACATGGAGCCACCTAAGTGGTCAGAAACAGCATTGACATATTTTAGTTCCCAGTAAGCTAGGGCCATTGTCCAATCTAATCTAACCCAACAAGCGTTTATTAAGCATCCATCATGGATAAGGCGCCATGCTTGGTTCTGGGGATGGAAGATGAAAGAAAACACACCAAAAGCACAATTCTTGCCCCCAAGAAGTTTATATTGGCAAGAAACAACACATCCAAGATTCTAGTGCGGAAGAAGCTGGAAAGTTCTTCGGCCGCTTTAAGTACTGTACTAACATTATTACTGTTACTGTTGTTATTGTGGGATTTGGAAAAAGAGAACCTGAGTATTAACCCTGGTTCTGTTACCTGCTGCTATGACCATTATAGGGGCACACATTTTCAGGATGAATTGCCTAAATATGGGGATAGTGTCCGAGACAACAGACACTTTGACCTCTTTAGGACTTCCAGGGCATTTAAATATTTACCCAATTTATTTTTTTTAATCTAGATTTTTTTTTTTGGTTGAACACAAAAGAGGCATATGAGAACACCCCATTCACTGCTTTGAATTCTGGTCAAAAACATTTCCCTAAGAAAGGGAACTTAATTTCATCCCAGGATTCATGGCTTTAATGTGGACCTGGAGTAGTGCAAAATTATATTTCCCTACCATGGCGCAGCTTAGAATGGAATTCTGCAGGTGTAAAAGAGCCCCAGTAAAGTAATAAAGTTCAGAATGGCTGAACCAAGAATGTTCCAAATTCCTGTTTTGAAATCTGGAAATATAAATGATTTGTGAGGACGGGAGGAGGAGAGAAGAGGACACAAGGGTTAATGGAACTTTACAGCCCTTTCTTTCACTGGGCAGCCATTTAACAGTTCCAAAGGCCTGTAAATTGGGGTGGGAATAGAAAATATACTGGGTGAAATAATTTAGAGCCTAGTGGTTTCAGGGAGCTTTTTAAAAGTCCCACTGCCCCCAAAATTCTCCTCTCCTTTGACTGATGCCAGAAATCACACCATTTCCAGACAAACTGGACTATTGGCCATCCCCCTTGGCTAGGTACTCAATCTCTTGCTTTCCAGCATTAGGGCAAACTATTCTCCATGCCTGAAGTGTTCTGCTTCTTCGTCTCGGCCTCTCGGAATCCTTGAAGGCTGAACTCCACTGTCACATCTATGAGGAAGTCTACCCAGACCTCCCTGGGACCTTCTCCTCAATTTTCCTTAGGCTATAAGCCTATTATTGTTGGAAGCATTTATTTGGAAGCATGTTGCTTTCTCCTAGTAGGCTTGTATGTTCCTTCAGAATAGAAAACATTTTTTAAAATCCTATAAATTCCCAGTATCCACAGATAAGTAGGGAAGGTGGGCTGGGAGTAATGACACATTCTGAGAAGTGTTTCCATTTCTACTGTAGCTTCTCCTGAAGGGACTACTCCCCAGGGGTCATGCCAACACTGGGGCAAGGCTCTACAGTATCTGATACAACACAATACCTCGTCTTTGCCAGGTAGTATAAGCTAAAACAGTGCCAGAAACAAATTCAGTTGGGAGGTGAATGAAGAGCAAGAAGTCAAATCATGGGTACCTGGACACTGGAAGAGGAAGAGATAGGTCCCCCAGAAAGTCTGACTTTTTTCCCCGCTAGCAGATGTAGAAAGCAGGACCTGAGAGAAGGATGACATGGTGATGAGACTCTAGGAAGGGTGGCCGACAGGTGGTTTTATGACCAACAAGGGATCATGAAAAGAAGCTGGTTGCAGCAAACAGGATGCATGTCCTCCTCTGGACTCTCACTGTGGTGGCTGAGACAAAGCCCTATTATATCATGCAGTAGTTACAGGTGTGAGCCTTGATGAATGTTGGTTGAATTGTTTGACTTGAATTGTGGAATTAAACTTGAGGATTTGATCTCTGTTGACAAAAATATGCATCCAGAAGTAAAGAGGTCATAATTTTCTAAGATTAATAACATTGATAATAGCTCAGTTTTATGTAGTGCATTTCAGTTTACAAAACTTTCCTCCCCAAACTGTATGGTAGGTAGTAATAATATTACTATTCCCATTTTACAGATGGGAGATCTAAGGGATTGAAAATTTGAGTGTCTCTCCCAAGGTCTATCTGGATCCCCCTTAGTTTAACTGAGCCAAGTTGTTTTCAGTTGCTGGCATCTCAGTGTGAATGAAAATCAGAGAGCAGGATTTGCTGCCCTTTCTTGCCCCCAAGGACTGACCCAGCTTAGGGAAAATAATAGGAGGGAATTGGGACTGACGAAGGGGAAGATGAAGGGAGTGCCACTGAGGCAGAGGAGGAGAAAGAAGGGCAGAATGTGAAAACTGGGACACCAAAGACAAGAGAAAATAGGAAAAAAAAATAGTCTTAGTGAATTACAGAATGTTAGAGCTGTCAGGCACCTAAGAGATCATCTAAAGTACCTCTTCCATTTTATAAATAAAAGGACTGAAACATAGAAATGCAGTAACTTGTTCCAGGTCACTTATCTATGACTGGTCCTCCTCACTCCAAGTCCAGTTCACTAGTAATTCTTTATTAAATGACTCATCATTCATTCATTAATTCACTCACTCATTCATACCAAGCATTTATTTATTTATTTATTTGCTTTTTGGAGGGGGGAGGGCAGGGTAATTGGGGTTAAGTGACTTGCCCAAGGTCACATGGTTAGTCAGTGTTAAGTGTCTGAGGCTAGATTTGACCTCAGGTCCTCCTGACTCCAGGGTTGGCGCTCTATTCACCACGCCACCTAGCCACCCCCATACCAAGCATTTAATTGGACTAAATGAAATACATAGTGGGAAATGGTCAGCAGTAGCAGATCTGTGATAAAACTCTGGACCGACCCAGATCAGAAGAAGGTGCAGTTATGGGCTTAACAGGTGAAAGCCATGGGTTTGACTCCTGAAAATCCATAGGTTTTAACCCCAGTTTCATCAAATGCATCATAGTTCCTCAAAGACCTTTGAATCAAAGGAGTATAAAGTGCCTCGAGGTTACCCAGACCATCCCCCTTGCCTTCTGACTTCCATAACTCAGGGAATGAGCCACAGCCCAGGGCATGTGTTGGCATTATCGCAATGTTTAGAGATCCATGAGGCTTTGTGTCTGCATTCTCAGGATTTAGAGACAAACGATGTCACAGGGAAAAAAATATAGACATATATACACATATGTATGTGTGTAGCTATATGTAGATAACTATATGTGCCTGTAGATTGTCATATAGATACATATATACATACACATACAATCTACATATAGATACACATACATATCCACATACACATCTACATACAGATACATATATACACACATACACATCTACATATAGATACATATATACATACACATACACATACAGATACATATATACATACACATATACATATAGATACACATATATATACACATACACATCTACATATAGATACACATATACACACACATATACATATAGATATATATGTACATACGCATACACATATACATTTATATACATATATACATACACATATACATTTAGATACATATATACATACACATACACATCTACATATAGATACATATATACATACACATGCACATCTACATAAACATATACATATATTTGTATGTACGTATGCAGGATGTAGCACCAGAAAACTTGGGTTTCTAGTCATATAGTAAATATGTGACCTTGGACAAATCATTAATCTTCGCATAGTTTTACTTTTCCTTGTCTCTAAAATGGGATTAATAATAGGTGTACAATAAAATTTGTCCCCACAAACTGTTGTGAAGATTAAATGAGAACATTTTGTAACCACGAATTACTATTTTAAAAAAAATCTGCTTTAATTGTTCATTTATTCCTTTTGAGGAAATTACAGGGGTTTTTTATTGTTTTGTTTTGTTTTGTTTTTAGAGACAACCTGATATAGTAGAAAGAATATGGGCCTGAGAGCCAAGAGCCCCAGTCTTGTCTCAGAAGGGTGATCGAAGGAGCATGATGGACACCAATGCACTAGTTAATACTCTGACTCTTGCAGCCCATGGAGATCTTTGCCTTCCATGGTTATTTCTCCCCTAAGCTTGTCTCCAGGTGGCCTCTTGAGAGCCTGTGCTTAGGAGGCCCTCTTTGATCTGGCCCTTTCACAGGCCTGCACTAAGACCCTAATATCAAAATCAATGGGTCATTTATTACAGACTTTGCTGACCACTCCTACTCTTAACAGCATAGAGTAGAACATTTACTGGAGGTAGCTAGGTGGTGCCATAGTTCACAGAGCACTCGTCCTTGAGTCAGGAAGCTCTGAGTTCAAATGTGGCCTCAGACACCTACTAGCTGTGTGAGCCTGGACAAGTCACTTAACCTCTGTTTGCCACTGGAGAAAGAAATAGGAAACCACTCCAGTATTTTTGCCAAGAAAACACCATGGACAGTTAGGTCCACAGAGTCACAAAGGGTCAGACAGGGATGAGCATAAGTAACAAGAGCACTTATATTACCAGTCATTCATTTGGAATCAAAGTACAGTTATCCCTTCCACATTGTGACTTCCCCTTAACAGTTTCAATATATCGCGGGTTGGTATAGGAAATTAAATGTGATTTTTGGGGAAGTTATGCAGAAGCCGCAGACAACACATGAAGGTCAGCAGACGACACAGAAAAAAATTTTGAAACTCAGAAATGCATAAAATATATGTCTAGTATTGTAGAATGTCAGCATATTTTTTTCTTTCAAAACCATCATAATTCAGATTTCTTCTTTGGTACAAAGAGTGAAGAGAGGGTCAAAAATGTATGTGGATTTTCCAGATTGCAGAGCGGGCAGTGGGGTGCCATGTCCCACAACTCCCACGATGTGGAAGGGAAAACTATACAGCACAGGTGAACTGTCAGCTCCCTGCCGTCTGAGACGTGGTCTCATGCTTCTTGCTATCTGCAACTGGTAGAAACCTGATAAATATTTTCAAAATAGGTGAATGAGGAGGGGAGGAAAAGGAGAGAAGTAAAAAGGTCAGGAAGAGGGAAAGAAAGAAAAGTAGAATAAGAGGAAGTGAAGAGAATAAACATTTATATAATACCTACTATGTGCTTGGAACTATGCTGAAAGTTTTTCTAAATATCATCTTATTCTCTCCTCAAATGAGGTAGGTGCTATTCTTACGCCCATTTTACAGCTGAGGAAATCAAGCAAACAGTGATAAAGTGACTTGTCCAGGGTCCTACAGCTAATAAGTATCTGAGGCTGTGATCTCAGGTCTTCCTGACTCTTAGACTGGGCACTCTACCTACTCACCAGCTGCCCCTAAGAATAAGGAAAGATACACAGAAGCAGAGTCTCAGAGTTGGAAGGGGCCACCAAGCTTCCATGATGCTTACACAAAACAGACAAAATCCTTTATTCAAATCAGCTTACTTATGGGCAGATACAGTTTTTATTTCTTGAGACAGGAATAGTTGAGTTCCGTGAGGTCCCACAGACTAGTCTAAGGAGTTTCCTGGTTAAACTTATTTATCTCTTATTGTAGCACTCATTCATGGGGCACTTGGTACAAAGTGGAGGTTGTTGTGGTCTAGTGGAAAGAGTCTCTGGAGTCAGAGGACCTGAGTTCCAATTATGCCTCTGCTAACTGCTTGACATTGGGCATGCAACTTGCTCACACAACTTGGTTTCCTCATTCCTTCCTCAAGGACTTGGACTGGATCATCTCTAGATCTCCGGTCCTGTGCTTTCTGTTCTATGGCTTTGGGCATATCTACTTTGTTTCTAGCAAGAACAGCAACCACTAAGGATTTCTGGAAACTTATTGCAGGAGCCAGAACAGATTATCCATAGAACTCATTATGGGTCAAACGGAATGTTAACAGTTTTATCTAACGAAGTTGTCAAGGGCCTCAAGGGTGAGGACTTGTCTCCTTCAACTTTGCGTCATTCCAGATATAATGCCTTGCCCAGAGCTGAGTATATAATAGGTGCTCAGTAAATACTCATTGATGTTGATGATGATGACGATAAAAATGAAGCCCCTGGTTTAACCAATTCCCAGTATACCTCATACATCCAGGTGTGGGTCCCAGGATGTCCCACCTTTGCCTCTGGTGTGTACTGGTGATTCATGTTCCAAAAGAGCTAGAAACATATAGGGGTCTTCCAGGATCCTGTCTTGCTTTAGCTCTCATGGCTCAAGAGGGGGAAAAGATCCTTTCATGCCAGAGAGACCTAAGTAAGCTGAGGAGAACTGAGAACTATTTAGGGGCCCAGGATTGCAAAGCTGGGCCCATAATTCAAGTCTCCAAAAGAACTCTCTCAGGAACAGAGAAGATTACCAAAGCAGATGTCAGGGCCCACAATAGTCCATTTCCCCCCAGGTGATCAATCCCCCCCTTTGGGCTGAATGTCTAAGCCTAGTAGGGCCAAAGGTCTAATTTCTGGAATCATTAGCAGGAGGACACGGGCCATTTCTCTCTTCCCTTTTCCCAGCTACATTTGGTGTTAATTCAGTCAACTGTTAGATGATTAACAAAGAGCTAGGTCCCCAACGGTTAAATATAGCTACAGGGATATATATTACATAGACAGTGATTCCCCAGAGGGGCAAAAAAAATTCAGTCCATGTGAGAAACAGCTTTTTCAATTTACAAAATCCCTTGGCAAAACCTGTCCCCTTAGGGATGAGATTCTAGTCACCTTCCTAAATCTCTCTCACAGTCATCTCTTCTTTGCCACAGTCTCTGCCTTAGTTCAGGCCCCTATCACAAAGGCTCCCATTTCTATTCCCTATCATGGCTCCAGCCATTTTCTCTGGTTCCCTCCCATGCTTGGTACACTCTCCTTCCTGTGCTCCTGGACTGCCCTCTCTGGCTTCCTTTAAGTCCCAACGAACATCCCACCTTCTGCAGGAAGCTTTCACCAACCCATCTTCATTCCAGTGCCTTCCCTCTGTCAATTATCAACCCACATACTTATTGACCTATTGAACCTGTATATTGCTTGCTTTGTAAATATCTGTTTGCATGTTGTCTCCCCCATTGGACTGTAAGCTCCTTGAGGGCAGGGACTGTCTTTTGCCTCTTTTTGTATCCCCAGTGCTATATACAGTGTCCAGCATATAATAAGCATTTAATAAATATTTAATGCATTGAATTGAATCTGACTAAATCGACCTTTCTAAAACAGAGGTCTGCTCAGGTTTACTTGACCTAGTAGTCTGCCCTACTGCTCCAAACCTTCAGTGATTCCCTTTTCCTCACTAGGTGGTGGGGGCTCCACATTATTTATTTTAGACTTTCAGTCAGTGAGGAAGTACATTAGACCTGGAGTCAGACAGAGCTGAGTGGTGTGACATCTGCCCTTTCTAAACCTCACTTCCCCCATCTGTAAAAGGGGCACAATAGCACCCACCTCACGGGATTTTTGTAAGGATCAAATGAGGAAATATAAGTAAAACCCTCTGCAAATCTTGAAATGCTATGAATCCTGGAGTTCTTGTTATTGTTATCATTAGCATTGTTTTCTTCCCAGCACCTCAGTCAAACTGGAATACTTGTCATTCCCAAAATATGTTTTCCTGCCTCTGAAACTTGTTCTTGTTCTCCCCTCTGTTTGGAATGATGCCCCCCATTTCATTTTTGCCTTTTAAAAATTCAACCTTTCCTTCAAGCTGAAATGCCACCGCTTCCATGAAGGCTTCCCTGATAACTCTAGAAAATAAATTATCTGCCCCCCTCTTCTGAATGCCAATAAATGCTTTATTGAAATCACTGCCCTATGGGCCTTAGCTTTGTCATCTGTAAATTAAAGGTGGTGAACTGGAGTTCAGAGGTCTTTTCCATTCCTCGAATCTGAGATTCTAAGGCTTCTTATGACACAACCCACATGACTTTTTTAAAACTAGAGACATTTGTGTATCGGTCTTTTGTGTACCATTCAATAATAAGCCCCTTGAGGGCAGGAACTTTATCTTGTACCAGCATGTCTCCTTCAGGGTTTAGACCAGGACTAAGCACACTGCATACTCTCAGCAAATACCTATTGAATGGAGAATCCAAGTCACTGAAATTCTGTCTACCACTTCCTAGATTTCCGGTGGTTAAAGGAGAGTTACAGTGGCATTGGGAAAGCTTCAACTACAGGGAGCTTGGGTGAAACTCACTATACCTTTGGACTTAGAGCTCACATGTGCTCTGAGGAAGAGAATTAATTCTTTTGGTATGTTGAGGACCTTGTGGTTTACATTGGAGAGACCTCCAGATTTGGCATCAGAGGGGTTTTGTTAAAATACCAGTAGTATTTTGTTAAAATACTACTTACGAGCTCTTTGACTTTGGCCAAATCACTAAATCTGTCTGGATCGTGGATTTCTCCTTTGTAAAATTATATGATCTCCAAGGTCTTTTCCAATGCTAAAATCTGTGTTCCTATGACCCCTTTTCTATGACCTGGTACTGAAACTGCAAAGTGAAACCCAGACCTGGTAGCCCATGATCACTCTGTGTTCTAGGCATACCCTCTCCCAGTCTCACTTCACTTCAGGGCCTTACCTCTGTTGATTATGTACCCTGCATATATCTTGTTCACAAATAGTTGTTTTCATGCTGTCTCCTCATTAGACTATGAGCTCCTTGAAAGCAGGTTCTGTCTCTGACTTTTCTCTGTGTCCTTAGTACTTCACGCAGTGTCTAGCACATAAATGCTTGTTGACCATGTCACTGATCTAGCTTCTTGTAGATTTCCAGGTTTGACTCTGTTCCCTTCTCCTATTTGCTCCCCTCTTTGGCCTTTTCCTACTTGTTGCCTGGTTTAACTAGTTCTTTATACTTCCTGGATGCCCGGTTCTGACCCGCACCTGTGCTGAGATAATTCTATTCCTTTTTTCCCAGCTCTCAAAGCAGCAGAAGGTTTGATCAATGCATACCATGGATCCTGCTCAGCATTGCTTCTCAGTGCTAACCAGGGAACCACTCTAGGACAGGGCAGAAAAGGGCAGTAGACTCATCCACCGAGCCTTCAAGGGCCAGCTCAGGTGCTACTTCTAAGAAACATTTTCTCAAAGTGAGAAACGATTCCTCCTTCCCCCAAATCCTCATGAACTTTGTTTGACCTCTCCTACCCTCTGATTCAATTAACCATATGCCAATTAGCTATATGTGATAATTACTGGTGTCCCTCTCTCTCTCCCTGGCTCCACACCCTTGTTAGTGCCAGGACTGTGCCTGATAGATCATGTGTTAGAGCTAGAAGGCACCTTGGAGACCCTCTAGTCAACCCTCCTCGAGCCCTATTTTACAGGTGAGGGAGGCCCAGGGAGGTTAAGTGACTCATTTCTCATTCTATTCCTAATTCCTAGCATTGTGCCTTGAATTTGGTAGGAATTTAATAAATGTTTGCTGGATAAATGAATAAATGGCTGGTCTGACTTGACTTATTAGCTTTCATATATGTACTTCTTTCCTAAGATAAATTTTAAGTTTTTAAAGGGCCAAGGTATAATTTTATACTTACAGATTTATAAAATCTAGCGCTGGAAGGGATCTCAGAGGGTTATCCTTTGGCCTAACTTCCTCATTTCACAGATGAGGAAACTGGGTTTCTGTCAGGGATTTGAAATGACTTAGTCAAAGCCCTGAAGATAGTAATATTCAGAAGAGGGCCTGGAACCCAGGACATGTAACTACAGAGCAAGTGTTCTTTTCAAGAGTTACAAAAAAGTATCTCACTGTCCCTGATTGTCATGGGCCTTATAAGCTAGCCAAGGAGAGAAGCCTTTTCTACATTTCACTGTTTCAGAAGAGCCTGCGTGGGTACTCCACCTAATGTCACCCTTCCAATTTTGTCAATCCAACAAGAATTGATTAAACACCTGCTAGATGCAAGACAGCATGGTAGGCACTGGAAGGAAGTACAAAGACAGAAACAAAAACAAGCCTCCCCCCACACGTACACACAGTCTTTGCCTTTAAGAAATATAAAGATATAAAGATCAGTAAATACAAGAAAATTGAAGGAAGGAGGAAACATGGAGATAGATAACCTTCATAGTGCTGGGGCCACTGAAGGCATTCTACAACTGGCATGGTATTTGAGGAAGGTTATTTTGATGTCCCTGTGGAGAAGAATTGGAGAAGAAAGTTCAAAAGTGGTGAGTTCATTTAAGAGGTTTTAGCAAGTCTGAGGAATGGTGGCAAGGTCCTGAATGAGAGTGATCATCATATGAGGGAAGAGAAGGGGCAGATACAAGAAATGTTGTAGAACAGACAAGGTTGGCAACTGATTACATATATGGGGGACTAGGGAGAAGAAAGGGTAGAAGATGCTTGTAAGGTTGCAAACTTTGATGACAGGAGGTGACAGGAGGATTGAAGGTGACTAACAGAAACAGGGCAGTTTGAAAGAAGTGTTTAGGGAGAAGATAATCAGTTCCATTTTGGGTATGTTGCTTCTGAGATACCTATGGAACATCCAAGTGAAGATGCCTAATAGGTAACAGGTGCTACTAATCTGGGGCTTAAGAGAGAGATGATGATAAAAACCAGAGCTTTAGGATTGGAAGAGACCATCAGAGACTGTCTAGTTCAACTCCCTCATTTTACATATGAAGGAACTGAGGCCCAAGAAGTTACGTGATTTATTCAAGGTCACACAGGTAATGAGTGTCAGAGGCATCACTGGAACAAGGTCTTCTGACTCCATACCTAATGCTATTTCCCCAGGACCACGCTTCTGGGAGTCATCTGCATAGATACGCTGACTGAACCCCTTATAGATGATGAAGTAGCCAAAATCACAGTTGTAAAGAAAAAAGAGAAGAGGGCTTCAGCCAGAGACTTGTGGGATATCCACACTAAGGGGGGCCCACTCCTTAGTAATAAGTAGTTAAAAGGATTATTGCAGTCAAAGCATTCAGCTTCTCGTAATGGTCTTGTTGCACTTATCTAGCCTAGTTCTTTAATGATTCCCAGTTCCATAGCTTTCAAGAAGCCAAGGCAATTTTCTTCTTCTTTGTCTGTCTGTCTTTCTGTGTTTCTTTCTTTCTTTCTTTCTTTCTTTCTGCTTTTTTGGAGGGGGGAAGGCAGGGCAGTTGGGGTTAAGTGACTTGCCCAAGGTCACAAGGCCAGTGTGTCAAGTGTCTGAGGTTGGATTTGAACTCAGGTCCTCCTGACTCCAGGGCCGGTGCTCTGTTCACTGCGCCACTTAGCCGCCCCAGCCAGGGCCATTTTCAAGCCAGGATGAGGCATGGGAGGAGGATGTAAGACTGTTGAATTATTTCATAGTGCAAATATATAAAATAAGTACTGTGCCAAGACAGGGTAGGATTAAAGGAACAAGGAGAATATGTATTTATTAAGCACCTACTGTATGTCAAGAACTGTGCTAAGCACTTTATAAATATCTCATTTAATCCTCACAAGGCCCCTTGGAGACAGGGGCTATTATTATACTCATTTTACAGTTGAAGAAACTGAGGCAGGCAGAGGTTAAGTGATTTGCCCAACATCACCCCACTCGTAAGTGCCTGTGGTCAAATTTGAACTCAGTACTCTCTTACTCCAGGCCCAGCACTCTATCCACTGAACCACTGAGATGCCTCCAACATCTAGATGGGTGGTTCAGACAGTTAGCACTAGGAACTAAGCTCAGAGAGAGCAAGTTGTGATGCTAGATGAATACGGAAGGTTTTATAAATAAGGGAATTGAGTTAATGGCAACAACAGTAACTTTTGCTTGTCTAGCACTGTAAGTCTTACCAAGTGTTTCCCGCAGTCCTATGAGGAAGGCAGTTCATGTGATTTGTTTCTTGAAGAGATGGGCAGGAGATAGATAGGTACACTACGAACAAAGTAGGGGAATGATTAGGCCTTATACTTGCTTTGTATCAAGCAGCCAGTTAATAAACATTTATTAAGTGCCTACTATACCAGGTACTGAGGATACAAAGAGAGGAGAAGGACAGTCCCTGTCCTCAAGGAATTCCCAATCTAATGGGGTGACCACCATGTTACTCATAGACTCATAGAACCTGAGTCTTTCAAAATTCTACCCCCACCCAAAGCATGAATCCTGTCTAAGAGATGATTCAACAAATATTTTGTAATGTGTGGGGTCTTGTGTTAGGTGCTGGGCATAGAAAAGCAGACCAAGACACAGGCCTTGCCAAGAGTTTATAGTCTAATTGGGGAACATACATGCACACATGTGCATCTGACACAAGGACGGATGTGACAGACTAGCAAATAGACAAAACATTCCATGGCTGTCGTCATTTTTGCCTGAACACTTCCAGTGATGGAGAACTCCTTATCTGTGGAGGGTAGCCCATTTTGCTTTTGCTCAGCTTGAATCATTAGGAAGTTCTTTCTAATATCAAGCTGAAATCTTCTCTGCAACTTCTGTTGGTCCAAGGCTGATCAAATTAAGTCAGATCCCTACTGTACATGATACTCCTTCAAAATCTGAAGACCACTATCATGTACCCTCTAAATCTTCTCTTTTCTGAGTTAAATGTTCCTAACCACTCTTCCTATTGCAAGGTTTCAAATCCCCTTGCCATCTTGGACTCCCTACCCCCACCCCCAGAAGGATTCCAATGTGTATTTATCCTTCCTTAAATGGGGCACCCAGGACTGCTATTCCAGCCACTTCCTTTTAATGGTTAAACCTGTAAAATGAGACTAGACTAGGTCACAGCTAAAGTTGCTAACATTCTTTAAGTGGGACCAAGAGTCCTGGCACTGGGGAAATATGAAGAACATGGGAGCCATTCATTCATTCAAAAAAATAACATTTCTTAGGCATGTGCTACTTGCAATTTACTGAGCGCCGTGCTATTATGAAGAAAAAAAGGCAGGGTCTAAGTTTTCGTGAAGGTCACAGCCTAAATGGGTAAAAGAGACATGTAAACAAGTAATAATGTTATAAAGCAGAATATGATCAAATGCAGTCTCCTTTCTCTGACATAGAAAGCTCTTTATGAACTGGGCTCAAGCCTCCTTTTACCCTTATTACCCATTACCTCCTCTACATAATAGTGGCCAGTCACACTGCCCTTCCTGAACCTTCTCATGCATGACACACAGCTCCTCTCACAACTTTGGCTGGTTACCCCTCACACCTGGAAAGTATTCTCTCTTTGCCTCTGTCTTTCAGAATTTCTATTTTATTTCAAGACCCAATTCAAGTGCCTCCCTCTGAATGATACCTTTTCTGGTTCCTACCTACCCAACCCAGTGCTCCAATACCACTCCCCTCACTCTCCCAATTAAGATTTTCTTATATTTGTTGTGAATATGTTTCTACTATATATACTGGGATAGATGCACACTGTCTTCCAGTTAGACTGTGAGATGCTTGAGAGAAGAGGATTCCCTGTGCCTAGCTGGTACACAAAGAGCTGATTGACTGGAAATCACTTAGCCAAGTTCACTAATTTTTTAGAAGAGGAAACTGGAATCCTGAGTAGATAAACCAAGTCAGCACATACTAATTTAGTGCTTAACATGAGCCAGGCACTTTGCTAGAAGTCTATAGGCAATCCCTGCTCTTAAGAAGCCCCCAGGCCACTTGGGGAGACAAATGCAAACAATTCTATACCACCCATCTCTCTCTCTCTCTCCCTCTACATCTACATCTACATCTATACCTATATCTAATCTATATCTATATCTATGTCTATATCCCTCTCCCTCTCTGTATTCCTCTCCCTCTCCATATCCCTATCTCTATCCCTCTCCCTTTCCCTCTCCCTCTCTCTATCTCTATCTCCATATCTATATCTATATGGTATTTGTACATACCTACTCCATATAGATATAGATGTAGAGCAGTGGTTCTCAACCTTCCTAATGCCATGACCCTTTAATACTTGTATGTGGGTGTATCTGCATGTGGGCGGACCCATCTGGAGATGGATAGAGGAGCAGTGTCTCAGTTCCTAAGACGATTGGAAATATGTGTTTTCCGATAATCTTAGGTGACCCCTGTGAAAGGGTCGTTCGACCCCCAAAGGGGTCATGGCCCACAGGTTGAGAACCACTAATGTAGAGGAATAGATATACACATATATGTGTATAGATGACAAAGTGAAGATAATAACGGAAAGCATGTGAATATGGGTATGGGTGTGTGGGTATGGGGGTGGTGGTGGTTAGAAAAGGCCTCTCATGGAAGGTGGGATTTTGTCTGGGTCTTGAAGGAAGCCAGGAAGCAAAGGTGAGAAGGGAGACAATTCCAGGCAGGGAGTTAACTTGTGAAAATGCTAAGAACTGGCTAGTGTCAGGAGTAGCAAAGAGGGGACAGTGTCATTGTATCTCAGAGTACTAGGGACAGAGTACAGTATAAGAAAACTGGAAAGGTCAGAGGGGACCAGCTTATGAAGGGTTTTGAATGACCGACAGGTTTGCCCCAAATACAAAGCAGGTCAATGCCAGGGTTCAGACGAGAGACTCTGACTTTAACTCATTTCAGAGTCCAGTAGCTTACACACAGTAGTTGTTTAATAAATGTTGGTTGAATTGAAGTGGTCTTTCCAAGTGCTTTGCTTTATCTCTTTTTATTACCCCCATGGGGGACTCCCTACAAATGCCCAATTTGGAATCTGCAGGATGGAGCTGCAAATCTATGGACTGATCTGGTGTAGGGCATCCTCTCTGTGGTCTTCAGATAAGAACTTTAGACTTCCCCACTGTATTAATTAATGGCCTCATTAATCCATGTTTAACTGTTCAATTAAATGTTTAATGTAACACTTAAAGGTGCCATTAATTACTATGTGTAAAGGGGTTCTTTGAGATCCCACAATAGAGGCTGCTATATCCACTGGAGCTCTCACTGTCCCTCAACAGGCCAAGTCATCCTGGCCCGATCTATTCAGGCTAGGTGCCTTCAAGTTCAGACTTCTCTGAGCAGGGATTAAATCAGCCTGTCGGAAAAGAATGGAATTAAACGCGGTGCCGTAATGAGTCATACCCTCCCAAATGCCACTCATTAATTGTAGGTGCTACATGACACGAATGTGCTAGCGGATGGCAAATATAATATTGTGAATGCTTTTCTTTCCTGGAATTACACTAGAGAGAGAGAAAAAATGAGCTCACTGGAGGTGACTTAAAACACATGCCAGCTTGATTGCCCCAGGAGAAGTAAGAGCCCTGAAGAGGACTGCATTTCTGCCTGGGCCCCTGTAAAGGCAGTTACATTCTCCATCCAACAAACTGCAACCTGACCTAGTCATTCATTGAGCCAGCAACACTGAGAGGTGCACAGTTCCAGCTCCCCTTCCCCATCCTCATCCTCCCCCACTCCACCCTTCCAGCCCCATTAGTATTCAAACCAGAAGAGTAACATTTGCTTCTCTAGTGGCAGTTACTTTAGGAGGCCCATCCATTAATGCTGGCAAAATAGTCTCCTTGGATAAAATGTCAGATGCTGATGACATGTTGGGGGGAAATGAGATGAGAGAAAAGTAAGCAAGGCCCACATCACAGCTGCGAACGTACACACATATATACACACACAGACGCAGTCTGGCAAAATTCCATTTCTGAAAAGTGGCGCTTAGCCAAATAACCTTTTTTTATTTTAGTCTAAGTGATGTCAAATAACTTACTTGTCTGAATGTTACATTTTTTTTTCAACTAGGTGCTAGAAGGGATATTGGAGGTCATCTGGTTCAACCATTTTCCAACTAAAGAAACTGAAGATTATGGAGCTGAGGTCCCATGTATGTACTAAAATTCAAATCTAGGTTCCAGCAGGGTGGCTTAGGTGAGGTGTGCGGTAGGGAGAGATGGTAAGGGAGGAGGGAGAGCAGAAACTAAGACATACTGTGACTGGGGAAGTGACCACTCCTTTTCTTGGTTTGGCTGGTAGAGAAGATTGCTCAGAATTGAGCTATGCTCTGGCAACCCCTACTAGGACAATGATAAAAGTTATAGGGAGAGTTGAGAAAACTTTCTAATAACCAGAGTGGTCCTCCAATAGGATAGACTGCCATGGAGAGTTATTACTCTGCTGTAAGAAAAAGCAAATGTGATGAAGACAGAAGTGCACAAAGACTTACATGAACTGACACAAGGTGAAGCAAACAGATAAACAATATATGCAATGATTACAACAATGTAAATCTTACATAAAGTGGAAAGAGCAACCACCACAAAACGATACAAATTAATGCTGAAAAATTATAAAGAATAACTTTGGTCCCCAAAAAGACAAATGAGAGGACACCTCCTCCTCCTCGGTAGAGCTGAAAGGGTCTATGGGTGTAGAACGTTGCATATAATGCCAGATTTTTTTCAATGTATTGATTGATTTTGCTCATATTTTTCTTCTCTTTCTTTAAAATATATATATATAATTTTTTAAAAGAAAGAGTGGATCTCTAGGAAGTGGAAAAGGAAGGATATGGGGGAATCTAAATGATGTAAGAACAAAAATTTTCAGTAAAATATGTATATTAAAAAAAAGTTATAGGGAACTTTGAGTTCAATAGAGTGGAGAAGTTGTCTAGTAATTAAAATGGTCCCACAATTGAATGGATTGCGTTGGGATGGGGGAAGAGGGTAGTGAGGTTTTCATCCTTGCCAGTACTGAAATCCAGGTCGGATGACCAATTGCTGGGATTGTTATAGAAGACATTCAGGCTTCAAACTAGGGTTGGACTAGATGACCTCAAAGATTCCTTCCAACTCAAAGTTTCTATGACTCCACATGATCCTTAAATGCCCTCCTTATCTTCTCATATGCTAGCCACAAAAGGTTTTTAGCAAGTGAAACAGACAAATGGATGACTATAATGTAAGCTCCTTGAGGGCAGGGACCACTCATTCTTGACTTTGTGTCCCCAGACGCTGGAACAGTGTGTGGGACTGCACAGGTACCTAATAAATGCTTGTTGAATGAATGAGTGACTGAATCTTTGAAGGTGCTGAAATAAACTATCAACCCAGCAAGCAAATTAACCATGCAAGTTTCACTGGCACAGTGATGGCAGGGGTGAAGAAAAGGGATAAGACACAACACAAAACTCAGCATTATGTAATATCTGAAGCACGTTTCCCATCTTTATAAAGCATTTCCTTCACATGAAAGAAAATATTTATTACTCAATTCATAGTTGCAAGAGGCTGCAAACATTTCTGCAGACACTCACTGCCTCATTTAGTAGAGGTGAATTCCATCCCAAGTGTTTGATGGGGGTTTACAGTGACCCACCATCTCTTATTAAACTGGTCTGCATCCTTTGAAGAGCAAGGAACAATACTGCCAATGCACAGGACTTCCCACACAAATCAGAAGGGTGGCTAATAAAACTACCAACAATTGCTTGTACAATAATGAGATCCCAAAGGATCTCCTGGCAACACAGCTCTGAATGGACTCCAGTCTGATTGCTTAGCTGTGGCAGGACAGACATTTCCCACAAACACACTCAGAAATGATGGGCGATAGAAGTGAATGATTTGGGTGAGTGGGGGCAGGAAGAAAAATAATACTCATGGAAGAGGGAAAGAGAGGCAGTGCTTCTGAGTTCTCCATGTAAGCAGTGCCTGCTTATGAAATTGAATATAATTATAAAGGATTCTGCCCTAGGCTGTTGATCTGCTCCCTAGGCTTCCTAGGAATCAGCCCCTTCCTTCTCTTAACTGACTCTGAGTCATTTTGACCCTGCAGAGGCAGTGGATAGAATTCGGAGTTAGGAAGACTTGGCCTGGAAACCCATAAGAGACACTTACTAGCTGTGTTATGCTGAGCTTCCTCATCTGCAAAATGGGTTACGATGATAGAGCCTTCCTCACAAGGCTGTGGTGAAGATCTAATCACATATGAAGAGCTCATCGCAAACTATAAAGCATTACACTGTTATATGTCACTGTTATTGTTGTCCTTACACCACCATAATCATCTACACATAGCACAGTGCCTGGCAAACAGTAGGTGCTTAGTAAGTGCTTATTGATGGATCTCTATCGCCATTATTATGGAGTTCTGTCCACAGTACACTATTGATGCATTAATGGGACAACTGGAATTCTACATATTACCCAAGTGATAGTCTGCCCCACTCCTAATATTGTCTTGTCTTACTTCAATGTAGCTTAACCAAATGTACTGCTAGATGCCATAATCTTTACGTTTAAACACTATACATTTCTCCTCACCTGAATAAACGTTCTAGAATTTCTTGTATTTTCCCTTGGAAGATAATTCATATCCTTTCTTGATAAATATGATGTTACAAGAAAATTGTGGAATTATAGGCAGTCAACCAGTTGATAAACATTAATGAAGTGCCTACTATATGCCAGGTGGGCAGCTAGGTGGTACAGTGGAGAGTACTGGGCCTAGAGTCAGGAAGATTCCTCTTTCTGAGTTTAAATTATTAGTTTATTAGCTGTGGGAACCTGGGCAAGTGACTTAACCCTGTTTGCCTCAGTTTCCTCATCTGTAAAATGAGCTCAAGAAGGAAATGGCAAATTACTCCGGTATCTTTGCCAAGAAAACTCCCAAAATGGGGTGATGAGGAGTCAGATATGAATGAAAAATGACTGAACAATATGTCAGATACTGTGTTAAGTGCCAGAGATACAAAGAAAGATAACAGTTCCTGTCCTTAAGAAGCTCCCAGTCTAATGACAGAGACAATATGCAAAATATTATGTACAAACAAACTAAATAGGAAATGATCAATAGAAAAAAAGCACTAGAATTAAGGGGAATTGGGAAAAGTCTGCTGGAGAGGTTTGCTGGGACTTGCAGAGAGCCATGGAAGGCAAGAGGCAGAAATGAAGAGGGAGAACGGTCTAGGCATAGGGGAGAGTCAGAGAACATTCCCTACCCCGTCCTATCCCCCTAATTGCTTTGTGTTTGCTTTATATACATTTCATATTTATTTGTATGGGTACATGTTGATTCCCTAAAATAGATTGCTTTTTTTTTCTTCTTTCTCTCCCTCTCTCTCTCCCTTTCTCTCTCCCTTCCTCTCTCTCTCTCCCTCCCTCCTTCTCTCCCACTTTCTCTCTCTCTCTCTCTCTCTCTCTCTCTCTCTCTCTCTCTCTCTCTCTCTCTTTCTCTCTCTCTCTCTCCCTTCCTTCCTTTCTTTTTCCAGTACCTAGCAGAGTTCGTCATGTAGATAGTAAATTCTTGTTGAACAAGTGAATGGAAACAAGAAATCTTAGATAGTCCTATTTTTCCATTTATAGAAGAACTGAGGTGCTAAGAAGAAAAAAAAAGGGGGCAGCCAAATATCAAAGAGTCAATTTGCGCTAGAGATGGACCTACCACTGATTTTTCCTAATTCTCAAATAAGCGTTTTGTTTTGTTTTTGATTTTTAACTACACCATGCTGACATTAGAAACAATTCGCCCTTTTGGGATTTTCTGAAGTCAAAGAGAGGATATTTAATATTCGTCATTCCTGTTGGAAAAATGGAAAAGAAAGAACCAGACAGCTAAGTTCTCTGCCCCCATACAAAACAAAAGATGACTTACACACACACACACACACACACACACACACACACACACACACACACACACTTCCCTAGCTTCCAATCAATGGAGGATGGATTATAAAATCAATCAGTTTAGTAGCTTAGAGACCAGGATTGATGAAATCAAGATTATAGTTAAATCACTGATTAGGTAGGTTGGCTTCATGTCTTCCCCAGCTATGGACAGCACCCTTGACCCTGGTCAGGCATCTTGAATCTATTTGTCATAGATCAGAGGGAGGAATAGATAACAGCCTGTGGACTAATTCAGGGTAACTGTACCCCCACTACTAGAATGGTTTTTTGATCTATGAAGCAGTATTTCACTGAATTGCTTCAATTACAATGAACGTAAAGTTCAGTAATACAATTAGCCTATGACAGTGTTAGAATACATTAACCAGTCATATCTCTAGTGGCTTTACTTCTAGTGGGATAAGAATTTTAGCTGGAAACAGCTCTAGGCAATACATTATGAACCTTCCAAAAGGCTGGGAAGAAAGTTAGCAAAGCCTAGAACTTCCCTAAGATCAAACACTATGTCTTGGGATGGGTTACCATGAGACTCTGGACATCTATTGAACTGGACATAAAGACTACTACATTAACCACACTGCTGGATAGTCCCCAGCATGCTCTCTACTCAGGAAATCTGGACCTTAATTCCAGGTCTAGCCCTAGAGGTTACATGACCTGGGTCAAGTCACTTCAATTATTTAAACCTCAGTTTCCTCATTTGCAAAATGAAGGAATTGGGCTAGAAGGCATCTCAATTCCCCGGCTACATCTAAACTTCTAATATTCTAATTTTTCCTCTCTCTCTCTCGCCTCTGGATAGATATTTAAATGTTGACAAGATCTATTGGGACATTTGCCAGATAAACACACACAAAATGCAGTTTTCTAGAAGTGGCCAACTTGCAATAAACCTGATTGGGAAAAGAAATGGACAATTAATTTTAAGCAAACAATAAAAATATAAGAAAATTAAAGATGTAAGGAAGCTAATAATGACAGTGATGAGGGCTGGCTCTGCCTTTATTAGTCTCTTTTGTGTTCCTTTATGAAACATCTATTATCAGCGAACGGGCTGATTATTCTCTCATAATTACTTCATACGGAATAATTAAATAAAATGCAGACAATAATCTTTTATAGACAATTACAAAGAGAAACATTTTTTTGTATGTGTGGGAAGAAAAGAAGGGAGGGGTACTGGGTGACAAGGCTGTTTCAGTTTCTTCATTTTTGAGCTTTCCTTGAAATTCACCAAATAATCCTTGGCCATTCTCAAGTCATTGATTTGAGGGTTGGTCACCTGCATCACTGTACTACAAACCCAGCTTGAGAGTGAGGATATGTGGGCACCACAGAAGAGAAGCAGCCATCATGAGAGAATAGCAACAGCTTCGGTACTTTCAATACCATTCCTTCCTCCTGAGGCTCAGAGTCCTCTCTAGACTGTGTCCTTTTACTGGCCAATCTCCATAACCTCTTGTTTCTTCCACATCTTTCTTCTCCATCCCTAGGTCCTCTATGACCTACCTGATCCTGTAAAATATCTCTAATCTTTTTTTTTTCTTTTTCTTCTTTTTTTGCAGCACAATTGGGGTTAAGTGACTTGCCCAAGGTCACATGGCTAGCAAATGTTAAGTGTTTAATGCCAGATTTGAACTCAGGTCCTCCTGACTTCAGGGCTGGTGCTCTATTCACTGCATCACCTAGCTGCCCCCAAAATATCTCTAACCTTATGTCCTGCTAGTTCTCTGAGGCAAGTGGTTGTGTGGTAGGTAGAGTCCTGAGCCCAGAATCAGGTAATGCCAGACTTCAGATCTGGCCTCAGACACTTTCTGTGCGATCCGAGACAAGTCACTTAGCCTCTCTCTGCCTCAGTTAGCACAGAGTTGTTATGAGAATTAAATGAGAAATTATTTGTAAGAAGCGTTTAATACAGTACCTGACACTTAGTAGATACCATAGAGATGCTTGTTCCCTTCCCCTGTAGTAGAAATCCCTCCAGCTACATGGGCAGAGTATCCCTACCTATATCACATTACTCATAGTGTCTCCACCTGTTCCATGTCTTGCTCTGTGTATCACTCCTCTGCCCTGCCCCCAACACATATCTAGAATGTTCTCTATTTTGATTATCTGAATCTTACCCATCTTTCAGAAACAAGTTCAAGCCCCATCCTACACTGTCCCCCTCCTACTATCACCCTACCACCCTCTATTAATTACTTGGGCACTGATTGTCTACTGTTCATTTGGTACTTATTACAAAGTGCTTTGTATTGCTAGTTATTTTATCATGCCTATAAGTCTAATCTCTTCAGTGACATGTAGCACTAGTCTCATGCCAAAAGATGCATCCAACGACGGACGATGCTAATGTTCTCTGCACCGAGAATAGTCTCCACATCTACCATCCTTCCCTATATGCCAGCAATATGTCTACTGCCCAGCACCCCTAAATATCTCCATGGAGATGATAATACCAACATCACTGGTAGTACCTAACATTGATGCTTATTTGCAGAAGTTTAGTAGCCTAAAATTGCCCTAAGAATTTTGGGATACAGGGACACCCCATATATAGAGTTTTAAACTTTGCAGAGCACTGTATACATACACACACACTTCATTTGATCAATTGAATTATAATCAATTACTTCTTGCCCCAGCTGCCCCTCACCCCACCCCAACAACAGCAAGGAGGGATTTTTCCCAAATGAAACCATCTCTTTACTTCCTAATCTCATAGCATCCCGATCTCCTGCCAGTGGTGATTATCCCTCACTCCTTCGAACTCATAGTAATTATGGCTTAGACCACTCTCTGGGTAATTAATCATGCATGTCCTTGTAACATCTCAAGAAAGTTAGAATTATTCTAGCATGTTAGCACTGGAACCGACTTTTGAGATCAACTTACCCCAACCTCTCATTTCACAAAGAAGGAAACTGATGCTCATATAGGTAAAGTGAATTACTCAGGAATACATGGCTATTTGGTGGTAAAGATTAGACTAGAAATCAGGTTTTGTAAAGCCCAATCTAATGACTGTCTTACCATGGACACTTTAATTCTTGTGTGATTATTTAATTTTCTAAATGTTGATTTCTTCTTTCTAATTGCGTTGTAAACTCTGTGAGAACTGGAACTATATCCTTTCCTTTTTATTCTTGCCCCTCATTGTGCTGAGCACAGAAAGGGTGCTGGTTAAAAACCAACCTACTTCCTGATGATTAGGATGCCTAAGTCTCACTTGGAACAGTGAATAAGATATTCCATGAGATGAATGTGAAACACTCACATGGTGATCACGTGACTGCCAAAAACCCTAGGGCGATCTAAGGCTTTGGTCATAGAAGTATAGTGTTCAAATCAAGGAAAGCAACAGCCCCATTGTACTCTGATCAGATAACATTCTGGTTTGCTTCTGGACACCACATCTTCAGAGAAACACTGGAAAACTGAAGTTGTCCAGAGGGGAACAATCAGAATGCTGTAACCTTGGGAAGTCATCATAAGAAATAGCTGTAGGAATTAAAAATATTTTGCCTGAATATATTTGGAGGGAGGAGACGCTATGGAAGTTTTCCTTAAGTATTTCTAAGTGCCATTAGGTAGAAAGGAGAGAGATTAGTTTTATAGTGCTTTGGAGGGAAAACTAGAGCCAATGGATAAAAGTTATGGTGAAGGAGATTTCAAATTCCTAGTCTTAATATGTTTTTTCAGACTCTAAAATCTTATGATGCTATGATTAGCATATCAGATTCAACAAACACATTAAACACCAACTGTGTACAAGACTCTACAAAGGGCACTGGAAGGGCACAATTGATAATTGTTTTTGACACTGAACCTACAATTTCAACCACATCCTGGGATCACTTTTAAGTCTGCAGCACATAATTTTATTCTCTGACCATCTACTCTCACCTGCCCCATTGATAGTCAGTCCAGAGACCCAGCTCTGGAATTAACTCTTTCATCTTCAGAACTCCTATGCTGAAGACCTGCTGTCTTGATTGGTGAATGCTTCATATGGCTCACCAGATGAGGTGAGACCATCTCTACCCATGTTCTTCTTTGTTCCATGCACATATCTCATTCCAGTCACTTTGACACTGTGTCTGTGCACCCTCGGTACTGGGCAAGGAAGGAGGGAGATATTAATGCTTACCAAGCACTTACCATGTGCCAGATACTGCTCAGTGCTTTATAAATATGATCTCATTTGATCCTGGGAGGGTGGTACATTTATTATCTCCCTATTACAATTGAGGAAACTGAGGCAGGTAGAGGTTAAGTAACTTGCCTAAGGTCACACAGTTGTTAAGTGTACCTTCCTCCTCCCCCCTCCTAATCCCCACATTGCTATTCTGGAAATATAATCAAATCAATATTGTCATTGATATTGGAAAGGGTGTGTCAATCAAGTCTTCTAGGAACTTTCCAAATCATATATCCTTAGCTTCCATTCCCCTTTATGTCATATTGTCTCCCCCAATTAGAATGTAAGTTACTTGAAGATGGAAACTGCCTTGACTTGTGAATTTTTGTCCTTAGCACCTAGCACAGTGAATGGCACATAATAAACATTTAATAAATATCCTTCCTTCCTTCCTTCCTTCTTTCCTTCTTCCTTCCTTCTTTCCTTTCTCCTTCCTTCCTTTTTTCCTTCCTTCCTTCATCCTTCCTTCTTCTCTTCCTTCCTCTCTCTCTCTCTCTTTCTCTTTATTCATTCATTCATTTATTTATTCATGTATTATGTATTCATTCATTAATGTATTGCAGGGATAAAGAACAAATTTTGCCAGTTGGAGCTGTCCAAATATAGGATAGGCTGCTTTATCAGGTAGTGGGTTTCCTGTCATTGGAAGTATTCAGTTAGAAGCTGAATGAACATATGTCTGGGATATTGTAGAAAAGTGCTTAAGCACTTTTTTTTTCTTGTGGACCCTTTTAGCAATCTGATGAAATCTATGGATTCCTTATCAGGATTAAGTTTTTAATATAAATCTATAGTATTACAAAGGAAGTCCAAGACGAATATTTTTTATCCCATCAAAATTCTCAATACACCCCTCTCCCCTGAAATCTCTGTCCATGGACCCCAGTCTAAGAACCCCTACAGTGGAAGGTATTTCTGTGATGATTATGGATGGAATATACAGCCTCTAAGTTACTTTCCAATACTAACATTAAAGGGGGCTGAGGAGGGGGAGGAAGATTGGATAAGGAGTCTCATAGCTTTCTTGGCTTCAACTGCCATCTCTGATGTTGCCAATTCCTCTTTAGAAACATCAGTAGAATCTGAACCTTTATCCTCCCGTTAAGAACCAAATCTATCTCTTGTCCTCCTGCATGGTTGGAGGATGGAGTAGGCAGAAACAAGTAGGAGAGTCATGAGAAAAAAAAAAAGTGAAAAAGAATCTGAGACCAGAGAAGGGGGCATCAAATAACCAATCTTTGATTCCCATCCACTCCTCCTCTTCCCCCGCCTGAGAAAGATAATGTAGGGGAAAAAGCAAAAACAAAACCAGGAAACCTCCCAAACCATTTCTCTGCCAGAGAACAGCAGAAGCCAAAGGAATGGCATTTGCATCCACACTGTCTCAGCAGCCTTGGACCCCAGCTGGGTCTCCCACGTCCATGGCATTTAGGAAGCACCGGCAGCGGAGGAGCTTGGCTCATGGGAGGTTTCCAACGCTCCAGATGAATGCCCTCCTCTTCACAGAGAAGTGCTGGGCGAAGTTTTTCAAGGACCTGAAGTTGAACAAAAAGCCTTGCTTTCCTTCTGCTACAGGGCAGAGGCTCTCTCAGGGTCTATTGTAATCTGTGATTCAACCCTCCTGATATGAAGCCCACTGTGATCCAGGGTAGGATTCCTGGTCCTGCTCTCTGCAGAGACACATGGATATTCAGCTATCTGCCCAAGGTCACCAGGGCTAAGGACAGGCCTCTCTTCTCATTATGACCCTTCCTCATTTTGTCATCTCCCTGCTCCTAATGACGATAACTTGAGTTGACACTTGACAGACCCTGGAAGTGACCCAGCACTAAAGAGTTTGGAGAAGGAGCTCAGCCTTCGATTGTAGGAGAGGGAGAATTCTTCCTGCCCTTTTAACTTCACCTTGCCATAAGTTGAAAACCCTTCAAAGGATGTGGCTAGAATTTTAGGTTCAATGTAAAAATAATACAAGCTGGCCCTTTGCAATTCCCAGGACAGTACTTTACACGTGGTTGGAACTTAATAAATGTTTGCTGAATCACAACCTCTGCTATGTTCATTTTATCATCAGATTGTAGAGTTGTAAGAGAAATAGAAGTGATGACTTTAGAGGACTGACTTTAGAGTCAAGGAAGACCTGGACTCAAGCCCTGTCTCTGCCATGTGATACAGGGAATAGAACACTAGCTCTAGAGTTTGAACACCTGAATTCAAATCCTATATCTGGTGCTATTACCTGTGTGACCTTGTATAATTGACTTTCACTCTCTGGCCTCAGTTTCCTCATCTGTAAAATGATGGGATTGGACTAAATGGCTTCTGAGGTCCTTCCAGCTCTTGTTCTTTGACTTTATAGCTGTGTGACTGTGGACAAGTTGCTTACCTTCTCTGTGCCCAAGACATCCCTCTAAGACTATAAGTTACAGAGGAATTTCCATACCAGAAGCTCTTAATATTAAGGAATTCACAAATCCATAACCACAATTTGTGAAGGAAATCACAAATTCCCTCAATGTACTACTCTCTTCCTACCTCTACCAAAGGAGTCAGAGATAATTAGATCTAATATTTTCATTTTGTAAGTGAAGAAACCAAGGTTTATAGAAGGGAAGAATGAATTAATGTATGAGTGAAAAACCATGTATCAGGCATGCCAAGCACTGTGCCAAGTCCTGGGAATATAAATGGAAAAAGTTCAATGCTCCCTCTCTTAAGGAACACCACACTCTAATTGAGAAAGACAATATGCAAAAAAAAGAAAGAAAGAAAAATCTCAGAGGGGAAGTCAAGAGGGTAGGACATTCCATGAGTAGCAGCTCCTCCCCATCGCCCTGGGATCTTACAGAGACCTGCTGATGGAGGCACAGGTAATAATGACAGGACCAGGGCATAAATTCAAGTCTCACAATTCCTAATCTTGGAATCTCCCTGCCATACTACAGATGCCAATAATTGTTTGATTTGAAGTGAATTAAAAGAAAAAATCAAAGAAAACTATATTTTTTTGCCTATATATGTGGATGAGATAGTCATGCAGCAGATGATAGGTAGATTTGTAGCAAGTGTCTGGCTGTCCCCAAAGGATGCTGATTAATGGAGAGGTGTCATCTTGGAGGGATGTTTTTAATGGTGTTGTCATAGAAGATCAGTCTTCAGCCCTGTCCTGCTCAACTTTTATCAACAACTTGGATGAAAACACAGAAGGCATCCTTATCAAATTTCTGGGTGAAGCAAAGCTGGGAGGAATAGTTAATATGTTGGATGCCTGGAACTTTGAATTTCCATGCTATTGATAGTTCAGAATGCTGGGCCCAAACCAACAAGATGAAATTTAAAAGCTACAAATGCAAAACCTCAAATTTATACTCAAAAATGAAATTACAGTAGAAAAGGATGGGGGTAGACCTGATGACAGCAGTTATTGTAAAAAAGGAAAAAAAAACAAAAACAAACCTAAGAGTTTTAGTTGGTCAGAGGCTGAAGAGTAGCCAGCAGTGGGATATGGAGGAAGGAAGGAAGGAAGGAAGGAAGGAAGGAGGGAAGAAAGGAAGGAAGGAAAGAAAGAAACCTAAAGCAGTCTGAGGCTAAGGCTGAATTATTGAAACATAGTGACCACACCTCGAGAGTAAGACAATAGTCCTACTTTACACCAAACTGATAAGACCACCCTTAGAGTGCTCTGTTCTGTTCTGTTCTGTTCTGTTCTGTTCCGGGTATTACTCTTTAAGTAGGACACTATGTCAAAATAGTTGGGACAAAGAATTGGTTAAAAAAATTAAATAGGACAGAAGAGTAGATTAGAGCTGTTCTGTTTGACCCCAAGAGGTAGAAAAATGAAATTTTATTGGGAAAGATTTGCTTCAATATAAAGAAAAGCTTTCTAATAATGAAGAGCTGTCCAAACATGGAAGATACTGCCTCACGTGATAGTAATTTCCCTATCAAAGTCTTCACATGGAGGTTGGATAACCACTTGCCAAGGATGTAGTAGATGTTAATGGATTTAGGAAAGGACGGGAAGAGAGGACCTCGAAGGTCTTTTCTAGTTGGATGATTTTATGATTCAATGGCCATCTTGCCACAGGGTCCCAAAGGAACTATGGCCGCTTAAAGAAGTAGCAGATGAGATTGTGTCATTGTTAGTGGTCTCTGAATCTGAAAGGTTGTGGAAATGGGAAAGGAGAGGGAAAGAAGGAAACAAGTATTTATTAAGCACCTACTATGTGCTAGGCATCTTACACATACGATCTCATTTAATCTTCACAACAACCCTGGGAGTTAGGTGCTATTATGACCCCCATATTGGAAGACAAAAGTTGAATGCCTTCCCAGGGTCACACAGCTGGGTTAGTGTCTGAGGCCAGATATAAATTCAGATCTTCCTGACAAAATCATTCTAGTCCTACTGTCCTCAGGACTGTGGTGAGTATATTCAATACAGTCTATTCAGACTACATGAAATACTATGTTCAGTTCTAGGTACTACATTTTAGGAAGGATATGGATTATTAAAGAATGTCTAAAGGACAACAAACAGGATGATGACATGCCTTGAGTTAATGTCATAAGAAAACTGGCTGAAGGAACCAAGGATTTTTTTTGAGGGGGGAAGGCAAGGCAATTGGGGTTAAGTGACTTGCCCAAAGTCACACAGCTAGTTAAGTGTCACAGCTAGTTAAGTTTCAAATCTGACACCAGATTTGAACTCAGGTCCTCCTGACTTCAGAGCTGGCCATCTACTCACTGTGCCACCTAGCTGCCCCACCAAGGATGTTGTGCCTGGTGAAGGGGAGACTTAGAGGCAATATGTCCAGCCACTCTCTTTAAGTATTTGAAGGGCTGTCCCATAGCAGAGGAAAGAGAAGACCCAGCTAGAAGCAACAGATAAAGATGCAAAGGTGAAACTTTAGACTTCATGGCAGGAAGAATTTCCTAACATCTGAAGTTGTCTAAAAGTAGATAGGCTGTTGACGGGAATGGTAGTTTTTCCTTTCTTAGAGATCTCCAAGCAAAAGTTGGATAACCACTTGTTGGGTATATCAGAAAGGGGATTCTTAATGACTAGCTAGATTTCCAGAGTCTTTTCCAAGTCTGAGATCCCATGATTCTGTGACCAGGATTGTGATAAGCCTAGAAAATGCAATTTGTGTGTATGTATGCATGTGTACAGATATGTATGCATATATGTAATAGGACATTGGAGATAAGTATCTGTGGGCAGATATAAACTCCCCAATACCTGTTTACTTGATCTTCTAGGAACTATGTGGGAATATGTCTGGAGCCTCTGTCTTTTTAGGTAAAGACACCATACTTCATAGTTCACAAAGGGTTTATATAGGTAGTTGTTAGAGACTTTGTATCTGCCCATGGCCACTGATTTCCCATTGTCCTTCTGTATATGTAAATATACACATATATACATATATGTATATATACATATGCATGTGTATATGTATATCTAGGTATAATTTCTTCAACTTGTCATACATTATTTCTCTATCTTGTCTACACAGACAAAAATTACTTTATTGGATCTATGATATCACCAGTGAACATACTTCCTACCCAAGTATAGATTGGAATCCATCCATGCCTTCTCCTCCTGTATAATTCTTGTTCACACTCTTCTATAAATCCTTTATAAAAGATCTGCTTAGTGCACTAGAAGCCATGCTTTGGGTCTCATACTGTCTTATGGGTACCATAGCAACACTCAGGATAAAGACCACTCACATCCCTATCTTGTCATATATATCTTGGATGATGACCATAATGTCACATGTTATGTGTATAAAAACACATTAAAATAATTTGCAACATACACATTAATATGGAGAGAGAATGAGGAAGGAAGGAGGGAAAGAAGGAAGGAACAGGACTGTAAGATTCATGTATCTGGCAACAACAGATCTTGTGATATAGCAAGGGGAGAACAAATTTAGGTAAGTATTAGGTGCCATTTATTTTTTTCTCTACTAATACCCATGTGATCTTAGACAAGTCACTGAAACCTTTTATACCTGAACTCTCTCACCTATCCAATGAAAGAATTGGCCTCTGATCTCTCAGGTCCTTTCTAGGGCTCTCATCTGAGGATTCCGACTGAATAAGGAAAGTTCTTTGAGCAGCCAAAATCAACATCACAAGTCTATGTATTGAAGCCCATGTATTCACTTCCAGGGGAAGCCCTCAGGTTGTTATACTCAGAGACCAATCATCCTCATATATGACACAAATGAACAAACTTTGTTTTTCAATCCCAGAGCAGATGAAGACAAAATGACGGACTTTCACTCTATGGCCTCCAATGTCCCTCCCAGTTCTAAATCTATAGTATTATGACTCTCGGTTAGATGGCAGGACATGGAGGTGTGGGAGTGGGGAAAACCACTAGAGAGAAACACACAGAAAGAGAAAAAGTAGGCATTTAAACAATAAAATACAATCATTCTTGTGATCGAAAGAACCCTGAAAGAACAACAATCATAAAATAAACAGCCTTCATAGCCTCGAAAGGCTACAGGGGGTTATCATGGGAAAGAACCTTAGAAACCTTAAGTCACCATGTATAAATCTGAGCTCTCTTTACTGTATTTTCTCTTACCTGTGATGTCATCTGCATAGTAGCCTGGCACCTTTTCTTCAGTTTATAGTCAGTGAGTTTCTTGAGACATTAAGAACTGACTTGCTCATGGGTCACACGACCAATAGGTGTCAGATGTGAGACTTAAGCCCACTTGCCTGACTTGGAAGTCAGCTGCTGATCCATTAGTCCTCCCGCTTCTCTTCACTGTTACTTATTAACACATTATCGTTCCTAATGCCTTCTCATCCTGGGCCATTCTTGTCCTTGCCCCTCTATAAATCCTTCATCAAAAACCTGTCTCATACACTGGAAGCCATGTTCTGGGTCATTATGATCATAATTACTAATCATCATCACAATAATAAAAGAATAATAATCTTAGATTTCTGAAAAAAAATTTATTACTCTAATTCATGATGTAGTATATTTTAGAAAGATTTTCATCTCAAATGAAAAGTATTCTAAAATTCACTCATGAAGAATAGCTCCTCTCTCACATAATTCCATATTCTCTGTATACTTATGTTTCTATACATACAGCATATGCTATTTTAAAATTTATTCAAAAAGCAAAATACAGGAGCAATAAGAAAAAATGAGCCCCTACTTTAGGAATAATTTTTATATTTAATTTGTTTTAATTTCTCCTTAAAAGAACACTATTTTCCAGGAAAGTAGATCAATATAGTTTTTCCTTAATTGGAGAACCAGTAAATTCTCAGCAATAAAGACTCAAAGCTGGATGGGTGGGAAAATGTCTCTTTATCCTCTTACTTCTTACAGAAACCTTCCAGATAGCTTTTGCTTGGTTAATTTCCTCCACTATTATGCAAATTACTTCTGTAACTTTTCTCCTTAAGTTTTTTTTACTCATTGGTACAATGTTTATTTTCACAGGCTCACATATTACTTTCAGAACTGACCCATAACCTACACAGATTAGGACTACATGTGTTTTAAGGGGTGGCAAAAAAAATCTGCAAACATATCTGCCGTACTGATGTCTGAAATTCCGCTAGTATCCATCCATTCCTTTGGGAGTTAAGCAATGCCCTCTCCCTCTGGAACCCTCTTTTAAAATGCAAATATTCCTAGAAAAGGCAACAAATTAAGCCTCAATCAATCAACACAACACGCATTTATTAAGTGCCTGCTGCATACCAGGCACTGTGCTGGGTGTTGTGGATACAAAAACAAAGAATGAAACAATCTCTACTCTCAAGTGATCTTCAAATATTGTGAAGGAGGAGTAATGCTTAAAGGAGAGAAAGGGACAATGAGGCTCATGATGGGCAAGCCAAAGACAAACTTTAACTACTTCACAATTTTATTAATGAAAGATGTAACGTTTCTATCAAAGTTAAAGAATTCAGATTTCTCAGCAGCTCTTACAGTGGTTAGTTAAAGATTCCTAGTCATTATGAATTACCTATAGTTGCTGTCCCTGGAAGGATTCCTTATACTGGTACCTTACACCTTATACTTTATGCTGGATCCTTATACCATGGTAGCATAGACATGACAACTATTTACTTCTGCATAAAATACTTGAAGAAGCAGTAATATATCACCTATCAATAAGTTTATATAAACATATTTGATTTAGAAAACAAAACAGTAATTAACTTTCTTTTCTAGTTGTAGACTGCAAAATAGTGCAGTCAAGTTTTAAAAAGGAAAAAAGACTTCTAAGTACAAAGTATATATTGTCACCTATCATAAACTGTGATAAATCTCATAAACCTTTTTAATTATTCATCCTACTCCTCATTTGACTGCATTTCTGAGCATTGTTTTTTTTTTTTTTACAGTTTTGTCTCTTTTGTGTTTAGTCAGGAGATTCCTATCAAGTGCATCTTTAATACCTCGTTTCTCCATATTAGAAGCATTTGTGTCTTAACCAGTTCTCTCAAATTCTCCCAACTAAACTTATCTCTCATTTTCCAAAGTGACTACCCCAGCTTTCTACTGTCTGCTCCCTTTTTGAGTTACTTGGAAATGCACTAAACTATACATAGGGAGCATATATTCTTTTCTTTTTTTGGGGGGGGGAACACTTTTCTTCTTTTAGTTTGTCCTTCACTTCTGTATAGAGTGAGGTAGAATGATTTTATACAGAAGTGAAGGACAATCTAAAAGAAGAAAAGTGTTCCCCCCCCCCAAAAAAATCATTCTACCTCAATCTAAGTGAGTATTTGAAAAGGCCTTAACCTAAAAGGGCCAGGGTCTCCTATTGCATCCTGGGTCATCTCCAACTATCCTAATGAATATCTGGTCCCTGGATCCAGATGGCTCTGGAGGAGAAAGTGTGTCTGGTGACCTTGCCCAGCCCTCCCTCAGTCAAATCAGAGTCAACTGCAAGTTGTATCATCATTTCTCTGATGCCATGGTCCTTTTCAAAAACAAAGGACAAACACAACAACAACATTACTGCTTCTGTATATCAGCATTCCCAATCTGTTGTTTTTTCTTTTGTTTCTTTGGTGAGACTTGCCATTGCAGATTTCCAGTTTTTCTATTTTGTCCATATTTTTTACTTTGTAGACCATATATTCTGCTCTCATGATTCTTATTTCTCTTTTGAAATACTCAGGAAAAGTGTGTTGTGGTTCCATGTTCTCGTCACATTCCATAAGCTCCTCTATCTCATCAAGTATTTAATCATTTTGCTTTGTTTTGCTGTTTTTGTTAATAGATGCCTAAATTTACTGAATCTGAGGGCCATATTTTCTTCTGTTATTACTGTTTTTAATTGTTGGTTTATCAACTTACATTCAAGGTTTCTGAGTTTTCTAATTCTGGAGATCTTTGGTAATTTCATTCTTTTTTAACCCCTGATTTTCCTTTACTTTTTTTCTGACTCTCTCCCCTCTAAAGGTGGTTTCCTTGGGGAATGGAGCTCAAAGTATTTTAGCCTTCTCCCCAGCTAGATGCAATGCTCTTTCTTTCAGGCTAAGAGGAGTGCTGCAAAGTCCATCACATGCACAATATCTTGTCTTAGAGTCCTGCATTGCTCTCTCCATTCCTCAGTTCTCTTACCCAGCAGTTCACAGAGCTGCCATAATGGCACTACAAGGTTGTCCTCCCAGTACCATTAACTCAGAGTTTCGCAGCACTGGTGCTACAAGGTGGTAGCCCCTAGCAGGTTTTTATTTCTGAAGGGCTTCTGTCTGCTGCATTGGCTGTATATTATGGCCGAAGGATTGGGTCTCCACAGCACTGGAAAGAAGGAAGAGGGAACAGGGTGTAGGGATTGGATTTTGTTGCAAACCTGTATGTCAAATCCTTGGGTTTGCTAGTACAACCTCACTGCCAGTAATGTGGGAACAGTGCTGAGAGAGCTCAGGGTAGCAAACATTAGTTTTTTTTCAAACCTTTTTTTGAATTCTGATTGTCCTAGACCAGCACTTCTTAAAAACTGTGGGTTGTGACCCCATGTTGGGTCACAAAAAATTTGGCAACAGTAAAAGGTTTCTGAGTAAGCAACACCCAAAAATTAATTCAAAATCAATTTATCAATTATAATAATGAATCCAAGGAATTTCTGGCAGTGCTTGCCTGTGTTGTGTCACACAACTTCATTGCAGCCTTGGACACAAATCATGCACGCTTTGCACTGTGTGTGCCCTCAGGTCACACAATACCAAGAAACATTGCCAAAACATAAAAAGGGGTCCAAGCAGAAAAAGTTTAAAAAGCCCCGTTCTAGACCATAGAGACATTTGAAGTTACTTTATCTTTGGCACATAACTTCAGTTTTGTAGAGATCTGAGAGGTCATGAGGACAAAAAAAAAAAGAGTCTAGTTCTCTATTTTGTAGCTCATGTGACCCCTTAAATTGGGCTGAGGGTATTGCCTCCATGGTTGTTACTCGTTGGTAAATATCTGAAGTAGGATTTGAACATGAGTCCTTCCGACTCCAAGGCCGGTGCCCCACTCACTACACTATACCAAGACCCTCTAAACTACACGTAACCTTCCTGTATCTGCTTCAGCTATTACTAATTCAGCGCCACAGCCCATTCAATCTGCATGCGATATTGGACTTAACATAGGTCACACTTTCCCCCCAAATATGGCTCGTATAAAACTTAAATTGGATAGTAATTGTTTTCTTTATTTATCTATTAAGATCAGGAAGAAGAATGATAATAAAAGGGACAATGAAAATGAAGATAATAAAGAGGGTACAAAATCACTTAGCACCTGTGTGACCACGGGTGAGTCACTTAATCTCTGGAGACTGGGCCAGACAGCCTCTGAGGTCCTGCCAGCTCAAGATCTATGAGTCTATGACCCCATGAGTGGAAATAAATGTAAAAAGAATGTTTTCAGCAAATAGAAATATTTTAATATGCTAATTTTTATAGAATTACTTTTCTGTATATATCTATTTACTTTATACCTTCAAAGAGATCTCATTTTAGAGAAGCAGCCTGCATTCAGGGACAACTTGTATTTGGACCAAAACAATAATTCGGCGTTTTACCACCAAGCTTCCAGTCATTCTGCAACAAAACCAAATTAACCCTAAAAGACAACGATGCAGGTTGGACCAATAGAAGACAGATTCTTTCAAGGAGGGGTTCTGTTGCTTTGTAAATGTTCTGCCTTCATCTCATCCATATAGGAGGCATGACTGGAAATAAGGAAGCCGATTTTATGATCAACACACAAAAACCAATCTCATTACTTGACAGGCACATTTCATCTCTAGTTTGCCTCCACAATAAGAACATAAGGTCCTCAAAGGAAAGATCAGAGAGAGAGAAATAACCAAGACAGTGGTTTGGGCCAGGGCTAGGAGCATAATTTTTTTACACCTGCGGAAAGAGGCATGTGACTCTGCCAGACTATTGAAGAATTGGCCAGTGCTCAAAAGGTGGGAGAGTTTAGGGCAAAAAGGATACCCAAGGACACTAAGAAGTTTCATGGCTGTCAAAAATGGAGAATTATAATGTCCTTGCATCCAGGAATAAAGCTCCAGTGATGCTTCCTTAGTTACAATTCCAATTTGGGTTGCTAAAGGAAAAACAGAAAGGCCAGTTATTTGCTACCCCCTTTTACCTGTTCGGGGATGAGATTCTCTGTGAACAGCTGATACTTCATTATTCATGCTAATGAGGAACAAAGAGAGCATGGATTTTTAAAAATCACAAATTACTGTCTGTCCCTCAGACCTGAAATTCTTTCTCCCACATTTCCCTAGCTTCCTTTATGTCTCAGTTAAAATCCCACCTTCTGCAAGGAGCCTTTCTTTGTTCTCCTTAATATTAGTACCTTCCCTTTGTCATTATGCACAATTTATCATTATCTATATCTAGATTTATTTAGATAGATATCTACTTACCTATAGATATCTATAAGTATATCCATATAGATCTATCTTTATCTTGTCTGTACAAAGTTATTTGGTTGATGTTTCCTACCATCAGATTATGAGTTCCTTGAGCACAGGCACTATTTTCATTATGTAAAATGAAGATGTTTTTTCCTAAAGCAAAAAGTTCTTAACCTTTTTCGTGTGTGACATTACCTTTCTGGCAGCCCCATGGACCTTATGGACCTTCTCTTAGAATAATATTTTTTAAACAACTGAAGGAGATGCTAAATTTCAATTAGAGATTAGTGAGAATAAAGATATTTTTTTCCCATCCAAGTTCATAGACCTCCTGAAATCTATCCATGAATGGGTTTAAGGTCTGCCAACACCAGGTTAAAAAGCCCTGCACTAGAGCATCTCTAATGTCATTATTACCAGCTAGTGTTGTGCTAGTAAATGTTTAAAAACCAGCTCTTTTTGGGGGGTGGGCGGAATGTACCTACCAACACATTCCATTACTAACATTTGCTCCATCATTTTCTTAAGTCTAAACAAACAGCAAGGCAATAGGTCAAACCCTAAATTGGTTTGCTGATTTTTTTAGGTATAAATACTAAAACTAAAAATTTAACAATTTGCTCTCAGAAGGTTTGAGCTGTCTCCACTACAACCTGCTTTCCCACTTATTATCTTAAGATTCTATATGAGCCTTATTTCCTCAACAAGACTGTCAATATCTCATGAGTAGAACTGAATCTCCCCCACTCTTATTTGCCTCAAAATAGCTTGTTTGGTTGTTTTTCAGTTGCATCAACTCTTCACGACCCCATTTCGGGTTTTCTTGGTAAAGATACCGGAGTGGTTTGTCATTTATATCTCTAGATCATTTTACAGATGAGGAAACTGAGGTAAATAGGGTTAATTGACTTATCCAGGGTCACATAGCTAAATAAGTGAGGCTAGATTTGAACTCAGAAAGATGTCTTCCTGATTCCAGGCTCTCACTCTATCCACTGCATCATCCAGTGTCTTTTCCATACTAAGAAAAAAATCAAGCATTTTCTAATTGAAAGGTACAAGTTCAAAGCTAAAAGGATTCCAGAGTCACTTATGAGGGAGGGGCAAGGCCAAGACTAGAACCCAGGCCTCACATGTGTACATGTGTATCCTATGCCTTGTAATGTTTTCCCCCTGCCAAAGTCTGTATAGTTTGGAGAACTCCCGAGTGTTGAGCTGAATGGGACCCAGATGTGAAACTTCTGAATATTATGTGCACCTGACTAAGATTTCATCACAACTACTATCAAAGTTTATTCCATCCAGGAAGAAAAGACTAAGCCTGAAGCTTCCTGATCCCCTGATGTTCTAAGGGAATGCCATTTATTAGATTCCTCACAAACGCAGCTGTAAGGATCTTTCTTGGGTGCACGGAGGCATTTAAAAGAAGCCAGGATGACGTTCAGGGTGTGGAGAAGGGGAAGGGGGGGGTGTAGCATTTAATGTGGTTTTCTATTATATAGTTATCAGAGTCAGTTAATGATTTCATCATCACAAAAAGGCACATCAGGGATTAAAGCAGAATCTGTGCAGCTGAAGGGATTTCTATCAAGGCGGGGGAAGGGGAGGAGTTAACACAAGTCACTGATGGTTGGTCCTTCCATAGGGAAGAGGAGTCATTTGTAAATTTAGATTCATTAAGGTACTGTGCCCTTTTTCATGACAATTTTGATTTTATAAATGAAAGTATTTAAAAATACAATAGGAATTCCCCTCTCTTTATGGAAACTCAAATGAGATTATTGGATATGATTTGGTATACTGAAAAGAACATGAGGCTGAGATCTGGTTCTGGTTCTAATGATGCCACTAGGTCCCTCTGTGAACTTGGACTAGCTATTTTACAGGCACTCTGCAGGCCTCAGTGCCCTCCTCTGTGGGACAAGGCTCACATGACCAAAGCACATGGACAGACCATTGGACTGGAAGTCATGAGAACTAAATTCAAACTCTGTCAGAGATATTTATTAGTTGTGTGACCCAAATCAAGTCACTTAACTTCTTTGTTCCTTGGTTTCTTCACCTGCAAAATGATGGACTGGACTGGAGAGTCTCTAAGCACTTAGTTTTGCTCCTGTGATTAGATGGCCTCTAATGTCTATTCCATTTCTAATGTTCCAAGAATTCTTTGGTACCTCTGCCCACACTTTTCTTTCCATTCTCCAGGCCCCTATAACACAATCACCACGGTCCCTTCTTCTTCTGATGCCCTGCAATAAGGGTGAGAGAATTGGTATCTGTCCCTTGCAATTTCCTCACATTTTGGGAATGACAAGCAATAACAGACTAAGGAGCTCTGAATTTAAACAAGTAAATGATTACACCTGACAACAGCAGTGTAAACATGACCTAAGTTAATGGATTTGTTAAAGCTGTTCCTGGTATATCACCATTCTCTTGAGTCACTATCTGTTTTACATATGCATAAAACCTTGATTATGCACCAATACATTCTGGTATAGTTGTTTAAAATTCAGTCACATGACTTTACAGTCACACTATACATGTGTGTTTGCATGTGTGTATAGGAGAAGGAAAGTGTGGTCAGAGAGTTAGCATCGATTCTGCAACACACTGGCAACGTGACCTCGGCCAAGTTAATGAATTTCTCACTTAGTCCTTGGCAACTCTCTAAGACCATAAGCTTCAGAGCAAGCTCTGATCTTTGGAAGATAAGGGGTTGTGGGGGGAATCTTCACAAGGAATTCCCTATGCCAGTGAAATCACAGAGCCAATTTTAAATATATGTGTGTATACATAACTCACGAGTGTGTATGTACATATTCACATGTGTATATATGTATATACAATATATATGTTCACATATAAATGCATATATACATATATAATATGTGCTCATATATGCCTTTCTTTTTATATAGAACACACACAATGGAGGAGTTTATGATTTACACTTCTCCAATCCAATGCCAAGATGTTTTCCTTCCAGCTGGCTCCTGGGATAAGACACATAGAGTTCCTATTCTTAGGAGTTCTCTTACAAGGAGAAAGGAATGATGGAGAAGCTCAGGGACCCTGTAGAGGCTTGTTCATCCCACAATATGGAATTTTTTTAATACTTAGTTAATCTAACCTGGGAATATTTTTAAGGCAGGAAGTCCAGACAGTGCTCCATCAGTCAAGGAAGCTAATGGGAGATGTCTGTTGAGGGTACTATAACCTGTCCTGATTATGGCCCTTACCCAATCCATCAAAAGAGCATTGGAATGAATCTTGGTCTTTAGCCTAGTTCATGTTGATTAATTGGTCCTACGGTTTCCCTAATCTGAAGAGTTACTCAAAGGCTGTCTGGGTTCTTGGCACTTATAGATCTGAGCAAGGAAGGACTGCTTTGATTTTATTCAAATCTAAGAGAGACTAAGAACTTTCCCCTGACAGGCCTCCCAAATCATTCTCCATTCCGAAGCCAAATTCAGGATCTGTGTTTTCCGTAACCTTCCCTGACTAACCACCCACCCCCATGCTAATTACCCCTTTACTCTGAATTCCCTTTTATGTACAAAGTTCAAACCATAAAACCATGCATATTCTTATATAGTGATTTGGATTTAATTATTCAATGGACATTTATTAAGTACCTACTACATGTAATATATGGTGGCAGTTGCTGGATCGAGTATAAATGCTTGTCGCATCTGCCAAAGTCCAGCAAAGTACAGCCCCAAGAATAAGGGCTGTGTCCTCAACTTGTTTTAAATGTGATCAGGGAAGAAACTAGCATCTTCTTGATCTTTATATCTTCTGTAGTGTTTAGTCTTCTGTCTTGTGTTTAATAACACTTGTTGAATGCTTCATCGTTCATAGTGAAGGAACCTTCTGACTGAAGCCAGGTATTGCTGACTGGGCTTGAAACCTTTGGGTCAATTTCCCTTCCTGTTAAAGAGTAGAAATAAAACACCTCACACTTTTCCCCACCCAAATGAATTACATGAGATTTAAGCAGTATCTCAAGTCTGCTCTTCTGAAGTATTTTTCCTGCTCCCTACCACCGGCTTTGCAAAGCGGCTGAAATCCCCACAAGCAGCAAACTCCTGTAAGAGTTCACTGGTCTGAGTGCATGTGTTAATATATTATAATCTTGGTTCTAGCCCCTAGCCTGCTACTAACTTTCTGTGTGAATCTTCAACAAGCTAGAAGGATCTCAGTTTCCTCATTCATACAAGGAAGGAGCAAATGACCTATGAGATCTCTTTAGCTCTAAAGCTAGGATCCTAACTCCTTTGAGGGCTAACTGGGGCATTCTGACCTACCATTCTGTGTAACTTTGAGCAAGGTTCTTCAACTCTTTAGGTCTCAGTTTCCATATCAGTAATACAAGGGAGTTGGACTCAAGTCAGCTATGCCTACTATTTGCTGGGACACAATGACAAAATGAAACCAATCCCTGACCTCAAGGAGCTACCATTTTATTGAGATAAGTGGTTCAATGATCTCCAAGGTATTTTCCAACTCTAGAGTTCCAGCCATGAATCTCTGGTTCTGAGCTCTCCTGAGACTTGTGACAATATTTAGTTAACACTCTAACAGGGATTTGCTTATTTAATTAACTTATGTATACCCACTGGCACTTAATAGAGAGCATGGATCCTTTTTTCAAACCCTTGGATTCCAAGGGAAAAGAGGAACACTAGAAGCAGTTTTGCTTCTGCTGTGGCTCTCCTTTCTCTTCATTGGGTTTTAATTAAGAAATCACTCAGCTCCCTAAGCCACCACTGAGAACATGGCTTGAGTTTAAAGGGCCCAGCCAAGCTACCTCTGACTACTGTTATCTGAGACAACCCCATCCAGACCGTCCTGGAAGAATTATTCAGAGATCCTCTCTATAGCCTCTGTCTCATGCTTGTTCCCTCCTTTTGTATACGTTCTCAACGTCAATGATCAATCAATAATCATTTAGTAAGTGTCTGCTATATGTCAGGCACTGTGCTAAGTGCTGGAATGTAAGCACTACATAGAATGCCTTACCCTTCACCTCCACCTTAACCCTGTCTTCTCTATCTAAATCTAGTCTATTCTTCAAGGTCTAGCTTGTGTTGAGCTGGAAGGCACCTTAGAGCAGGGCTTCTTAAACTTTTTCCACTTGAGACCCCTTTGGTGCTTCTTAAACTGTGGGTCTGAGCCCATAAAGAGAACTCCTACTCCTACCCACACATTTTGTAGTTTGGGGGTCTGAGGGCCAGAAAAATCACTGGCCTCTGCCCCATGTCACACAAGTGGTAAATGACAGAGCCAAGATCTGAACCCAAGTCCTCTCATTCCATATCCAATGCTCTTTCCATTGTACAATGACTATGGTACACCATGGACTCTTCCCTATATTTCTCTTCATATTCTGAATTCCTATAGCACTATTATGAACTATATCTAGATACTAATCAGTGTGAACAATGAATGCCTTGAAATGGTCAAATTATTTGAATTTTCACTGCATATTTCTATTGCTTTGGAACCAATTACATGCGTGTATATTATATAAATGTGGGTGTGTGTTTGTATACATATGCACACACATGTATGTATACACATGTGAATATATAGGTGTATATATGTATAAATACATATATCTATATGCAGCTAGGAGGCACAAAGGATAGAGAGCTGGCCCTGGAGTGAGGAAGACCTGAGTTCAAATCTGTCCTCAGACACTGACTAGCTGTGTGATCCTGGGCAAATCATTTAACCTTGTTTGCCTTAGTTTCCTCATCTGTAAAATGAGCTGGAGAAGGAAATGGCAAACCACTCTGGTATCTTTGCCAAAAAACCCCAAATGAGGTCAAGAATTGTTAGACATAACTGAAATGACTTAACAACAACAAATATTGATATTTGTGTGTGCATATGTATAGGCACAAAGACACACACATACACACGTGTGTATATATACATATACATACATATATACGCGCACAGTAACTTTGAATAGCACATATCTGATTATATGCAATCACTTCCAGGGATTCACGATTCACAGTAATGGAGACCTAGGGATGCATAGCTTAAGACAAGGAATATGACCTGCCGTGTCTTTTTCTCACATTGGTTTGTCTGTGAAAGTCTCCTACTCCTCAAATAGAGTGAAATCTGCTGGAGGGCAGGAATCAAGTGTTCTAATTCATTTTGTGTCACCCCCACCCACCCTCCCAAAAGTCTCCTACTCCTCAAATAGAGTGAAATCTGCTGGAGGGCAGGAATCAAGTGTTCTAATTCATTTTGTGTCACCCCCACCCACCCTCCCAAAGCACTGAACACAGAAGTAGTTGCTCCACAGAGAATTTTTTTGATTTATTTTTCCTTCCCATTCAGTTTCTCCAATGTGCCAGACTCATTACTGATGCCACCAACTATCTGTTTCTTCCCTCTTACAAGTGGGGTTTACCTTTAAATCTTTTAATAGAGCATCCCAGCTCCTTTAAAATAGCTAGTAGAGACAGAAAGTGAACATGGAAAGTTAGTCTAACACTGGTCAGAGCAACACACCAATACTAAAGAACCACAAATGGTAACTTTCAACCCCTAAGACAGCAGTTCTCAACCTGTGGGTCATGACCCCTCTGGGGGTAGAATGACCCTTTCACAGGGGTCACCTAAGACCATAGGAAAACACATATTTCCAATGGTCTTAGGAACCGAGCCACCACTCCTCTATCTGTCTTCAGGCAGGTCTGCCCAAATGCAGATACGCCCACATACAAGTATTAAAGGGTCGCAGCATTAGGAAGGTTGAGAACCACTGCCCTAAGATGACTTGCTGTGTGACCATGACTAAGTTATTCAATCCCTCTGGGCATCTGTGTTTGGAGGACCAGGCTATCTCTAAGTTCTCTTCCAGATCTGCTCTACCACGGTTCCATGTTTTGGGGGCTCTTGGCCCTTCAGAGTTACTTGTCTGCCTTATCTTTGATCCCCATTTTCACATCTCACCCAGAGCATTTTGGTTCTCCCTCACCCAGAGTGTAGTCTTCTGAATTTCTCTTTCAGCCCAACATCATGGCACCCTGGGAAATGGTGGAGAGATGCAGTTTTGAGGAAAGTTGCTATCTAAAGGCAAATTGCCTTAGCACGGAGCAGCAATCCCAACTCGGTTTGTGATGTCTCTGAGCCTGTTTGAGTCTCACAGTTCCTGCTCTCACTGAATAGTTATCAAGTTGCAGGAAATTTGGTAGCACTAATCAAACATTTGCTGTGCACCACCTGGAACTGGTGTGTACTTTAAGATAATGTCTTGCTTCAGATTGGATCCTGGTGATTAGAGCAGTAAATTAGGCCCCACTTCGTGGCTGCAGGTTTCCTCAGCCTGTTTAATGCATCAGAGCAGATTTCAGCGTACAGATGTTTTTTAGCTTCCCTTCTCATCTCCGAGGAGAACAATTACAATATCCTGATGTTCCCCACCATCCAATTACTCCCATTTTGCTTCTGCGCTAAAGCTCACCGATAATAAAAGGCAGGAGAAGCCTATTTGGGAGAGAGCTGTGTTTGTGTTTGCCTAGAAGAGCAATAGTCCAGGGGGCCACTGGTAGCTCCTTGTCATCAGCACTTGGCTTCCAAAGAAGAAGAGCTCACTTCAGGTCCTACACAGCTCCCTGGGGATCTTCTGGATTTCGACCTTAAGTAGGGGCAACTCACCATCCCAGGCTACATGTTAACCCACACACACGCCTACGCACATACAGACACAGCATGCCTCAGCTTCCCATCAAAGACAGACTACAATAAGAAAAGGCGATACAAGGCACCTTTGGACTTTAACTGAGCAAAGGACAAAAAGATGGACAGATGGGCCTGGGAGGCTCTTGGCAAAGCTAAAAGAGCACCAGTGAGAGGGCAGTCAGCAGGATTCCATCCAGCAGAGGGCAGCAATGCCTAACATGTTTGCCCTATGGATCCCAATGTCTACCACATTCTCCAGGGGAAGGTAGGAGCAAGACAGAGGATCAGACCTGCACTAGAAGCTTCAGATTCAGGAAAAGGAGGGACCTTTCTTCATAACGCCAGTGGGATTATTTGGAAGCTAGTCTATTAGATCTAGGAGGGACAACATGGGGGCACCAGGCTTCTTGGGCAATTTACTTCTACCCTACCTCTCTTAGGAGAGGTGGGTATGAGCAAAGAAAGGGATGCAGGAGAAACCCAAAGACAAATTTTGGTAATTTCAATATGTTGTCAGGCCATATTTTACCGAGTTTAGTAAAGGAGAAGAAAACTTCCCTTCCTCTATCTTCCTCCCTCTTCCTGCGCTGCTGAGACAAGAACTAGTCACAGTGGGAGTGAAATTGGCTTTTGGGGGCTACCCTGGTTCTCTATCCACCATTTATAACATTGGCTCTTTGGGAAAATTAATTTTCTACATTTGAAACAACTGACTTGTCCACAGACTTTTGAAACCCAACCTGATGGTGAATTGGGACTGGCTGTAAGCACAAACATGTAATACTAATTATTCCACCTGTGTGATTTCAAACATTAGCGAATATAAGAGTTGGAGAGGCTCAAGAGACTATCTCATCACTAAGCTGGCATAGTAGAGAGAGTACTGGACATAGAATGAGAAGACCTAAGCTGGAATTCTGCCTCAGGCACTTGCAAGATGTATTTATTTCCCTGAGAAAGTCACCGAACTTTTCTCAGCTGCATTTTCTTCAGCTGGAAAATAGGGGTAATAATGGTACCTAATTCAGAGGGTTGTGAAGATCAAATGAAATAATATGTAAAATGCTTTGTAAGACTATAAAGTATTATAAAGTTGGCTATTATTATTACCTAGTCCAACATCTTACTTGACAAATGAGGAAATCGAGGTCCAGAGAATTAGCATCACAAAGGTCAGAGAGCTAACTATTGGCAGAGCTAAGATTAGAAAGCCCAGTTTACTAGACCACAGCATTTACCAGATGGTGTGAAGGGTCTGTCTCTTTTTACCTTTGCCTTGTGTTGTTGTCCAGTCATGTCTGCCTCTCTGTGACCCTTGTGGACTTGTCCACAGGGTTTTTTTTCTTAGCAAGGATACATGACTGGTTTGCTTGTCCTTCTCCAGTGTGTCTTCATTTTACAGACGAGGATTTCAGATCTTCCTGCTTCCAAGCCCAGTGCTCTATGCACTGCACCACCTAGCTGCCCCACCTTATCTTTGCCTGGTTCCTTATAATTTATTTAATTCTGTAAGTGCTTATTAGTAACCTACCATGTGCCAAATACTAGACTACATGCTGAGTACACAAAGACAAATGAAATAGTCCTTGGCCTTTGGGAGTTTACATTCTATTTCATCAACTAACCAACCAAAAAGCAGTTGCTGAGCACCAGCAGCAGACCCAACACTCTACTAAATGCCATGGTGAATATGAGAGATGCAGAAAAAAATTGATCCCTGCCCTCTAGCAGTGCTGACCTTAGACATAGTCTTAGCAAACATATGCCTGTGAAATTTAATCATAATCTGACCAGAAAGGCCTCTCCATTCCACAGGCAGAAATAAGATGCAAAGTGCAAATACTATTGGGGGAGAGAACTGCTGGTATATATTCTATCATATGTACATTATTCACACTCAGTCTAAAGAGTTAAGATCCTTTCTATAGAGTTCTTTTGACTAAGGGAACAGAGGTGAAAGTATTGGACCCTAGGATATGGCACAGGGGTTGGGGTAGGCTATATTAAAAGAAAGAAGATACTGAGGACATGAAAGACAAACCCAATGAGCTTCACATTTTCGCTGTCTGTTAACCTGGCTCTTAGAGTCCTTGAAGACCCACCT
>CM053580.1:276303317-276367292 GCA_028627135.1 Pseudochirops cupreus | reverse complement strand
AGGGAGGGGAGAAAATCTGAAACTCAAGTGATTGTGGAACTGAATCTTGTAAACTAAAAGTGAATAAAATAAATAAATTAATTAATTGAAAAAAAAAAGAAATTCTGCCTCAGATACTTAGCCGTGTGACCTTGGGCAAACTGCCTCTGATCTCTGGGGCCTCAGTTTCTTCATTATATAATGAGACGGTTGGACTAGGTTGGTTTGTGTCACCTCTTCCAACTTAAATTTTTCTGTCCCTGTGTAAATCACTTAATCCTTCTCAATCTCATTTCTTCACCTGTAAAAAGGCCACGGTGATAACAGTACCTTAACAGGGTTGTTGTGAGATCAAATGGGAACTTATGTAAAGCATTTTGCAAACCTGAAAGTGCTATACAAACCTCATGATGGTGATGAAGAAAATGATTCTCACATTCAGATCCTCTGATTCCACATTAGATTCATCATTAGTCTGAACATTCGGCAAACATCACAGTATTCAGCTACAAGGAACTTAGAGCAGGGTCCTGGCCTGCCAGTCTCCTGATCCTCCAACAACTCAGCCCCAATCTGCTGAGGAAGATAATTAACCGTTTAATGAGCAAGGAGCAATGGACAGGCCCTGAGGTGACAGGTTAACAGGAAGGGTTCAACAACAACTTTATCAGGCTGACACAACCCAGAGATAGCATCTCTTCCCAGAAGGGTGACAGACAGGCAGCAGCCACAGGCTCCTTGGAATGACAGCGTGCTGGTCAGCACAGCAGACTCCAGATCACAGAGCTGGGAGCCCCCCAGGCAGACCGCCTACATGGTGAAGGGGACAACAACCCAGCTCTTCCTCTCAAGGCCAGGAGTCCCTAGAGTGTGGCATAAACTCCCAACTCAAAGGCTCTTGGGGGTCTTGGATGTTTTTCAATTCAAAGTAGCTCCTTTAACTTTTTAAATCTCTTCTGCATCTAATTATCTCACTTGATTCTCACCCAAGCTGGGGAGGGCAAAGGGGTAATTGATCCATTTTTGACAGATGAGGAAATGAAGACGTATGCTACATATAAGACAAGAGCTCTAGAAATGAGAAAGACCTTATTTTTACAGATAAGAAAACTGAGTCCCAGAGAAGTAAAGCGACTTGCCCAAAGTCACAGAGGTAGCAAGTGGAAGAGCCCAGATGGGGGGTGGGGAACCTGCGGCCTCAAGGCCAAGTGCGGAGTTTGGATTCAGGCACAAGGCCATACTTAGGGACCTAGAAGGCCACATGTGGCCTCAAGACCACAGGTTCCCCACCCCCATCCAGATAGAACCCAAGTCCTCAAACTTCAAGTCCAACTCTTTTTTACCATGCTTCCTGGTAAAAGGTCACAGAATTTGTTAATGAAGAACTGTTTTGCTTTTCCACCCTTCAGAGTCTAAGAATAAATGTAAAGTCCTGTATTTGGATTTAAAAAATCAATGACAAGAATAAAGGAAGGGGAAGACTTGGCTTAACAGCAGTTCATGTTTAAGAAGAATTAAGGGGTTTTGTTGAATGATAGCTCAGTATAAGTCAACAGGATAACATGACTGTAAAGCAAAGTTAATGAGACATTTGGTGACATTAACAGAAGAAAGGAGAAGAAGCATGGAGTCTATAGAGAGTTCAGAGTCTAGAAGACCTGAGTTTAAGTTCTGCCTGACATATACAGGCTGTGTGACTCCAGACAAGTCACTTAACCTGTTCCTGCACCAAGCTAACTTTCCAAGAGCGGGTATTGACCTACCTTGGCAGAAGGGATTTCTCTTTGGCAGTTTCTTTTAAAGCTATTGAAATTCCAGGTCTGCTCCAAAAAAACAAAACCCCACAATAACAACAACAAAAAAACCCAGAAACATAACGTGTGTGTGGATAGATAGATGGATGGATGGATGGTTGGATGGATAGATAGATATAGATAGATAGATATAGATAGGTAGATATAGATAGGTAGATATAGATAGGTAGATATATTTTTGTATTATCTATAATGAATGAGGCAGCTAGGTGCTGCAGTGGATAGAGTGCCAGGCCTGGAGTCAAGAAGACTTACCTTCCTAAGTTCAAATCTGGCCTCAGACACTATCTCTGTGACCCTGGGCATGTTACCTAACCCTGATTGCCTCCATTTCCTCATTTGTAAAATGAGCTGGAGAAGGAAGTGGCAAACCACTCTAGCATCTTTGCCAAGAAAACCCCAAATGGGGTCATGAGACTCAGACATGACTGCAATGACAACAACATCACCTATGATGTCTAGAATAATTTCAATGAAGATGTAGATAGGAAAGATTACTGAATTAAACTAAATTGGCTAAAACCCAGGATTAGGATACTTTTTCCCTAAAAAGGGTTGGCAAACTAAGTCTATCCATTCCATTTTTTTTTGTAGCAAGTGAGATAAGAATAGTTTTCACAGTTTTAAATAAAATAAAATTTGTTTCATAGGCTTTGGTTTGCCTATCCCTGCCAACCAATTGCTACCGTCTTATCTGGAAGATTTTTTTTTAATCCTGGAACCCTTTGTATATTATCTGGATTGTGTTGAAATTCCTTCTAAATCTAAAATTCTAAGGGGTCCCATGATACCTATGGTACCTAGGGACTCTCAGAAGAAAGGTACCAGATCACTATTGGATTTGTAGTAAGAAGACCTGAGTTCAAATTCCAGCTTGTGTAACCTCAGACAAACCAAAGCTCATTTATGTGCTTTAGTTTCTTCCTTGGTAAAATAAGGGAATTGTATCTTGAATGTCCATTCCAGGACTACAATTATAAGATTATAAAATATTATATATAATGTCATTATATATGATATAGCTATGATAGAATATTATGTGATCCCTATGACCCAAGGCTTCAGTTCTCTTCTTGAAAGAAAGATCTCTAGACATCTTTCCAGAGACTGGCAATGAACGATTCTTGCAATCACTACCCACCATTCCTTTCTCAAAACATTAGTCATAAATGTCTCTGTTCTCAGCAACAGGGACAAGAGCTATTTCCTCTGCTTCCTGTGCTTTTTTTACTTAGGTGATGGCCTCAGGAGTGTGCTCTTGCCACCAAAAGGACAGCCCTTCAGGTCTCTTGCCTTAGCACAGTCCCCATACTAATCTGCTTAATTGGTGAATGGTATATATGGTATATACAGTCAGAGGTTCAATGTTAACAATTAGCTGATAGAGTCTGACCCCACCTCTATGTAGTTAACTTTACTATCTACTCAAAATAATCTACTTCTTCCTGATCTCATCCCTATCCTGATATATGTAATGCTTATTGCCATGGCACTGCTGAGTTGGAGTCAGGAAGACCTGGGTTTGAATCCTACCTCAGATGGAATTCCTGCTGGATGATCTTGAGCAAGGTACATGATTTCTCTCACCTTCATCAGTAAAATGGGGGCCATATTAATAATCACTTATGCTTATATAGCTCTTTAAGGTTTATAAAGCCTAACATACCTTTATATACATTGCATTTGGGTCTCACAATGACCATGTAAGGTAGATGTTATTGTTACCCCCACTTTATAGTTGAGAAAACCAAGTCTTAGAAAAGGTGAATGACTTGAACAGGGTCACACAGTAAATCTCTAAGGCCAGATTCCAATTCAGAGATTCCTGATGCTATTTTAAGTCTATATTGCCAATATATTATCCTATAACAATAACTGGAGCATCTACTTCCCAGGCTAGTGGTTAAGTTCAGAGGAGATAATGTATAGAAAGTACTCTGCAAGCTTTAAATCACTATATAAATTCTAATTATTATTATCTTCAGTGCTTTGCCTACATCTTTACCTCTAGTCAGTCAACAAGCATTTACTAAATGCCTACTATGCTCCAGGGACTGTGCTAAACACTGGGGATAAAAAAAAAAGTTTAAGATTCAGTCTTTGCCCTGAACAAGCTCATATTCTAATTGGGGAAACCACATGTAAACAACCATGTATATGTATATATTTATAAAGATATGCATTGCATACAGTTTCAATGAGAGGGACTCTCAGAAGAAAGGTACTAGGAGTGAGCAAAGGCTGAGGAGGGAGGGGACCAGAAATGGCCTCTCACAGAAGGCAATGAGTCTCGAATACTCTCTCACCTCTTTCTTTACAAATCATACAATGACAAACACTTACAGTCTATGCTTCAGCCTCACCTCGTCTCAGAAGGCTTCCCTGTGTGATCTGGGTGCTGATCATCCTCCCTATGCAGAACCATAATACCTATAATCTAATTTGGTTTTGTTCCAATGGCATGTATCATTGCTACATACCAGGCACTGTGTTAGGACTGGGAATACAAGACAATATGAGAAACCACTGTTTTCACTAACCCACACCATAGAACATTTAATTATATGTGCTTTGCTTTCTTCTCTGCTTCAGTTGTGTGTATTTTGTCTCTCTAATCAGACTGCTTTTTGAGGTCAGGAAATATGCTGTATCCTTCTCATTCATCCCTTTCAATCCCTAGGATAGACATTGAATAATATACTTAGACCTACAGAATCATAAAAGGTTATAGCTGGAAAGAATTTTAAAAGTCTCTTGGTTGGACCAGATCATCAGGTTTTCCTAAACTAATTATCATAAATCATAGCAACCAGAGTCGACAGTTTCTTTTGTTTCCATCCAATCTAGTCCCTATCCAAAACATGAATCTGATCTATAACAAATGGTCATCTGGCCTCTTCTCCAAGACTTGAGGAATAAAGAACTAAAAGTGCCTCGGGAGAAAATCCATTCAATTTGGGGATAGTTATATTTGTTGAGACATGTTCCCTTCTATTGAATCAACATCTGCCTCCGTACAATTCATTGTGTCTAATCTATGCAAGGCATCGATGACAGCCCAAAGACAAAGGCCCAGAGTTCCCCAGGTCCTTGGCTGACAGAGTGCCTCCCATAAAATGGAGTCCTTATTTTGTTTGTAATTTTTAAAAAATGTATATATTTTTATCAGCTTCCAATAAGCAACAGCAATTGTCATCTATATTCCTGATTCAAAACCAGACATATAAACAAGGAGGTGAAAGTGACTGGGCGGTGGTTATCAAGTGAGTCATTCCTTGTAGCGTTATAAATGTTTCTTATCATGTTGTTTTGCAGTATCATTGTGTCATTTCACTCTGGTATTGCTAGTTAACTTTTCTCAAATGCTTTGTCTTTCTTTGTTTTGTCTTTTTTTGTTGTTGTTTTGTTTTGTTTGGAGGGGAGAAGGTAGGGCAATTGAGGTTAAGTGACTTGCCCAAGGTCACACGGCTACTTTTTGTGTTAAGTGTCTGAGGCTGGATTTGAACTCAGGTCCTCCCGACTCCAGCGCCAGAGCTCTATTCACTGTGCCACCTAGGCGCCCCAAATGCTTTCTCTTTCTAGCCAGATTATGAGTCCCTTGCAGGTAGAGGTTATTTTGTCTTATTCTTTGTCCCTGGAGCACTCTGGGGGCTTGAAATATGTCGACAGAACCAGAGCATCAGAGAGGTGGAAAGAAAGTCAGAGGCCATCTAATTTCACAGGAGGGGTCACAGAAGGCATAGAAGTGGGATGACTTGTACAAGATCACATGGGTGGGCAGAACTGGGATTCTGATGGGTTTCTCTGAGTAAAGATGCAGTGATCTTCCATTAGACCCCACCGTCTAATGCGGATCTGATGAGCAGGGGAAGGGAAAAGAACAAACATTTATTAAGCCTTGCAAGCACTGTGCTAAGCACTTTATAAATATTATCTCATTTGATTCTTACAATAAGCCTCGAAGGAAGGTGCTATTATCACCCTCCTCTTGCAACTGAGGAAACTGAGGCAGAAGAAAGTGAAGTGACTTGCCCAATTTTACACAGCTATAAGTATCTGAGGTTGGATTTGAACTCTGATCTTCCTGACTAATACTCTATCCACTATGCCACCTAGCTGCCCTGGGACATGAAATATACCAGAAATAAAAGGGGGGTTGGGAATTGGGTACAAAATAGAGAAAATTATATACACATGTATGTCTTCATAGGTAACTTATAATTATGAATATATTACTTGTATCACATGAGATATTCAAATTAGTATTTTAATACATGCACATATACTTTAAAATTTAATATTTACACAAAGAAAATCTCACTAGCACAAAGTTTTCTAATTGCACCATGCAAAACATGAGCATGAGAATTTCTGTGACTTTCCCGAAATCATATAAACAAATTAGCCCTAAAGCTGAGCCTAGAAGTTAGAGCCCCAGATTTCTGACTCCATCCAATTCTCCTCAGGGAGTGAGTTCTAAATCATTGGAGGTGACTGTCAGAGGATCTGTCCAGCTCCACTGCTTACTAGTTCTATGTCCACAGGCAAATCATTCCAACTCTCTGAGCTTCTGTTTTCTCCTCTGTATAAAGGGGGAAGCAGTACTTTCACTATCTACATCACAGGGTTGTAGAAGGGGAGAGAATATTGTCAACAGTTTATCATGACTAAAGGTCTACATAATTGTGTTATTAATGTTGTGATATTCTGCCATATTACAAGGTCTGATCAGGTGCTTGGTTCCCAGACACAAGCTGAACTGCTAACCGTAAGTTTATTGTTTCACCAATGTGTCCTACTGGTGATTGGTAATAGGAGTGTGTGTGTGTAATAAAATTAAGAGTGTTTGGTGAAGTGAAAGATCAATCAATAAGAATTTTCTAAGGACTTACTATGTTCAAGGCCCCATGGGGACAGAAATGCACTAAAAGAAACAGTCTCTACCCTCATGAAGTTTACATTCTTAGAAGATGAATTGGAGAAGGATGAACCTGGGAGTCAGGACTCACTCCAGGATGATTCCATACAACCAATCCCTACTTCTGGGGAAAACAACTGCATATCTGTCTTTTTTATGTCATGCCAAAGCATCTCCATTTGGAGAAAAGAAAGATTATTTTAGCAAGTCTATGTCTCTTTCTAAAGTGACTCATTGCTGCCCAAACAGAGCAAATGCTGAAATGTGGTTTATGGGATAGATCTGAACACCATGGGTTGTTTCAGGTTCTGAACTTGAATTAGATGAAGAACAAATGAACAAGATCCATAAGCTCCTCAAGTGGCAGGGACGATTTCACTTTTGTCTGTGTCACTTTTGTTGTAGACAACCCCAGGGCCTAGCACAGTGCTTTGAATGTAGCAGGAGGTACCTAATTAAGGCTTGCTTAAAAGATGGATGGATGGATGGAGGGATGGATGGATGGATGGATGGATGAGTTAGGCTGGGTCAGGGGCTACCAGCACAATCTATTTACCTAGCTTTGTTCAGGAGTCATAGAAATTACTTCTCTTTGATCTGCTGGCTTAATCTGACCTAATTAAAAGGCAAAATAGAAGGAAGAATAATGGAGGGAAGGAGAGAATCTGGTATTTAAAGACTGCATTTCAAGGCACTGGGGGTTACTGGAATTAGGCATGAATTCAGAGGGAGAGGTATGCATGGTCTCTGGAAGAAGCAGAATTCAGGAGCATTCCTCCACCAGAACAGCAGAGCGGGCAGCAGGTTGTCATTCAGCCTTTCCACCCTAAGAAGAGTCGGAAAAGATTTGGATCTGTCTCCTTAACATGTGAAGTGGTGGCCCACAGACATCACATCCAGGATATTAATAGATTATTCCAAATGTTATATTTGCATAGACGCACCCGTCATTATGCAGATTGCCAATTATGTACTATTTGCTCTTTCTTCCAGTGGAGAGGTTGTTTATTTGCAAACTGCACAAGGGCAGACAGAGACTCTGGACTGAGTCAACCCCTTCAGACAAACCTTCTCTTTGTGTGGTTGTCTGGGCTGCCCAAGGCCTTGAAGTGGTCAGAGGCAACCAGGAGTATGGTGATGAAGGGGAAAAACGATGACCTGATTACAATCTAAGGAATGGTTAACTTCATGTATCACTGCAGGGGGGCAAGGAGAAGATTTGAGGTCAGGGTGGGCAAAAGCTGAGCACGAATCAGGAGCTGGTTTTTGCTGTGTGAGAACCTTGGTAAATCAGAAAGAATGCAAAATATTTTTCATCTGCTTTGCCATAGCAAGGCCCCATGAAGGTGCGATGTAGCAAAGACCTCAGCATATAAAAATGCCCTGATCCTAACAGTCTAATACCATTAGTGTTTGGACCCTGACCTATTTTCCCCTAAGGGAATGATAGGAAGGAGGAAAACTCATAGATGTCTGGGAAATGCAGAATATTGTGATGATACAAAAACAGATCCGTTGTCTTTTGTACCCTGATGATTCTCCCATTTTACAATGTCCTCAGTTGGAATGACATGTATCATTAAAAGTTCCTGAAAATCCAGAGCCACGTAGAAAAGCAGTCTATGGGAGGAAGATATGAAGGCGAATGAAGGGTTTTGTTTTGTTTAAGCAAAAAGGAACTGGAACTATTAGAAGAAGAGTTTAAGGAGGAGATAGAAGTAATCCAAGTTGCCTCAGAATGTGGGCTCAACTCAGAGAAACATAGGTTCTAATACCAGTTCTACTCATTAGCCATATGGCCTTGGGAGTTACCCCACCTCTGTGGGCTGGGTTGATAGATAAAACATTTATAAAGCACTTGATGTGTGCTAGGCACTGTCCTGGGGATATAAATACAAGTAATTGAGATAATCCCTACCTTCAAAGAGCTTATAGTCTAATGGGGGAAGATAACACATAAGATGGAACAAGAGGAGTTGGAAGGGTACAGTTTTTCAGATGGCCACTGTGGAGTGATGCAGCAAAATAAGGCCAGAGTTCACTTATCAGAGTCTGACACCTGGAGGAAGAGTGTAGTGTTCTGGTCATGGGATGGGAATGAGCTCAGATGGCATGATATGGTGCGGGAATAGGCCTCAGTTTCATCATTTGTAAAATGAGGGTATGGAAGTAAATCATCTCTATCATTCCTCATAACACTACCAAACTCTACGAATCTAAGGATTTGAATTTCAGAGTTGGCAGAGATGGCCCTTAGAGATTACATGACCCAATCTCCCTTCCAGCGCTAGAATATTTGAAACATCATGGTAAGATTTTACTAAGATATTTACAAGAGTTAACCCCACAAACAACTCTGGAAAAGGTACTGGGGCCAGGAAGGGAAAGGAGAAGAAGAATATGAGAGAAGGACAAGATGCAGACTTTGTTTTTAATGAGTTTATCAGTTAGTAGAAAGACAAGACTAACAATATGAAAATAAAACCAATACACTGTAATATACAATCAAGTTCTAAATAATGGGGTTATCAATGATAGTTGTGATTAAAAAAAAGAGAACAATTAGTAAAGGAAGACTTCATGAAAAAGATGGCATTTAAATTGGCCCAGAAGAGTAAGTAGTATTGAGATAAGGGAAGAGAAGATATACATTGAGAAACATATGTTGAAACATACATTGAGTTTGATATGAGAAAGAATTACCTAGCCTTAACAGAATTTGGATTCGGATTTTTGGAATGAATCTGTGATTTCACTTCCATAGAAACTCTCCTGAATCAAGACAGAAAGCTACCTGTTCTGTAACTTATATTTAATGGGAGTTGCCTAGAGGTATTCACGGTTAAAATGACTCGCTTGGAATCACACATTCCTAGAATGTGTCAGGGATGGAACTTGAATTCAGGTCTTCCAGATTTCAAGGTCATCTCTCTTATGTATAACACAATCCTGCCTTTGGAGCTATGACTTATAGTTGTTTACCGCTTTTTATTTTTGAAAACTCTTTCATATGTATTATCTCATTTGATCCTCACAGTAATCCTACAAGATTGACAGGGTAGATATTCTTATCCCCATTCTACAGATAAGAAAACTGCGACTCAGAGATATAAAGAAGCTAAACAGATTCAAACTGAGGTTTCCTAGACCCTAACTACTATCCCAAACACAAGATGGAGATGACTCTGGTATGGTCTATCATTTTACCTCCTAGTCTGTGAGTATAGCTGTGATGTAATGGAAAGTCTACTTGTCGAGAAGATGAGGATTCCATTTTGGGTTCTTTTTATTCAACACGTCCAAAAGAGAGCTCTTTAGTTTTCCCCCAATTCTACCCCCTTCTTCAAACTTTCTGATTTCTGTCAAAAGTACCAACCATCACAGGCGGCTAGGTGGTGCAGTGAATAGAGCACCAACCCTGGAGTCAGGAGGACGTCAGTTCAAATCCAGCCTCAGACACTTCACACACACACACACACACACACACACACACACACACACACACACACACAAACTAGCCATGTGACCTTGGGCAAGTCACTTAATCCCAATTGCCCTACCTTCCCCCCTGCAAAAAAAAAAAAAAAAAGAAAAAGAAAAAAAGGACCAACCATCCTTCCAGGCTCCCAGGCTCATAACCTTGGTGTGATGCTAGATTCCTCACTCTCCCTCACTCTACATATCCGATCAGTTCCTGATTCTTGCCTTTTCTACCACCATAACTTCTCCATCATCTGGCTGTACCTTTCTACTCATACAGCCAACACCTTAGTTCAGATGCTCATCCCTTCTCAGCTATTGTTGCAATAACTTTCTCGTTGGTCTTTCTGCCTCAAATTTCTCCCTGCTTCGTTCCGTCCTCCACACTCCTCCAAAGCACTCTATCACTCAATGAATTCCAGTGACATCCTATCGCTTATGGTAGAAAACAGAAGCTTTTCAAACTCTTCATTACCTCGACACACAGTAGGAGCTATATAAACGCTTATTCCCTTCTCCTCCTTCTCTCCAGTCCCTTTTCCCAAACCACCTTTTCAGTCTTACTGCACATTACTCCTCCTCCAATACACCTTGATCCAACTAAACTGGCCTTCTCTTTTTTCCTCCCACAAGACATTTCACTTCCTCCTGCCTCTTTGCCTTTGTTCTCTCTGTCCCCTTGCACTTCCCCTCAATTTTGTATCATAAAATTGCTTTCTCCTTTCAAAATTTTGCTTAGGTTCCACTCTGTACTTGCCCCTCAAATGCTAGTGCAATATTCATTTTCAAACTACTTTGCATTTAACTCCTTTTTATTTATTCATATTTATTCTGTATATACCATTGCTGTCTCCCTTCTCCTATCTATCCCCCTTCCCCTAGAATATAACTGATTTGAGGAACAGTTTCTGTTTCAGTCCTTGTATTCTCAGTACCTAGAACAGAGCCTGGCACGTGGTAAGTGGTTAATAAATGGTTAGTGCTTGACTGATTCTTTTGCTGGATGCTATGACCTATGGGACCTCATGGCCATTCACTAACCCTGTCTTGTGGACACTTACACAAAATGGGGCAAGATCAAACAAGACACATTTTTAATAATGAAACTAATAGTACTTTGAAAAATATCAAACACCACACAATCATGGAGTGCTGAGTGATAAGCAACTTGATGGTGTGGGCTGCCTCTTAAATGAACTTGTACAGATGACCCCCATATATCTGAGTGCTTAATTTGTTTCATACGTAAACTTAGGGAATTGGACTTGATGGCCTCTATGTTTTCAAGATCATTGTATTGAGAGTCCAGGGAGACCTCATTCATTTCTCTCATTTTACCAATGAGGAAATTGAGTCACTTGCCTGTGGTGGGTGAAAGATGAAATGACTGGGGAAACAAAAGTTCAAGCTTCTGAACATCTCAATTTACTAAGCAACACGTACCAATTGCCTAACAAATCGAGACCAGGTCCAACAAGGTCATATGGGTCACTGTATGGCAGAGATGAAATTCTGACTTCCAAGCTAGGGCTCTTTCTGCTAGCAACTCTAACATCCTACAGTTAAAATAGGACATCTATGCTGTCACTTCTGATGGGAGTTTATCATAGATTTATAATACTTTTCATTAGCATTTCATTCCAGCTGGATACATTCTTCCCAAGCTTCCTTGGGAAGTTGATTAGAACAGGAATAGCACAGTTCAGTATGCAGAGTACAGCACTTGGAATCACTTGAGTTTGAATCCCAGATCGACTTACTACCTGTGCAACCTTGAACAAATCACTTAACTTCTCTGGGCCTCAGTTTCAATATCTATCTATGTATCTATATATCCATCAGTCCATCAATCCATCTATCTATCTACCTATCATCTATCTATCCATTAATCCATCTATCAACCAATCATCTATCTATCTATCAATCATCTATCTACCTATCTATTTACCTATCATCTATCTATCCATTAATCCATCTATCTACCTATCATTTATTTATCTATCTATCAAAGGGGGGGGGTGAGCTAGCTATGGCTTGGGACTAAAACTAGCCTACTGTTAATAGCTAAGTTTGATTTTTATATCTTAAAATGGAAAAAAAAACATTTCTAGCTCAAGGGACATACAAAAAGAGGTGGTAGGCTAGATTTGGCACTTAGGCTATTCCTGTTCCAAATACATCATGTGAATCAGTTATAAGTGGTACAGTGGTGAGAGGGCTGAGTCTGGAGTCAAGAAATCTTGAGTTCAAATCCAATCCCAGAACCATTTCATACAGAGCTAAGATACAAGAAAATCATAAGGTTTATATTCCCCATAGCAGAAATTCTCAACAAGAATGCAAGGACCCTCCTTTGGAATCAACCACTCCCTACCCCAGACCAAGGCTAATTATTCATTAAGACTTCATCTTAGGATCATGTCCAGAGGCACAAACAAACAGGAAGTCACAAACAAGATTTGCTAATTAACTACTCTGAATTTTCCTTAGTTATTCATAGGACCAATGGAGGCATCCATTCAACAAGATTATACTCTTCCTGCATATCTGCCTAGTGACCTCATAGAAGAGGGGAGCATTTCCTTATTGAGGCTGGGGGACCCCTGAAAGTCTGGTCTACTACAACCCTGGGTAAGCCACTTTTCTTTTGTTTGCCTCAGTTTCCTCAACTGTAAAGTGGGCATGCTATCTGCCCTAATAACCTATGGGATTGTGATTAAGTTCAGATAAGATCATCTATGTAGCATACTTTAATAGGCAAGGCTCTGTACAAATATCACCTATTACAATTTCAAAACTTCATTCTACTATTCACTGTCACCAATAAGCTGACTTCTAGAGCAAGCAGCATTGTTATCTAGCAGAGAAAAGCTAGGCCTTGGATAAAGGAAAAGGCAAGAGACTGAGGTATCGAAAGCTTATAATTGACTCTTCCCAGTGCCTGTTCATCTCATCCATCTGCAAAATGGTTATCCTATCTTCATTCATGTATTCATTTATTCAAAGATATTTACTGTGCGCCAGTTATGTACGAGGCACTATACTAGGAAGTGTGGAGGATTTTTTAAAAAGTGAATAAGTAAGAGTCTCTGCCCTTATGATCTAGAAGGGAAGATGAGCTGAGCTGTAGGATTTGGACAGGTGAAGAGGAAGGGGAAAACACAACAGGTAGAGGCATCAGCCTAGCTAAGATACAAAGGTAGGTAAGCTAAGATACAAAGGTGGGTAAGGGATGTCATGTTCAAGAAATAGTAAAGGAGTTTTTCTTTTCTGCATTAGAGAGCATAAGACAGGAATGTATATGAGGGGTCATCTAGCTCAACCTCCTCCTTTTCATAGATGAAGAAGCCAAGGCCCAGAAAAGGGACAAAATTTGTTCAAGGTCACATAGTAAAGCACTGGGATCTGGATTTGAACTCAGGTCTCCTGACTCCAAACCCAGCACTTCACTGGAGAGAAGTCTAAGGGAATATGGCTGGAAAAGTAGCTCAGAATCATACTATATAGCACTGAATATAAGACTAAGGGGAAAGAAGAGCTATGAGGCCTAGGGAATAGGGCTATGAGGGAGTCTGAGATTATGGAGGACAGATACTGACAAGCCGGGAGGTAAAGTGTGTGTGTGTGTGTGTGTGTGTGTGTGTGTGTGTGTGTGTGTGTGTGTGTGTGTGTGTGTTTCTCTTTGCTAAGGAAAACAGATTGCTCCATCTGGCCCCTCCTTCTCATATCTCTTCCCCCCACCAAGCCATTGGCAATCGGATCTCGCTCCCACGCTGACATTTCTTGAGACCCATTTCATGCTATTTCTTCACGGGGGCATCTGGGCTGACAATGCAAAGAGACTTTTCCCACATAATTGAAAGGAATTTCTGATTATGCGCGGGGATGTCAGCCATGATGAGGACTTGGACTGCTTCCAATTCCAGCCGCGTCCAGTGACAATATTCCCCCTCTCCATTTCTCTCTCTCTCTCTCTCTCTCTCTCTCTCTCTCTCTCTCTTTCTCTCTCTCCTCTCTCTCTCTTTCTCTCTCTCTCTCTCCTCTCTCTCTCTCTTTCTCTCTCTCTCTCTCCTCTCTCCCCTTCTATCTCCTCTCTCTCTCTCTCCCTCTCCTGTCTCTCTCCACCCCCACACCTTCACTTCTCTTCCTTCCTTTTTTTGGCATTCTACATATGAACTTTTTGCTCCCTTCTGGGAGTGATTTCTCAAGCTCATATGCCCTTCCTACGGCTTCCCTTTCCCCAGTCAGATTGATGGGTCCGGCAAGAAGGATACTCCTTTTGGGGGGCCTTTTTTAATGCTCCACTATTTCACAGACCTGCAGAAATTTCATCAGTGGTTCTTCTGTCATTTCCATATCTGGAATGCTCTGGCTGACAGGCAAAGGTTGAGTGAACACACATATATTTTAGGCCTTTCTATAGAGGAGTTCTTTTGAATATGCAGTACAAATGAGCGCTGTATTTATCTCTGACCTTTTCCGGGCTCCTTTCTTGCATCTGTTAAGGGGAAAACAGGCCACAGAACGAGTACACCAGCCTCCTCTCCCACAGAGCAGATGATAGCATTGCCTGGATCCGCTCCATATCTAGCCCCCAGTAGCTGAGATTTGCCTGATCTCTCCTCATGACTGATTCAACTCAGAAGTTCCTAGGGCTTCCCAGGGAAAAAGTTAATCAGAGCTTGTTGGGGGAGAGAGGTAACTGAAAGTGGGGGGCCATGAGGAGATTCAGTAGGTAACTGACCACTGCTTAGATCTGCATGTGAAAGGGATGAATGGCTTCCCCCTCCTACACTATTAGACTATTTACTGGAGGTCCCTTACCCTTTTAAAGAGGAGGTATTCAACAGAATTAGGAGAATTAGGTATGGAGGAGACAACTCTGGAAATATGTATTTTATTTAAATACATTAAAAATATGTAGTCCTCTAAGGAAACTCAGGAACCAGGAGGGAAAGCATTTGAATAGAGATAAATGGAAGCAGAGATAGGAGGACTGTTTTCAGACAGACCACCTGGACAGAAAGAAGAAATAGACAAGGAGTTCAGAAAACACATCCCAAGCCTGCCAAGGAGGAAAGGTAAGTCTCAGTGAAACAAGATTTCAATTATCTGGAGAGCAACTGGAGTTCTCTATCTCCAGGGTCAAATACAAACTCTTCTAACTGACATTTAAAATTCCTCATGACCTGGTCCTTCCCTACTTTTCCAGGCTCCTTACAGATCGCTCTCCTTTAAATGCCCTAGAATCCAACCAGCCTGCCTCCGTCTGTTCCTCTCACAGCACACTCCGTTCCTGACCTCTCTATGCTCTGGTTTCCTCCTAGGTCTGGAATGGCCTCCTTCCTCTTTGCTACCTCTTGGAATGCCTAACTTTCTCTAGTGCTCAACTCAAATACCAGCTTCTACCTGACGCTTTCCCTGATCCTGCCAGTTGCTTCTGCTTCCCTCCCCAAATTACCTTTTGTAGAATGCTTCCTCTATACTGCGGTTCTCAACCTGTGGGTTATGTTCAATTTGTAACAATGAAAATACATCCTGCATATCAGATATTTACATTATGATTCATAACAGTAGCAAAATTACAGTTATGAAGTAGCAACGAAAATAATTTTATGGTTGGGGTCACCACAACATGAGGAACTGTATTAAAGGGTCACGGCATTAGGAAGGTTGAGAACCACTGCTCTAGTGTGTGCAGCCATCGACCCAAATGGACCCCTCTCTGTTCTTCACCCAGGGCATTCCACATTTTGTCTCCATGTCTCCAAGTTAGCCATGCCTTAAGCCTAAAATGCATTCTCTCCTTGCCTCTGCTTCACGGAATCCCTCTCTTCCTTCAAGACACAGCTCAAGCACAGCCTTTGACAGTAAGCCTTTCCTGAGACCACCTCCCAAACCTACTTGTTTACTTTGCATTCATTTCCATTTATTCTCTTTCTAGTTGCTCTTTATACTCTTATATGAGTGTTTATTGGCCCGTTCAAATGTAAGCTCCTTGCAAATACAGATTCTCTGTATCTGTATCACTAGTTAGCACATAATGGTAGGTGTTTAATAAATGCTTATCCACAGAGTGTATTCATTTTGTATATATTCTCAATATATGCGTATATGTACATGCTTTTACCACTTGCCAGATTATAAACTCTTTGAATAAAGGGATTATCTCCTCTTCATTTTTGCTTTTGCATCTCTAACACCAGCACAATACCTGACACATTATAGGAACTTGATGACTGGAGGATGATTATAGGAGTTTGTTGATTTATTGAAAAGTGGAGAAGCTGATAATTTCTTGACTTGCCTTAATGGTAATTGTATCCTAGAACAAATGGAGGGAGCAATGAAAGGAACAGTTATTCTGGACTGAACTCTCAACAAAGAGAAACTGGATGATGGAGTGGGACTGCTGGGACCCTTATGGACAGGGGCCTATTCCGTCTTAGAATGTCTGATGGAAGAGGAAAGGAAGGCTAGAAAAGTATCCTAGAATTCGGCAGAGCAGATTTCAAAGAGGAATCTGAATCCCGTGGTCTAATACTGTAGAGGGTAGGTTGATCCACACTGGATCAGATGCTCTCAAAAGCAGAATCCAGAAGCTACAAAGAGAAGCAATTATAATGAGAAGGGGGAAAAATAGGCTCTGTCTAAAGACACTCATGTGGATGAACTGGGAATTTACCAATCACTTAGTTTAAAACAACAACAACAACAACAACCATTCACTAAAGCTCAGGCTGTCAAGGAATGAGAGATGATAAAAAGAGACCATAAGATCATAGATTTACAGCTGGAAGGGACCTCAGCAGACATCAGATCTAATCTGCTCACTCTACAGATGAGAAAACTGAGTACCAAAGAGATTAAGTGAATTGCACAAGGACATGCAGGCAGTAAAAGATCAAACAGGATTTGAACACAGGTCCTCTAACTCCAGAACCAGTGTTCTTATAAACCACAGGGTAGAAGAAGGAGGAGGAGGAGGAAGAAAAGGAAAAGAAGGAGAAGGAGAAGGAGGAGAAAAAGAAAAAGAAGGAGAAGAAGGAGAAGGAGGAGGAGGAGGAGGAAAAGGAAAAGAAGGAGAAGGAGAAGGAGGAGAAAAAGAAAAAGAAGGAGAAGAAGGAGAAGGAGGAGGAGGAAGAAGAGAAGAATCTATATAGAAGAAGTAAGCAGGGTGAAAGAAGAGAAAGCACAGATGACAAGAAGAAGAAGGATAGTTTGCATTCACGTAGCATTGTAAGGTTTGTAAAGGTTTATTTACATATAGCATGTCATTTGGTCCTCACACAAATTCTGTGAGATAAGTACTGTTATTCCCATTTTACAGATGAGAAAACTGAGGCTGAGAGAGGTTAAATGACTTGCCACCATCACAGAGCTAAAGGAGGCAGTTTGGAAACTCAGATCTTCCTGACTCTGAGTCTGGCATTTGATCCAGTAAGCCATCGGGCTGCCTCTTAGCTGATTCTCAGATGAGAAGAGATGATGGAGAGAAGGAACAGCTACCAAGCTTTTTTCTCTGCCAAAGAGAATTATCTTTGAACTATAAAGGACAGAAGAGAAATGGGTAATGGTGAGATGATAAGCAAGGAGACAGTAAGAAAATTGATAACTGCTCTTACTAAGTTCGGGTCCTTGAGCCCAGAAAAAAAAATGATATCATTGGATATTGAAGAAATTGTGGCATGTAATTGCAAAGAAAGCTTCGAGTGGCCTTTGAGAGGTCATGGAGAATGGAAGAGGTGCTACAGGATGGGAGAAGGTCAAATCCCCAGTTTAAAAAAGTAATGTTTCAAATGATAGACCAGACAGTTTTAGTTTGCTTTTGGTTTTTTTTTTTTCTTTCCATTTTTAGTAAAACTCTGGAACCAATTATTAAAGAGATGGCTAGTGAACATCCAGGAAAGAAATTGGTGAACACGAAGAACAGTGTGGATTTATTAAGAACCATGCTAGACCAACCTCATTTCCTTTTTGAACAGATTTATTAAACTAGGAGGTCAAAAAAAATGTTGTCAATATAGTTTACTTAGATTTCAGCAAAAATATTTGACAAAAACTCTCATGCTATCCTTGTACATTGAGATGAAAAGATGAGATACTGTAGATATCTGTATTGTTATACTATTGTAGACGAAGCATACAATCCCCTAGATTTATGATTGATTGAAAGGTCAGGCCCAAAGCACAGTCCTTGCTTGTTCTTTGTCAGAGAGAGTGGACCTCGGATTATTCCTTAACCACATACTGCTTAATATTATTACCCAGGACTTGGATTAAGAAATAAACGTCATTTTAATTGAATCTGCAGATGACAGAAAGCTAGGTGTGATAGCTAACAAACTGGATGACAGAATCAAGATCCAAAAAGACTTCAACAGGCTAAAACTTTAGGACAAATTTAAAAGATAACCATTAATAGGGATACATAGAAAGTCTTAGTTTTAGAATTTTTTTTTAAATCCTAATTATGATACAGAAAAGTCTTGTTTAAAGAGCAATGCATGTGAACAAGGTTATTCTGGATTGAAAACTCAATATGAAGTTCAGATGGGAACTAAAATTGTTAATTCAGTTGAAAGCCATATTGTCTAGGGCTATGGAGGTGACAGTCCCACTGTACTCTGTTCAGATCAGATATATGGAATATTGTACTTGGTTATGAATGTGATATTGATAAGCTCAGAAAAAACAAATAACCAAACAAAACATTGATAAACTCAAGATCGTCAGAGGAAGGCAGATGGGATAGTAAAGGGGCCCCAAAACCATACCAAGGAAGCATAAATTGAAGGAACAGGGGACATTAGTCCAATGTGATAAAGACACTGCAGTAGAAAGAACTCTAGACTTGGATCTATGAGAATCTGGGTTCAAATCTTACCTCTGATATTTATATGTGAGTGACCACAGACAAGTCATATAACTTCTACGACCCCCAATATGCCTCCTCTCTAAACTAAGGATAATAATGCCTTTAGTGCCAACCTCACATGGCGATTCCGAGGTTCCAGTGAGATCATCTATGGAAAGTGCTTTCCTAACCTTGAGGCACTACAAAAACATTAGTAATTATTGATATTTCAGAAGGGCTGACAGATTCAAAGGATTAGACTTCACTTTGGCCCCAGAAAGCAGAACTAGGAACAATGGATGGAGGTGGCAGAAGCACATTTAGGCTTAATATAAGCAAAGATTCCCTAATAATTAATTATAGCTATCCCAGAGTACCCTGAGCTATCATGAAAAATAGTAAGCTCCTACCACACTAGGGATTCCTCAAGACAAGTCTGAATGGTCCAGTAACTTAACAGCAATGATGTTGTCAAGTAGACTCTTCTTCAGGTACAGATGGTAGACAGGGCTAGATGGTCTCTGAGATCCCATGGAAATCATGGAATCTAGACCTGTAATAAGCCTTCAGAGTCATCTACTCCAGGGATTCTAACATAATGAGGAAAGTGACATCCAGAGAATTTATATGACTTGGCCAACATCACATGGAGAGTAAGAATTTGAAGCATCGGTCAAAATGTCTGGCCACCTAGACTCTGTTTGAATGACCATATTGAGGAGAAACTCATTTCTTTGCAAAGTAAAGCTTCATGAGAACAATCATTCAGGGCAATGCTATAGACTTGGGGTATATTGATTGTAGTCCATTCTACTTGCTTTAAATGTTAGGAAGCACCTCTTTATATCAAGCTGAAATATGCTTCTCTAAAATTTCCATTCACTTGATTCTGGTGAAACTTGCTGGCCTTTAGTTTCCTTATTTATAAAATGAGAAAGAGAGCTGGACTAGACCATCTTTAAGTTTATTTCTAGTTTTAAATTTGTCTGATCCTATGATCTCTGGAGATGATGCCACAGGAGGATCAGTTGAAGAAACTGGAAAATGTTTAACCCAGGAAAAAAGAAGGCTTAAAAGGGAAATAGTAGCTATTATTCAGAAGTAGAAGGTCTATGACATAAAAAGGGAATCAGATTTATGGCTCTAGAGGCCAGAATTAGGATCATAGGTGGGAGGAAAAGTTTTAAAAAATTCTCTTACACTATGCTTTACAAGCTAGGATAGAAGAACCTAGGTCCAGAGAGCCTACTCCTTCCTGATTACTTCAAGTTATATTCAACACATTTTGTTTATTCTCTTGAAGAAGAGAGTACATAAAACTGGCTTTGAAGCTCAGGGATCCTGCAAAAATTAGGTCCATGGGAAAATGGTGGCTTAGCCATTGCCAGGAACAGAAAATTATAGTATGAACATTAGCATTATCTAATACAACCTCCATCTGAAGAATGATTCCTTCTATTATATCTCTTACATTTGGCACTCCAGACTTAGCTTTCTCCCTCCCATTGACATGGAGTTTTGAATTTTCAAAGTAGCTAAAATAAAATGCAGCCATTGGCAGCATAGGGGACAGGCTAAAGCTGTAGACAAACAGGGGCCACCGGGTAGGGGAAGGGGATATTTTAATAGCCAAAGCACTGCCAAATGAAGAAAATTAACAATTTGTCTTTGGAAAACCCAAAATAAATTAAATAGTGGCTAGTAACAGTTGAGAAGGTTATATTTTATGTATATATAGATGCTTATATTATATTTCTTCAAATCCTACTTTAAATTCATTTAAATCCTACTTTAAATTCATTTAATAAAATACATTATGCTAAAATTAGAAGTTAGAGATGGATTAATAATCTATACTATTTTATAAGAAGTTTAATGTGAGTATATTATGTGCATATGAACATGTGTACATGTATATGCATATACATGACATGCACATATGTGTGTGTTTCTAGGAATATGTGTGTGGTTGTGTGTATACACATACATGTGCATAATACACATATACACACCAGTATGTATATGAGTCATTTATATAACATGTATACATGTGTGATGCTATGTGTATTTTATGTGCATGTGTATATACATATGCACATGTATGTATGTGTGGATATACATGTGTATATGTATATGCATGCATATCATGAGGGAGTCTCTGTCACCTCTTTTACCCACTCCTGGAGAAAGCAAGGTTAGTTGACCAATTTACCCTTGCCCAGGACACTAATTTTCACCTAGTGACAGATGCTGGACTTGCAGGTTCTAGATCTTCTCAAGGTCTTGATAACCTGACCTCTTCCTACATTTCCCCAGTCTTTCTCTGCTTTCCTTCCCTTTTCCTGACCCTGGTGCCCTGGCCCACATGCCATTCCTCAAACACTCTACTTCCCCTCTCATATCTGTCCATTTGCTCTGAGTGTCACCTGCCCATGAATGCTCTCTCTCTTTAACTCATCTCTCAGTTTCCCTGACTTTCTTCAAAACTCAGTTTGAATCATACCTTAGCATATTAATTCCAAACCTATAAAGTAACAAGTGTTACAGGGGTAAGGGAGAGGAGTCTTCCTGGTATCACTCAATTTACATCATACAATTGAATGCCTGTTCCTCAGATGCAAGGCAAACCTTGCAATAACAGTGACTTAGATACCTCCTTCATAAGGAATCTAATAAAGGAACTGAGTGAATTCTCATACAACCCAAAGATATTATTAGAGGCAGCAGAGGTCTGAAGGATAAATTCAGAGAAATGTTTTTATGTGCCCAAACTCTCCTTTCTCCACTGCTTGCTTTCCCCTTTCTAACTTCTTCAAAGCTCCCCCCTGCTCCAGGTATTAATCTGTCACATTGTTTTTGTGAACTTGCCCCAGTGGAGATGAGAAATGATGGCCTGTGGAGCAAGAGCAGGGTGTGAAGGAGTGCAGCCACCCAGATGCACTTGCTCCTGATCCAAGGTTTTGCCTGAGAGCACATGAGTTTCTCTCTGATTAATCAAAAAGATCATTAAGCATTTATAAAGCACTTTCCCCAAAGTGCTCCGCTGCTGTTGTTTCTGCTAGCAATTCCTCATCCCAGATCCAGGAAGGAGATGGGGGCCAACAGCATCATTTCACTGCCTGGGGAAATAGAGGCACATGAAGGAGGGGAAGTGACCTGACCAAGAAACCCACACGGTGAGTGGATCAGGGGGGGAAATTGAAATAGCAGCCCCTGATTTTGACACCTGGGTCTGTTTGGATGGCTGACAGCATCTATCTATCTTAAGTGGAAAAAAGGCAAAAAAGCAGCAGAACTTGGTGATCTGTGTTATTGTGCTTTCTGTCTGTACTAAGACATGATCGTGTACTCAGCACTCTGCACGTGGGGCCAGCTGCTCCTCTTATACAGGACCTGTGGGATCTTCCCTTCCAGCCTGGAAGGACGGAAGGGGAGGGGAGTGTAAAGCAAACAAGATTTACTTTAAAAAGAGAAATAAAAACCAACAACAACCAAGAGCTACTAAGGAAAACAGAGGCCAAATCTTAAAGTAAGAGCAGGGCTGCAGCTGGATATATAGCAGCCACTCAACTGAAAACAGAAAACTCAGTCAAAAGAATGCTGGATTTTGTCTCCATGAGGGAGAGGCATTCCATCCCTGTGGCTTACTAACTGTGTGACTTTGGATTTCCTCTTGTGGGGCTCAGTTTCATATGAAATAGCAATTATTAAGTGCTTATTATGTGCCAAGTGTTGTGCTAAGAACTATGAATGCAAAAAAGGAAAAGCAAGATAGGCCCTGCTCTCCAGCAAAGGCTCAGATTCTAATAGAGGAAGCCAATGCAAACAGAAGCATCCCCCTGCGAATCAGATGGAAAGTCCCAGCAGACCTTGGGGTGCAGCCGCAAAGCAGATGGTAATGCATCTTCCTTAATGTCATTTCCATTGCTCAAACCACATCCATTTCAGATGTTGAGCCCTTTGACAGTCCTGAGAAAACACTCTTTTCTGGATCTTTAGTAACCAGGACTGCAGAGGAGAGGGTAGCTTAGTACCTATAGAGACAATTGCCAAGCTTGCCTCCCTCCAAGGGTTGTTCCCCCAGATGAGAGCTATGGGGCTGGGCTGGAAGCAGAGACCATGGACTTAGGGGTGATGCTATTCCCAGAGTTCTTGGGCTTACATGTCTACCACCAGCAGGTGGTTAGAGGTTGTGGTTGGTTTGGTTTGGAATGTTGGGCTCTTTTTCTTTTTGTCAGCAAGTATTTATTAATATAATAGGAATTGTGCTAAAGACTGGGAATACAGAGAGAAGCACTGTTGTTGTTGTTGTTTTTTGTTTTGGGGGAGGGTTTAAGACAAAAATAGCCCCTGCCCTCAAGGATCTCACATTCTATTGGGAGAGACAACTTATATATAACTAGCTATAAATAAAAGGTGGTGGAAGGTAATCCCAGAATCGAAGGCACTAGCAGCTCAGCATCACATGTGGGAAACAGGAAAAACAGGATCTTAGGTGGGTTTTGAAGGAAGTCAGGGAAGCCAAAAGAGAAAGGTAGAGAGGGCATTCTGGCCCAGGGAGACAGTACCTGTCCAGATATGGCAGATGGAGTATGGTGTTTGAAGAAGAGCAAATGGGCCAGTAGCCCTGGATCAAGTGAAGGAGAGGAAAGTGTAAAAAGATGGTGGAAATCTTAGAAGTGTCAGGATATCAGAGCAGATAATCTCTAAGACTGGGGTGACTTTTCTGATCTGAGCTTCCTGGAGATGGACCCTTCCTATGTTCATGGTCAGAGATAGGATTCAGTCATCTGGGCCTGGAGATCAATCATGCCTGCCTGTGTGACTGGATGATGTCACCAGACTCAAAACCAAAACCAAAACCAACATCCAGAACCTGATGAACTGTGACTCCAACTCCATGGAGATTCGGAGACTATTAGAATTGAAAGGGACAATAACTAGTCCTGAAGCCTCATTTTATAGAAGAAACTGGGACCCAGAAAAGTGAAATGATTGGCTTAGGGTCATTCTAGTTTATTTACAAGGCTGGGACTTAAATTTGGGTTTTTTGACCCTAAATTTAATACTTTCCCCAAGACCCCATGTTGACTGCATCATGCAATAGGGGAAAAAATAAATAAAAACAAAAGCTGAATTTGGAGGCAGAAGATAGAAGTTCGAATTTTAGATCTGAAATCTACGACTTGTGTGACTCTGTCAAGTCATTTGTCCCCTGTGGCCCTCAGTTTATTCATCCGTAAAATGAGGCTCTTAGACGAGATGACCACTATTATTCCCTTCCGCTCTGAATCGGTGATCTTTTCTCGTCAGCTAGCTTCCTGTGTGTTTCATTGGGGTTCTGTAAGATGACAGTGGTGGCGTCAGTGATGTACGAGTAACCACAGGGGACATGGAAGAGGTATAACCAATCTGACTGATTCCCATGACTGGGTACCATAGTCTCTGCAAGTGTCGAACTTCCACAAAAGTCTGATCAGATTACACCTGAAGCTGCATCCCATAATCCCTCTCCAGGCCACTCCATAGCAGAGGACAGTCACAAAAAGTAGAGAGGTAAATCAAAAGGAAGGTGAAGAGGGAGGTATGTAAGTACATAAGAAGGAGAAGAATGGAACCCAATATGTGTGTAATATTAGTAGTAGCATAAAGAATGAGTCCTCTAACTTCTGATTGGTGAGATTTGATTATATCTAGCTAGACCCAGACCCATCATGCTGTTCCCCATTCATCTCCATGCACTGTCACTTATAACTCTGAGAACAGTAATCAAATCCACACTGTCATTTTTGGAAAGCGTTTATTAATTAATTGCCTTATGATTATATTCACCATTCCTGGGACTTCCCTGACCAAAACATCCTCCTTGACCTGTGTGGGCTGTCTTTCCCATTAGAATTTAAGGTCCTTAATAGCAAGGACTGTCTTTCTTTTTTTTCCTATTTGTGTCTCCAGCATTCATCACAGTGCCTGGCACATAATAAGATCTTAAAGCCATTTTGTTCTTTCTTTTCTTCCTTCATTCAGAGAGCTTTATCATTAAGAGAGTCTCCTCATCTCTCAGTTTCCTCTTTTGTCAAATGTACAGATTGGCCTAGATGATCTCTTAAGGCCTGTCTGGTTCTTTGATTCTATGAAATAACCTACTCCATCCCACAAAAAAAAGTATTTTATCTTTAGGTGGGTTACAACATCATCATAAACTCCCTGAAGACTACAGTTTACTACATGTCTAAGTGACTTGGCAAGGACACATCTTATTCCTTTTGTATTACTGTATGTCACTCAGGAATAAATCTCTCAGCTTTTCTATCTTCCCCTTCTCAATGTCGCCTCATTTATATTCAGCAAACTTTCCCCAGCCTTCTTCTTCTTCTTCTTTTTTAATTCTGTGAGAAGACATTTCAATGAGTCTGTGCTGGTACAATTTAGAACTGAAACCAAGATCTCTATTCAGGGCTCGGGTGAGTTCTCACAAGATGTTAGCGGTAAGGCTAAGCTTTTTAGATCCCCCAGTGGCATTGTCTTGGAGTTTCTGGGGCCAGACTGCCAAGTTCAGGCGAGGTGTGCCGATCTCCCTGCTTTCACAGACCTACTTAATAGAAGCTTTCTTTTTATTTTTTTTCCAGGCCTATAGATACAATTATTAGAAATTCCTGGTTTTGTGCCCATATTGAAAGAAGGCATGAATGGGTATGCTAAGGACCCGAAAGTGAGACGCTCACTCCAACTCCAGCTTCTGCGGTTAATTAGATTTGGATGGCTTCAGAGGAGCAGCTGGAGTTTTCAGAAAATCGACGCAATAAAAAGAGGCTATTCAAGGTATTTTGGAGGGGCCACATAAAACAATAAAGCTATGCGGTGGGGTTTGGGAATACGACACTTCTCGATGGGAGGGGAGTGGGGAAAGGAAGGGGGGATTGTGGAGGGGAACAAGAAAGTAACAAGGCCATGGGAGATTGTTTTAAGATGGGGCTGATGCCATCATCTCTAAGGAGCTATAAAAATCAGGGCGTATATCCTAATGAGCTATGAAGTTTTATCTTTCAGCTCCAGGGGATCCCAGGATTCTAGAAACTTAAATTGGAAGGGACCTCAGATGCCATCTGGTCTGACTCCTTCCATTGACAGATGAATGAACTAAGGCCCAGGAAAGTAAAATGATATGCCCAGGGTCATACATCTGATAAGCAGCAGAGACAAGATTTAAACCTAGGTACTCTCACTCCAAAACCAGTGTTCTTTTCATTGTTAAACCCTGTGTGTCTGACTTTTCCATTTGGACTATATACTTAAGTACATAAATGTTAGAAGAGGCCATTTGAAACCTTCACTTGGGGTAAAAGGCCAATCACCTTCAGGTAGAAGGGTCATAATCTGACACAGAGCTTTACATGACGGAAAAAAGGTATTTTAACAGGGAGATACCCAACAGCTCTGAAAAATCCAACCAGACCAGGAAGCAGAAATCTACTCCTTGGGGATTTTATAAACTCTAGGAAGGACTGCTATGAGGGTGAGAAAGTATATTTTTCCTACTTCCTGACTAGAACTAGGAAGAACTTTCTATGCATTAGAACCTTTCAACAATGTACTGAGGACATCACATTATGTAGTGAAAGTTGCACAGGATTTGGGGGCAGGAGCTGGGTTCAAGTCTAAACTCAACTATATGGCTTACATAAGAGGCTTAATTTCTTCTGGGTCTCAGTTTCCTCATCTGTAAAATGAGAGATTTGGACTAGATGGCCTCTGAGGTCCCTCTTAACTCCAGATGCATGATCCTAGGATCCTAAGATCTCTAAGGTTTCCAGGGGTGGGGAATCTGTGGCCTCAAGGCCATGTGTGACCTTCTAGGTCCTTAGGTGCAGCCTTTTGACTGAGTCCAAGTTTTACAGAACAAATCCTCGTATTAAAGGGATTTCTTCTGTGAAGTCTGGATTCGGTCAAAGAGCCACATGAGGACCTAGATGGCCACATGTGGCCTCGAGGCCACAAGTTCCCCACCCCTGGGTTAGACCTTATGATGTGATGTCAGAGGCTTTCCAGAGGTAACAGAGTCCCACTACAGATATCCAAATGTGTCTGAAGAGATGCTGTGGAGGGGCCAAGCTTGCTTTTGGGCAAAGGGTTGGAACAGATAACCTTTAAAACTCTTTCCAATTCTATGATTCATTTAGTTAGCCTAAAGTTTTAATCCTTTTAAAAATAAAAACCCCTCTGGGGGAGTAACAGCTCTAACCTGTTATCAGTCTTTATACCTCTATGGGACTAACTGATGTAAAAGGACATGAGAGTAAGGAGGAATGAGGGAAGAAAGGGGTGGAGAGGCGATGTAATGCAGAAAGCTGAAGACAGGAGAAGCAAGCTATGATTCTGCCAGTCACATTTCACTCGCGCTTCATGGGATTTTTAGAGCCAGAAGGGACCTCAGAGATCCTCTAGTTCTTAGAACCGAGTCCAAGAGAGGAAAAGTAACTTGCCTAAGAGGAAATGGGAGGTGAGTAGCTGAGCCAGGATTTGAACCTTTTTCAATATGGCAGCTGGGTGGTGCAGTGGCTAGAGTTAAGAGGTCTAGCATCATGAAGACTCATCTTCCTGAGCTCCAATCGGACCCCAGACACTTGCTGGCTGTGTGACACTGGGCAAGTCACTTATCCCAGTTTGCCTCAATTTCCTTATCTGTAAAATGAGCTGGAGAAGGAAACCATTCCAGCATCTTTGTCATAAAAAAGGGCGGATGGGGGCGTAGGGGTGGTCACGGCAATGAAATGAATGAATAATGCATTTCTCTTTCAGGCAATTTGAAGAGATGAAATGAAGAGCTTTGAAAAGCAGGGACTGCCTGTAAGTACAGAGCATTTACTTTGTCCCCTCAACTCATTTCTTGGGGCTGTGGGAGAAACAAAAATGCATGCCGTCACAAAGGGAGGAAGAAATCAGGCAGTTATGAGGTACCTACTATGTTCCAGGTTTTCCTGACTCCAGGCCCAGCACTCTCTCCACTGCACTCACAAACCACACCACTGAGTTTACAGTCTGGCTGGAGAGTCAATTTAAAAATGAAATGATCAGAAATGAAAGAAGGGCTAAACTGTATGGTTTCTAAGTGCAATAGGAGTTGAAAGAAGGACAAAGCCAGTGTGGAAAGACAAAATTGGATAAAGCTTCACGGAGGAGACAGGGTTTGAACTTGCCCCAAACCCATGCTATGTACTGTAATGAATATCTAAGCTTTGTGTTGGCCCCAGTCACTGGCACAGTACTGTATACACAGTAGGCCCTTAATTAGTGTTTTTGATGGCTAAGGGCAGATGATGTGGCTTTTGTCAATCACTTAGTCAATAAACATTTATTAAGAGCTCGCTATGTGTCAGGCAATGTGTTAGCTCCTGGGAATGCAAAGACAAAACTGAAATAATCGGTGCTCTTAAGGAGCTTTCCTGGAAGGGGGTGGGAGTGAAGAAGATGGTCCGAAAACAACGAGCAAACAAGACGGCAGAAAAAGGGCCAGATTGCTGAGTCCAGACGCAAGTGCTATAGGGAGTAATCAAGACAGGAGCATTGCCAGTTGCCAGGATGCTTTGCCCCATATTCTATATGGAGTAAGCACACGTGTACTTGCTAGACCTTGAATGGTCTGGATTTGGATCACTACAGGGGGAAGCCAATCTGAACAAGAGAGGAGAGCAAAGTTAAAGATACAGGATTGGCCAAGCTATATTACGGAAAGCAAGAATAGAACACTGGCTCAAATAGTAATGGAGGGGTTCAGTAAGAGCAGTAGAAGCCAAAACCAGAAGGGGATATTGGGACCAGATGGATCATAGAGGGCCATGACTGTCAAGCTAAGAACTTTGGATTTAATGCCCTAACAATCAGAGGCCATTTATACAGGCGGAATCTGAGATGGTTTAATGCAGTTTTAACAAGAAAGGAGCAATACAGGTTAGCAAGGCCTGCAGAAATCCATGCCAGGAGGGGTCTGCTCCTTTCTTACTCTGGCCTTAGTTGGTCTGTGTAGGACTCAAAGCTTCATATGCTGCTGTTTAGAATGAAGAAATTCATACACCCATCTCCATGCACTTTGATTGCTGGACCAAAATAGCCTAGCACCTGCTCACAGATAGAGATGCCTGGGAGATAATTTCAGCTTCCAGGGAAACTGCCCTGATTGGTGTTGATTTTTCATGACCTTCCTTCAGGCGAACACCTGGAGATAAGCACCTGATGGTGGAGGCAAGCTCCTGAGAGTGATATCGAGATAGGCAGCCAAGTTCAGGCAGGAGTCTTATCTCCTCAGGTGAGAAATCAGAGGCAGTGAGGGGAAGGGTGCAGGCCCCCAAAGGGCCTTGTAGACTTCCAGGTACTTGTACAGAAGGTTAGAAATTAACTGGTTAGTGAATGGGAAGAGGAAAGTGGATGGCATCATTGATAAGAGTTTTGCTACCAGGACTGATCTTAGAATGAATGTATCAGAAAAGTTTTGGATAGCTCCTGGCCCTCACATGTCTAGTCCACATACCAGTCTAAACTAAGCTACCATTCCAGCCTTATTTTCCTCCCACTTTCTTCTCTTACATGATTCTTCTGATACAGTCAACCTGGTGTATTCAATGCCCCTCCCCTCCACCCTGTACTTCCCTGTTCACCCCTTTTGTGTAGGCCTAGAATGCCACTGACTCTTCTCATCACCTTTATAAAATCCTCCTTCTAGGCCCAGCTCTGATCTCCTCTGTGCCTCCCTAGACCCTTCCATGAAGTCCTCCCTTACTAACTCAACACTGAGTGGTTAAGAATGTTGAATCTGAAGTTAGAGGCCTTAGGTTTTAATTCCAGTGTTGCAACTTACTATTATAGGGACCCTGGGCAGTCACTTCCCTCTCTGGCCTTCAGTTACCTCAATTGTAAAATGAAGAAGTTGCACTAATTGGCCTAGGTGATGTCTTTACCCTGTAAACCTATGATCCTGTGAAACTGGGATACTAGGGATCAAAGGGAAAGTGAGGAGGAACAGAGAAGCTGCATACATTTAACACAAAAGCAGTTGTTTCCAATGTAGAGGGAAAATATCTGTTATTTGGCATTGCCCATTCACACAGAGAGTCTGGCTAAATTTAAGTTAGCTTCTCTTTAAACAAATCTCTTCCACTAAAGACCTCTTCCAGTGTTTCATCCTGGTGTAAAGCTACATGACCCCAGGCTCTCAAAAGTCATGCAAGCAGAACATAAACCATGGCAGCAACTACTAATAAATCATTCGTCAGTCAACAAGCATTGATTGAGCACCTACTACGTACCAGGAAAACAGAATAAGCACTTATTAAGTACTATTGTGTGCCAGGCACTGTGCTAAATGCTTTACAAATATCTCATTTGATGCCCACAACAGCCTGGTGAGGTAGGTGGCATTATGATCCCCATCTGACAATTGAGGAAACTGAGGCAGGCAGTGGTGAATGGATGTAGCCAGGGTCACACAGCTAATAAATAACTGAGACTGAATTTAAACCCAGATCTTCCTGACTCCAGGCCTGGCACCCTATGCTCTTTGCTACCTGCACAACGAAATAGTTCCTTTCCTGAAGGAACTTAGGCATACTTATATAGGTATATACCAAATAGGTCCAGTTTGGGGAGGGAGGGCACTGGCAGGTTGTAAAGCCAAACATGAGCAGCTTTACAGAGGACTGATGCTGTAAACAGCTTTAAGGTTCTGATCACATAGTATAGTGAACTCTGTATTTATTCAGCAGTAAATTAAAGCAAAACATTCATAGAAAACCAAAGTACAGCATTCACAATGATATAACATGACAACTTATCACTAAAGTGGGCACATAGTTTTCACCAAAGTGACCACATACTTTTAAACAAAAGATATCATTCATTAAGTCCTTAACTCAATCCTCCTTAAGGAGCAAGCCTCCTTATGGAACACAAAATACAAAGGTCAAAGTTCTCCACCACAGATCATATTGTCTTAATCTCTCAGTCAAAAAATCTTCTTTCTTCTTGATAGATTAGTTCCCAAACATTCTTAACTCAATCATCCTTAAGAGGCACAAGGTATAAGACTACAAAGTTCTCCCACCCCTAGGCCACAGTAAATCATGATTTTCTCATTCAGCATTAAATACCCAAGGAGAGGTCTTTTCATTTTGACTCAAGGCTGGCTCCCAGATTCCATGGTTCCTCTTCCATGGGTCCAGCTCCTGCCTGAATCTACCCAAACATCACGTGGATTCACATGTGGGCAGCTCTCAGGAACTCGCCCAGCTCCTCGTCCAGTTCTTCATCCAGTTCCCATTCCATATTGAAGCTCACAGTGTCCAGTCCACCTCAAGTCCTTTGCAGTTTCTGTTTCTGGGAAGACAAAGCTTAACAGAGCCAAAACAACCTTCATACACATTGCTGGCACCATAATCAATTCACTATCTGCCTGTGAAATCAACACAGACTTACAAACAAGGTCTGAGAACTCAACAAAAATCATCAGTATAGTCCTAGGACCTCTGAAACCCTCCTCTAGGACTTCGGTAAATGAACAACAAGAAAATCCTCTTTCAGGGCTTCCAGTAAGGTCTCATGTCTTCTGTACAAAGTATCACAAACAAAAATCAGCAAAGACAGAACAGACAAATAGAGTGCTGGCCTCCACAACTATTCCCCTTCTCAGTTCTGCCCTCTCCCAGCTTGGGCTTCTCCTTATATATCTGGTCATTAACTCCTCTCTGTTCCTGTCTTTGGCAAGTCCCTCCCAATGTGGGTTTCATAAGTCTTGTTTCTTAAAAAATGCTTGATATAATCAAGAGAAAGACTCAAAAGAAACTTGAACTGAAACAAGGTGCTAAATAATTAAATAGCTGAAACAAGGTACTAAGTACTTCTTAGCTTGCCATTAGACAGGTACGGGGATCCAGAAAGGCATCATGTGGAAATAACCAAACCTTGGAGGAAGCTAGAGATTCTAAGAGGCAGACATCAGAAGACAGCATAATTTAGGCAAGGGGGACAGTCAGTGCAAAGAGATAGGAGATGGAATATTGTTGTGTGAAGGAAAAATGAAGGAAAAGAAGGCCAGTTTGGCTGGACCACACAATGTGAGAAGTAATGTGCAATAAGGTTGGAAAAGTAGGAATAACTTTAAATGCCATAGGAGTTTATACTTGCTCCCAGAGTTCATAGGGTAAAATATTGGCATTCAAGCCATGTGATGGAATCTTCATGTTTGACCTTGGGTGACCAGTCCACCTAAAGTGTCACCAGAAGGCTAGCCACAGGGAGATGAATTTCTTGGCCATAATCAACCATGCTGGCCACAGGGGTTCTGATCTGCATTGGCAGAGAAAGACAGAGCTATCCACATGGATGAAATCCCAGATCCTGGAAGCAGTGAAGTGAGTACTTTAAAACATCAGAGTTTCATTCTAATGGACGATTGGAACTTTGTAGCTCACTGTAATGTAAACACCCTGACTTATCAGAGCTCCATTCTGAATTGAGGCCAGCAATGACTCCTGTTGAAGGCTATTCTAATGGGAATGGCCTACAGGCAGGTGGCATCCAGGAGGTCAGCAGGTTCCCAGTGCCAGTCCTTCATCAAGGACCTAGGAAGACTAAGTATAAAGTGACAGAGGCATCATTTGCTGCAACATTAAAGCCAGTCTGGCACTACTCTCCCATTAATCAACCACCACGTAAACCCATTAGAGAATATGGCCTGTGGGTAACAGGATCAGAAAGCAATCCATGCACATACTGGTAAACTGGTCAGGGAAATGAAACTGATCTCTGTAGTTTGCTACCTTTGCTGATTGTACCATTTATTTATCCTTAGTCTAACCCACTGAGGGAGACTTTTGGGAGAAATTGATTCAGATCCGACAAACTGGCACCCCGATGAGGAAGATATTTAAAGGGCAGAGTAGTGCCATAGACAGATCTTTTTTCAAAAGTCTTGGATACAGCTTTGATCCACGTCTCTCCCTCCCCCTTTCTGAGCCTCTCTGAGGAGATTTATATTCAATTAGCTTGATTGGAGAAAATTACATGGCACTCATCTGCCCTGCCCTACTGCAATCCTGGATTTTGTGGCATCCCACTGAGCCATTGGCACTCTTGAGGTGGTGCTGGAAGTCTGAGGCCTGGGAAGGGACCAGCAGGAACCTTCCTGTGCTGGGTGTTGTGCCCACTCACACAGACTGAAAAACTCTTTAGGTCCAACACAATGTTCATGATGAAAGGTAGTGACAGGTCCAAGGTGACAGTTCCAAAAGAGAAGCAGGGAGCACCTGAAGTGTGAGCCTTAGGGAGGAGTGGAAGGGGGGCACCTTCTTCAGGATTTTGCCAAGGATTTTTCACATTCTAATCAACAGCTTAGAATAAAAGAATGTTAGCTTTGAAGGGATGTTAAATCTCATCTGAGCCTCAATCCTGACACCTCTTTCTCCTAGATACACTCTAGGTTTCATCACACTGTTTCTGCATCTCCTCCTACCTAACTCTTCTTTCTATCTTTGTCACACACACCCGAGGCTCTGTCCTGGGCCCTCCCTTCTTCTCCCTCTATACCATTTCATTTGTTGATCACATTAGCACTCATGGATGCAAATGTCACATTTGTGTAGATGATTCTCAAATCCATTTATCCAGACTTAATTTCTCTCCATGCATCTCCAACTACCCCTTGGACATCTTGGACTGGATGCCCTGTAGGCATTTCAAATTCAAAATGTCCAAATGGAATTCATTATCCTATTCCCCGCCTCCATCCATCCACCCTCACCAAAAAAAAAATACTTCCTTCTTCCCAACTTCTCTTAAGGGCACCCCCCATCTCCATAGCCACTCAGGCTAATAACTTCCTTATTATCATCCTTGATTCTTAATTCACATTCACCCCATATTTCCAATGTGTTGCCAAGTCTTGTTGTTTCTCTATCTCTCTAGGCACACAATGGCTATCTTGATGCAGATCCTCATCACTTCATACCTAGACTATTGTTTACTTTCTGGTTGGTCTCCCTAGCTTAAGTTTCTCCCCACTATAATCCATCATGACCTCAGCTGCCAAAGTGATTTTCTCTCTTTCTTTCTTTTTTTTGCTTTTTGGAGGGGAGAAGGTAGGTCAGCTTGGGTTAAGTGACTTGCCCAAGGTCACATGGCTAGTTTTGTGTTAAGTATCTGAGGCTGGATTTGAACTCAGATCCTCCTGACTCCAAGGCCTGTGCTCCATTCACTGTACCACCTAGCCGCCCTAAATGATTTTCTTAAAGTGCAGGTGTAACCACATCACTTTGCTACTCAAACTCCAGTGGTTCCCTACTACCTCCAAAATAAGATATAAAATCTTCCATTTGGCTTTTGAAGGCCTTCTTGAGTTGGCCTCTTTCCAGCTTTCCAGTTTTACCCTTAACTCTCCTCCATGTATTGTATGATTGGACAGCACTGGTCTTCTTGCTGTGCCTCACACGTGACAATTCATCTCCTGACACCTCGATTTTTAAGTGGTTGACTCCATGCCTAGAATGCCCATCCACGACCTCACTCTTGCCTTTCCTATAAGATTACCTTCTACTTACCCTTGTATATATCTTGTACATATATAGTTATCATGTCCTCAGTTATTTACATGTTATTTCATTCATTAGAGTGATCCAATGAGATAGTATGTGTAAAGGACTTTGCAAGACAAACTGTTAGATAAATGTGAGCTACTTAGCTAATAGTACTGGTGGTAGGAAGTGGGATGGGGATGGAGGAGAGGAAGAGAAGGAGAGGGAGAAGAAAGAAGAGGAGGAGAAAATCGAATCAAGGGTACAGATTTGACATAGCCTTAGTAAGATGAAAGTGTGTCTCTTTTTCATAAACAGAGGGGAGGCAGAGATAGTGATGATTGTAAGATGTTATAAGATGTGGAGGGGAGGAGAAGGTAGAGGAGATTATGAGCAATGACCTCAGTCTCAGTTCAATAAGTAGCAAGGTCACCTGTTGTAAATGTGTGGGGGCTGGGGCATAGTTTGGGGTGAGAGGTTTAGAATAGTAACAGTGGAGAATAAGATGGTAATGGGACAACTCTCCATCAGCACTGAGAGATCATTTAGAATGAGATTGGGTGCCATGAATACAAAGTGGACAAATTTAGCTTTTGTTATGACTTTCATCAGTGATGGACAGCTGATATGGAGAAGGCATGGAGGAAACATGCTTAAGTTTGAAGATTCATAGGTTGAGAATGGAGGAAGCTTAGGGCAAAAGATTCTAAGGCTACAGAGCCAGTGACATTAAAGTGGCCAGGTGTGTGGGTTTGAGATGCCAGTGAAGCCCGTGTGTGGTGTAGGGCAGTGGGGAAATGGAGGGAAAGTATAAAAGGAGGGACTTTGAGAATAGTGATGGTTAAAGGGACCAGAGACTCAGTCTTGAAGCAACCCTTAAGTCTTCTTTTTCCATCACCCCTTCCAATTAGTTACTGCACTTTATCAATTCCATCTCTAAAACATTTCCTACATCTGTCTCCTCAGTCACCACTCTAGTCCAAGCCCTTATCATCTCTCACCTGGACTTTTGCAATAAGGTCCTAATTAGTCTCCCTGATTCCAATCTCTTCTTTCTCCCAGTAATCTGCCACACAGCTGCTATATTGATTTTTCTATTGCATAGTCAGATCAGGACTACCCTATTGCCTCTAGGATGAGATACAAAGTCCTGGGATAGGCATTCAAAGCTCTTTACCGTTTCACTCCAACCTACCTTTCTTGACACATTACTTCCTCTCATGCATTCTACATTCCATCCAAAACTGGTACTTGTGCATAATACTTCACCTCCTGTCCCTATGCCTCTACACAAGCTGTTTGTCATGCCCAGGATGCATTTCCAATCATCTCAACCTCTTAGAACCCCTAGCTTTCTGCAGGATTCAATTCAAATACTACCTCTTACTGGAGACCTATCCTGAACCACCCAGTTGCTAGTGCCTTCTCTCTCTTTCTCCCTTCAATGATTGCATATAGTTTGTTTTTACTTATCTGTGTCTGTGTTGTTTTCCCCCAGTAGAATACAAGGTTCTTAGAGTGAGGTTAACTTTTTTTGTCTTGTTCCCTAACACAAAGAACAGTGTTTGTATATGGTTGGTGCCTAATAAATGTTTGTGGAATTAATAAGTGTATAAGTGAATGAGGGGAATAGCAGAAATGGTCTCTAATGAAGAGATTGCCAAGGGATGGAGTAAACTCAGAATAGAGTCAGCTTTCTATTAAAGGGAGGAAGTGGAAGGAATTTGGGTTAAGTTCAAGGATGTTGGGCAGTTTTTCAACAATGGAATGGGAAATTAGAAATGGCACTGTTGAATGATCTAGGCAATGGGCAAATCAAGTTGCCTGCAAAGGAGAGGGTTCATTAGACAAGGGATGAGGGGGTCAGTGAAGGTTGTACAGACATGCCACTTGCACTTAAGACAGTGAGACTAGATAACTGGGGACTCAGGAACCAATATATTGAGAAGTAAATTGCTGTGGTATTTATGGAATACCATAATGGTCCCATTAATGAAAGACTTAAAGAATCAATTTGCTGCAGACTTCTTGGCAGAATTTAGAACATTGGTGAGGTTTTTAGGAGGTTATTTCTTTAGTGTCTGCGGGCAGCCCTGCAGTGGAAAGGTGGGGGCAGCTCATTATTATACCTCTCCTAGTGTTCCAGAACCATGAAACCTCCAGGCAATAAAAGCCAGATCTATCATGATGAGCCTATCATGATTAGCTTCATTCATCTGGTTCCTGGCACTTCAGCCTTATAAAGCACTACCAAATGCTATAGTTCTGGTGGATGGTAATGGAGGTGGGCTATATAAGACCATAGGATTTAGAGATGAAGGGACCATAGGAGACCAACTAGTCCAATCTTGTTTTCTAGATAAAGACACAGCGAAAGGAGAAGTGATTTCTCAAGGTCAAACAGATATTATGTACCAGTGCTGAGATTTGAACATAAGTCTTCTGATTTCAAATGCAGTGCTCTTTCCAATCTACAAGGCTTCTTCCTTCAGAGGTTTGTTTTAAGATAAGGAAGAGAGGCACATGAAGATGGAAAGAGGGTCATAAAAGGAGATAAAGAGTGCCACAGACAAAGCTCATCTCTTTTATCATCTTGTGGTCCTTGTCTCTAGTAATTCTCTATTAGTCATAGTATTACATTGCCCCGCCCTCCCCCCCCCCCCCCAACACCCATGTATCTGGTGGATTGCCTAGGCCAGCATTTATTACCTGGTTCAATGGCTTCTCATTTCTCTTTGCAAACACAGAGATAGCTAAAAAGCTATTAGCTCCTCTCTTTTCCCACTTCCTAAGAATCCTCAGGAATCAACATAAACCAGGTGTCCAGAAGCTTTGCTGATTAATTCAGTAGAGAGTTTTGAAGCCTATTGATTAGGCAAACAGAACACTAACGAGTTGGATTGGTGAGCTGAGATACATCAATAGTTCGGATAAGCTTGAATCAGCGACTTCCATGGGTTACAGCTCAGGTAATTTGTCTTTATGTTTACTTAGCACTGACATTAAAGAGCACAATTATTCATTCACTTTCTGGGCTCCCCCCCCAAAAAAAGCCACAGCACCTTCAATATACTATTGATTGAGCAGAAACTCCTGCCTCTTTCACAAAGGAAAGAGATGAAAGGGAGCACAGAATTTCCTCTGTACCATTGGTACAGAGCCCTGGTTCTACATCTCTCAAAACCCCTCTAAAAACCACAGAAATGGGGAAAACAATTAGAAATTCATGTAATCTGTCCACCCAAAACACATTTCTAGCACTAAAAACAAAGCCAGTATGAATTAAATCTATATTAGATATTTTGAAAGGCATAATGTAGGAAAAAATAATAATCCAAATAATTATGTTTGTCTTTGGAAGGAAATAGGAGAAAATAGTGATAAATGTACATCAAAATCACTCAAGAATCTTTGCAAGACATAACAACTGAAACAACCCTGTTCAGTAACCTTCTGATAAATAAATATCAGTGAAGGCATAGGACGGGGAGAGATGTGCTCAAAGGATTTGTCCCTGTGAGGAAGAAGATTTACTATAGAGTCCAACTTGAAGAGGAATTCACCAAGGATAAAGAACTCTTTCAGATGTTCCTGTTTGCTAATGGCATTGTACTGGTTATATAAAGCCATGGAACATTGCAGAGTCTCCTGGAAAAGACTGAGAACTACTCAAAAGAGTTTGGTCTAATCATCCACACAGGAAAGACAAAATGGAAAAAGAGTATCTGTCAGTCAGATTAGGACATGAATATGAATTGACAACCTATAATGTACGTAATATCTTATGACAATATATTGAGTATGCAATACTGAGGACAAATAATATAGAGATGAACAATAAATTGGACCCAGAGTTGAACAGGAAGAGGAGAGTATGGTGGATTATCTTCCAGAAATTGCAAAGCTCTTTCAATGACCCTAAGATCCTCAGGAAAATAAAGCCAGTCTTCTTAACACCAACATTCTACCAGTGTTGCTAAATGACACTGAGATATGAGATACAATTGATTGCAAAAAATTCAGAATGAGTATCACACAAAGGACAATATAGCAGCATGTGGTCAGCATTAACAGGCTGCAATATATAAGTGATGAGGAACTTTATAAAAGAATAGGAGTAAAAGATGTCATAAAAGAAACAAGGGCTAGAAAGATGGTTTGAGATAGGGACTTGGCAAGGAGGACAGAGGGATAGCTGGAGTTCTCCACTGGTAGCCAGCCTCACAATGTTGGGAGGAAGCAAAACAGGCATTCAATACTTTGGTTAGACCCTCTATAGTGAACTTGTGGGACGAAATGGACAAGAATCACGTAGGATGGGCACAGAAGGTGTTTGATCTACATCAGGAGTTCTTCACCTTTTTTTAGTGTCATGGTGAAGTTTATGAACCTCTTCTCAGAATAATGTTTTCAGTGCATAAAATAAAACACATAAGAATAACAAGGAAACCAATTCTACTGAAATATAATGATCATGATATACATATTTATGTGTGTGTATGTACACATTTAAATTTCTGGACTCCAGCACAGGAACCCCATGGGATCTACATCCTAGGAAGGAACATTTAGGTTAAGAAGTTCCAAAAATCCATTTGAACATTTTTTGAGTATAAATATCTACACATATCTTAAGATGCTCACACCTTGGTACCCATTCCCAATTAACTGGGCCAGGAAGACTATCTTGGCATAAGAACCAATTCAGGGGAGAGCAGGAGAAGTCCCAGGTCACTGATCACTTTGGTTAATGCACTGGTGGGTGTTCAAGGGCTGCTAGCAGCTTGATTATAGCTGCTTCTGCTCAGTGACACAAGAACACTTTTCTAACAGAGCTCTTTATCACATATCTCACACTAGTTCAAAGTCTGTTGTATCTTGACTAACCTCAACAGGCTCCATCCTGTTGATGCTCTTTAGCATTATAAAGTAGTCTGACAACAGTATTAAAAAGAAGCCAAACGCTTTGGCATCAAGTCATAGAATCAGAATTTAGAGGTGTAGACTACATTAAGAGGGCATATAATCCAACCTTCTTGTCTTGAAGGTGAGGGAACTAAGGACCAGAGAGAAGAAGTGACTAGCCCAAGAAGCAGAGCCAGAATTCAAACCTAGGTCTTCTAAGTATTAGTATGATCATGTTACTCTCCTGCCCTAGGTCTTTAAAGGGCTCTTTATTACAAGTTCTTCTCAATCTGGCTCTGACATACCTTTCTAGACTCACTGAACATCACTCACCTCTTTGAAGTATATGCTTTTGCCAAACTAGCCTACTGACTATTCCTTGAACTTGGCATTTCAACTCATCCCTTTCCATAGGCTGTCCTCTATACCTGTAATGTGTTTTTTTTTTCACCTGCATCTCTTAGAATTCTTGGCTTCCTATAAAGCAGAGGTTCTCAACCTGTGGGTTATGTTCAATTTGTAACAATGAAAATACATCCTGAATATCAGATATTTTCATTATGATTCGTAACAGTAGCAAAATTACGGTTATGAGGTAGTAACAAAAATAATTTTATGGTTGGGGGTCACCACAACATGAGGAACTGTATTAAAGAGTCACAGCATTAGGAAGGTTGAGAACCACTGATCTAGAGTCTTAGCTGCTTCCAGAGAGGTAGAGACTAACTTGGATGTTCACTCTCTTGTACCTGCCTTTTCCCTTCTAAACAGGAAAGTTTTTGAAGCAATTTTTAAATATTCTAGTCTTGAAAACAGAAATCATTGGTTTTTAGACAAAGGATAATAAGAATAATAAGGGAAATTAGTTTGGCTATTTCCCTCACCTGGAAAGCTTTCGCTCATCCTATTTATTAAAAGTCTGCTCATTCTTTTAGGGCCAAAACAAGCCTCCATATTTTCCATAGAACCTTTAGTGAAAACTCTAGTTTACATAGATATTTTCTTCTCTAAAACTGTTTCTTACAGAATCATAGTCACAGAATCTTGGAATTGCAAGGAATCTAGATTGTTCTCTTACCCAGTGTAGAAATCTCCTCTATTATGTCAATTAACAGTTTGTTACCTGTTTTCTGCTTGAATGCTTCCAATGACTCTGATCTCATTACTTAGTGAAGTAATCTATTCCATTCTTGCACAGATTTTCTTAGAAAGTTATCCCCTTTGCTGAGACAAAAATCTTCCTCCATGTAACTTCTATCTACCAGTTCTGATTTTGTTGACTAGAACTGTGAAAAATCCACTTAATTTCCTATAACAACTCTTCACATATTTGAAGACAGCAATCATGCCCCTTCCTCAGCCATTTACTATAGTCTGTGCCTCATTGTTTTTGTTGTTGTTCAGCCATTTTTGAGTTGCATCCAACTCTTTGTGACCCCATTTGGGGTTTCCTTGGCAGAGATGCTGGAATGGCTTGCCATTCCCTTCTCTAGTTCATCCTCCAGATGAGGAAACTGAGGCAAACAGGGTTAAGTGACTTGCCAAGGGTCACACAGCTAGCAAGTGCCTGAGATCAGCTTTGAACTCATGAAGATAAATCTTCTTGACTCCAGGCTTGGCACTCTATCCACTATGCCACCTAACTGCCCTACTATGCCTCATAACTGTGCTCAATCAAGAGTAGTTGAACTGAATTGAGAATGATTGGCCCATAGCATGGAAAGGACCATAGTGAAATGATGAGGCTAGCCAGGCTTAAGGTCCCTTTCTCTCTGGCTATCCCTATCCCCTACTTTTCTGAAGTTGACTAAGGTGACATTTTCAGTCCGCCAGACAGGGCCAACATCTCTCAAATGCTTATTAGGTCCCATATTAAGTCCTAAGGAGACATTAAGACAGTGTTTCAATCCTGAAAAATAGCACAACAGATGTAAAGAGAGGGACTCAAGTCACAAGTAACCAGACAGGGAGAAAAGGACCAAAGAGAAGTCTGCCCATGAAACCACAGAGATGGGTGCTACAAATAGAGTGAGATACACAGAAGGGAAGGATCAAGAAAGGGGGAGATCAAGAACAGGAGAAAATAAGCCAGGAATCGGGAGCGTGAACAGGGGCTAGGGAGATCATTTGCTTTTGAGTCCCAGAGGATGCATTAAGTTTAATGTAGAAAATGACTGACAAATTACTAGGTCACTGAGTGTGAAATTTATATTTTTTGCTTCGTGCTTTTCCACTTCCTATAATTGTATCGACCTAAACAGTGAAAATATTGCTATTGTCCTCTTTATGGCTTCTCCAAAAAAGGAATTGCTGTGTCTCAGTGGATTTTTTTTCCTGGATAAATCTTTTTCTTGTGATAAATAAATCTCCTAATAGGGTCTTATTTAAATAACACTGCACTGGGAGTGAGGTAGAAATCAAAAGATGAACCATCAACCCTGGTAATAGGAAACTGATGTGAGTCAGTGGCATTACCGCATCCTAAGAAGCCGCATCAATTAGGAACCTAATGTGTGACTCATCACATAAACCATCCTACCCACACACCTCCCATGCTCCCACTATCGATTCTTGTCCAGGTATCTGGAATTAAATAGAGCTCCTAATTACCAAGTGTACAGAGACAGCACAGGCCTACAGTGCGGACAGTGAACCACAGCCACATCCCAAGGAATTTCATTGCAGTGTTGAACATGCCACCATGATGACCTTGAGTTTGGAGTGTGTTTATTTTTTAATCAGCCCTATCTGTAGAGGAAGAGAGACATTCTTCAGAATCAGAAACAGCAATGGCTGAGTACATTTCAATGGCTCATACCCTAATTTCTAGGGCTCTCTTGCATCCACTTCTGCGTGACTTTTGTTTACTTTGGAAAATATTCTGTGACTCCATGGGCCTTTTCCTTAACTCATTTCTCCATAAAAACAGCTAAGTTCCATTGCTAGCTTCCCTGAAGTTTACTTATTTGTAAAATGAGATGTATTTGTGTTAGGGCTAGAAAAGGGAACTGAGAAGGAGGCAGCTTAGAAGACTATATTGTGAAGTCCTTTCAAGAGTCAGCATCCTGTAATTCCAAGATGTACTCATCCGTCAATGATTTGTTCTGAATTCTTAGCTGCTACTACCACTTGTCTGGTGCGTAATCAGATACTACTTTGTATAACCAGACCATTTCTCTTTGTCTTACCTTTTGAACTAGATTGCGTGCTCCTTATATTTTTTATAATATATTATATTCCTTTTTCTATCCCCCACAGGACCCAACCTGGGCACTAAGTGCAGAGTCGTCACTCAATAAATATCTGTTGATTCATTGACAGATTGACTGCATTTGATTGCTTCTAATTATTCCTACTATTTTAAAATGGTTATTTTAAACTTCCCCATCACTGCCTATAGCCTCATCTTCACTGATGGATTTGTGCATCACCTGTCACCAAATTACCTAGGTATATAAAATACTTAGAGATGGTTTTCTGGTCCCTCTGGGTCATAATTTAGCTAAGTTATGCATAGCTAGTTCTCTTAACCTTCCTCTATGTTCCACTTCTTGCCTTTTAGTTTTTTACAATCTAGAGGAGATGGTATCTTAGATAATTCAAGGGAAACATTTGGGAAAGGTCCAGGAGAGTATTGTAACCGAGATGGCTTACGTTTGGGCAGAACTTCCATTCTTATTGCTTTCACTGTCTCAAAGACAATGTAGCAGACTTGAAATGCCCAGTGGAATATATAAAGGACAGTTGTATGGCTGCTTTGGTCTGCCCTTTGCCATGTTCCATGATTGATATGCAGTATACTGCTGATGTAGGCCATTCACACTTTTCCATGCTACCCAGGAGATCTGAGGAAGGCAATCCACCCATCAAAACAAGGAGAAAAGTGATAGAAATGGCTCTTCTAGTCAACAAAATCAGTTTCTACTCCTATACTGCCACCAAAGTCCCAAAATATTTTCTAGGGAATATCATGAGACACAAATGATGTTGGAAGACAAAGATTATGGAAAAATGAAAAAAGTCAGTCTTGGAATGGGTCTTCGTCCACCAAATTATGCTGAATTTTCTCTCATTAGTAATTAGAGTAATTTTCTCTCGTTAGAAATACAACCTGTGTATTTCTGATTAAGACAAGCCCTCTGTTGAACTGACATACCTTTCAGATATGACCTCCTATGGCCAATTGGACAGAGGAGATCATTTGAAGTGTGTGTGTGTGTGTGTGTGTGTGTGTGTGTGTGTGTGTGTGTGTATTTTCCAGGAGGAAACAATCCTACTACAATGAAAGACCCATATAAGGTAGCTCTCTATACTACAAATGCTTTAGGTCAAATCAAAACTGATTCATAGCACAGATAGTCCATCGCCATTAAAAAAAGCCAACATATCAGTAGGGTCCTACTGTATGTCAGTTGTTGAATCCATTTCAGACAATGAGCAATGAAAAATGGTGAGACAGCCAGCTGATTCAAAGAAGGTTCAAATAAACAGGAAGCAGTACGTGTAATGAAGAGACCTCCTTACAACGTGATTTCTAGTCTGGGATCTGCCAGTGAAATGGGCTTTAGTTTCCCAATCTGTGAAATGGGGCTAGAAGTTCCTGACTTTAGTTCCTCACAGGTTTGTTGTGAGTATCAGAAGAATCATGGAAAGAACAAAAAGAGACCTCTTAAGTCACTTAATTTAGCTCTCTCATTTTACAGATTAAGAAACTGAACCCAAAGAGGGTGAGTAGCCTGACTCAGATGAAATTATTGACTATTAGAACAGGAAGGGGCTTAAGATGTCACCTAGTCTGAATGGGATGAGGGATGTGCAAGCATTTCCAAAAACAGAAGCTATGAATAATAATCATGAGTAATTTTAATAGATTTCCACAAATGTCTTATATGACAAAAAACTAGGTCTGTGTTGCAAAGTGATTTCCCATAGAGTGATAGAACACAGTAGTTCAATTAGCACCCACTCTCCACCAGACTTCCCAATAAAATACCTTTTGGCAGGGCTGAGATACAAATGTGCTAGGCATAGTGCCTGATGTCATCCCTTTTCTGCAAGGAACACTGTTGCTTTGTCCTTGGTGTGACTTACCCATTCCTTAACCAATATCTCTTGCACTACAATTGCTACAGGTCAGAAAAGTCCCTGGACTGCCTGGCAGTAGGTTAGGAAAGCCTCAGAGATCAGGGAAGACTGTCCGATGGGGAGCAGAAATCTCAGCCAAGATATGGGGATGGTAGACAATGCACTTCTGTGGGTATTGGCTAGATTCTGTAGCCTGAGACAGAAATAGCAAAGAGTTTACAAATGGTGGTGATAAGCAGGGTCAGACTTATGAATAATCCATGTGAAGCTATGGGAAAGCAGAAGGCAGCCTGAGGGCACTGAGTGCCCTGGAGGCAAGGGTTAGGGTGGGCACAGCAACAGGATCTGGAAATATGCTAAAAACAAATGAAAATTTCACCAAGAGCTAGCTCTATAGATAAAAAGAATATCCCTCTCTATCTATAATGAAGTCATTTTGAAGTAGGGGAGTATTGGAGGACCTGTATTACCATCAGACCTCAAACTTCAAAGGCTCAACAACTTCTTCAGTGTGTTTGTTCCCTTTGTCTCTGAGGACTACAACCTCTCCATATTTTGGGGCAGGGGGTTTTAACCTTTTTTTATGTCCTGGAACCCCTTTGGAAGTCTAGTGAAGCTATGGATCCCTTCTCAAAGTAATGTTTAAAAATTCATCAACATATAAGATTACAAAGGCAAGCAATTATAGTGACATAGTTATCCATATATATTTACATATGTTGTATATGCTTATATATGCATGCATATATGAGAGAGAGAAGAGAGAGAGTGAGAGAGGAAGAAGAAATTGATTTAACGGAAACAGTTATCCAAATATACATAGGTATTTACATATATAATACATGCAGGCATATACATGAACGAGAGAGAGAGAGAGAGAAAGAGAGAGAGAGAGAGAGGGAGAGAGAGAGGGAGGGAGGGAGAGGGAGAGGGAGAGGGAGAGATTGGAGTGAAGTTCATGGACCTCAGGTTAAGAATCTTTCATTAGGAACTCAATGAGCTGCTAAGGTTAAAAAAATTCATCACCTGGTAACCAACTCTCTTCGAATTATCATGAGATAAAGTGCTACAGGAAATAACTTCCCCTTCATTTAAAAATAAATCAATTTTTCATACATTATTTTTCACCTTGTACCTGCACTAGAATGTATATGTATGTTTTGATTCATCAACTATATTATAGCTCCTTGGGGTCAAGGTCCACGTCTTAGACCCTGCAGATGTGGCCTATGCTGCCTAGCACGGGGCTGGGCACTAAGTAAGTACACAATAAGAACTTCTTCACTGATTTTTGATTGATGGACAGAACGGAACCTCATTCCAACAGTGACAGCTTCTATAGTAGAATTTGGTATAAGGTGAAGTATATACTGCTCCCGGTCAAGGGAAGGTTGTGAACTCAAAAACCGAAAGACTATGTCAGGAGAGAGCTTCAGTTGAATTACTTCTAACTCTTCCCTCTCATTCATCCATATGTCCAATTAGTTGCCAAGTTCCATCGATTATTCATGTGGAATCCTGAGTCTCTTCCCCTCCACTCACAAAGCCACCACACTAGTTCAGGTGCATATCAACTTTCACCTAGACTACTATGGTAACCTCTTAATTGGTCTCCCTGCTTCCAGTGTCTAGCCTTCCAAACCAATCTCCACAGGGCTGCCAAATTGATATTCTTAAAGCACAGGTATGACCATGTCACTTCACTACTCAAAAATCTTCAGTGGTTCCCTATTGTCTCTAAGAGAAAATGCAGAATCTTTAGCCTGTCATTTCAAGCCCTACCCAGTCCCCAGCTCCTACTTCTCTTTCCAATTTCTTTCACACCCCTCTATTATACTAAAAAGGCTCTGATAGCTGCATTCTATACATGACATTCCATCTTTCTGGGCATTCCACTGGACTCATGTCCTCTAAGGTGACTTCTAAATCTATGCTCCTTGTCTGTAATCCTTGTCTTTGCAGGCTATTCTCCCCCGTGTCTGGAACGGGCTCCCTCCTCATCTACCTCTTAGAATTTCTTGCTTCTGGTGAAAGCACAGTTTAACTGACACTTCCTGTATTGGGACTTTCCTGGTCCTCTCAAGTGTCAATGCTCTTTCCCTCTTAAAATGACTTCATATGTTGTAATTATCTGCATAAATTCCATGTGCCCCGTTAAGATGTAAGTTCTTTGAGTGAAAGGGCTATTTTATTTTTTGTCTTTGCATCCCCCAGGATAGGATGCCTCATATACAACAAGAATTTTTTAATTGAATTGAATTCATAAGGCAGTCCTTGGACAGTGAAGAGGAGTAATTGACACCCACATCAGCTGATAGGGTCAGGACTTCAGCAAGTCATTCCCCTTCTGGTACATATAGAAATGTGGCTCATCGGTTGTTCGCACTTTTTCCCCCCCTTTTCATAATTACTGAATTTCTTGAGGTCAGCTCATGTTTCTCCTACCACCACCCCAGTGACCCCTTGTTCAAGAATGCTGGGAGTCTTCTAATACAGAAACATCCCAGTAGAATAAGACACAGCAGCACATACAACCCAGTCTTCTTATCATCTGACAAAGTGTCCCCTCTGCAGCCTCCGTGGGGCTGGAACCAGTCAGTTGGAATCTTAGCAAGTTAGTTTAGATTTTCATCATCTCATGGTACCCAGAATCTCTGAGACCCTTTGATTACACAGAAGGGGCGACCCGGAACACCCTTACTAGGTCAGTTTCTCTGGAACACTTTCAAAAGGGCTCATAAAGGCAAGAGCCGAACCCTTTCAGCAGAAATTAAATCACAGCATTTTATTTTTATCAGATACCCACTATCATTTTTCCCCTCCCTTCACTGCCATGAAAATTGAGAAACTGGGAATCCAATTACAAAGGCAAGATAAAAAGGAATGATAGTAAAACATTTTAATTGGATGGAAGAGACACTGAATCGTGCTCTCCTGCTCTCTGCTCCAAACACTCCACCCGTCACAGCTACTCAGGCAGAGGTCATTGGAAATGGGAATGTTAAGGTGATGGAGACAGAGATGGAGAAAGAGGCAGGGAATGCCATCCTGGTATTTCAATCAATAAGGCAGTCCAATGTTCCTTCCCTCCACTGCCCCCCCCCATCCCCCCACCCTGTGGAACTGATAATTTTCCAAGTCTAAGGAGTAACTGTGCTGACACTTAGAGTGGAACCCAAACAAAAAACACCCATCTCCTTCATAGGGTATCTTAATTGTGTGAATTTAGAGCAGGTGGTGCTTGGGTGATGTGACCATTTATTTTTTAGATTAACTCCGAAAGAAGAAGCATGACAAGGTGGAGGCAAGACTGGGCTGGAAGACAGTTTTAGTTATTTGGGTTCTAGTCATGACTTTGCCACTGACTAGCTATGAGACTTTAAAAAAGTTGCTCTATCCTTTTGTTCTACCTGAGCCCCAATTTTCTCATCTGCAAAATAGAGGAGGGAGGGGATTAAGTGCTCTTTAAGGTACATTCCAGTGAGAGCATTCTATGGCTCTGGGAAGTAGCCTCCAAGAGCCTCCCACTGCAGTTAATTATACGTGAGGCGACTCAGAAAAGTCATAGAAACTCTCAATTTGGTTTCTAGAGCTGTCTGGGTCCAAATAAATCTGAGAGGACCTGGGTGGCGACTCTTATAACCAGGAGTCCTGGAATCAGCAAGTCAAGATAGATGTAACATCTTGGGTAAAAGGTTCTGAGAATATCAGTGGTTATGACTAAAGTTTGGAGAATAAGCTCTAGTCTAGGAAAGAGTTAACAGAAATAGCATCATTGACTCAACCATTATGATTTCAATGGGATTAAAGGAAGGGGTCCAATATGAAACATGTGAAAGTGACAGGGCTTGGTAACTGAATAGATGTGAGAGGAGACAGTAGAGGAAAGAGTCAAACCTAAGACTTCTAACATCTCTGACACTACCACAAATGCCTCATCCAGGCCTTTCCTTGGGTAGACATAAGACTGTGGCTATAAAGCTGGAAGGGGCCTTAGACAACATTTACTCCAAATGTTTAATTTTGCAAATGAGGGGCTGAGGCTGGGACATATTAAGTGATTTACTCACGGTCACAAAGGTACTAAAGTAACAGATCCAGAATTCGAATTCAAGTCCTCTCACTCCAAATTTTTCATTCTTTTCACTGTACAACATTGTATCCTATATCTCTTCCTGGGGTTACAGCACCCAGTAAATGACTTAACTAAGCTAGGATCCTTTTTCAAAGTAGAATCCTTGCCCTGCATTATATTAAGAACTAGGTAAAGAATGCCAATTAGCCCCTTGGGGAGGGGAGAGGAGCTGAATTATGGAAATTCTAGGCCTGTTAAATGGACTCAGAATCTATTAATCCACCTCACATCACTTCTGTCATCAGCTTCCCACTAGTCTAGAGATCAGTAGTTGTCAGGGTGGTTGAAATGTACAAAGCATATTAAGATTCACAAAATATTTCACACACATTATCTCATTTGATGCTCATAGCAGACCTAAGAGGCAGATGCTATTATTATTCTATTTTTATAGGCTCAGAGAGCCTAGGGACAGACAACCTGAAGTAGAAGTCAAACTCAGGTCCTTCCTGATTCCAAGTCTATCATTCTATCCATGATAGCCAGCTGATGCAGTGGACAGAGTGCCAGGTTTGGAGTCAGAAAGACCTAACTCAAATCCAGTCTCAGACACTTACTAACTCTATGACCTTGGTCAAATCACTTCATTTCTATTGGTCTTAGTTTTCTTATCTATAAAATGGGGATAATAATAGCACCACTCTTCGAAGGCTGTGGTGGGGATCAAATGAGAAAACAGCTGTAAAGTGCTTAGCACAGTACTTGGCTCACAGCACTACAGAAACGTTATTTATTATTATTATTATTATCAATTATTATTATTATTGTGTTCTGCTACCTCATAGACTTCCAGACCTTAGAAGTATTCCAATTCACACCCTTCATTTTACAGATACGCAAACTGAGGCCAAGAGATGTGAATTGCTTTCTCCAAATGTCACACTTTCAGTTAGTGATAGAGCCCTTACTGGAAGCCAGGCCCCCATTCCTGGTTGACTGATCTCTCTATGCATTGATTCCTGCTGCCTTACGTGTCTTGGGAATCCCTCTCATTGCACCCTAGCTGAATTACATTACAACCCTAATTAGAACACCAACCATTGATTTTTCACAGCACTTCCCACTTCATTTGATTAATAACTCACAATTATATAGCACTCTAAATTTCAAAGAATACATTCCTCACAATGACTCTGTGAACAGGCAATTACAAGTATTATTATGGCCATTTTACAGATGATGAAGCCCAAGTTAAGAACATGGCCCAGGGTCACACAACTTGTAAGAGTTCGAACCAGGATTTGATCTCAGGTCTCTCTCTTGACCCCAAGTCTCTTTCCACTGAACTGCATTTCTTTATGGTGAGCCTTTATGGATTATAATGAGAATAATCTGATAGAAGAAGGGACAAAAGGCCTTGAGAAGTTGAATAAATTGCCTAAATTCACCCAAGAAATTAGTGGGAGATAGATATTAGGACACATGCCACACTTCTAGACATTTCTGTAAAAAGACCACAAACAACTACATTAGTCTACCATCTACTCTCTATCCCTTCTCAAGAAACTCAGTATAAGACTCAGAGTCTTCCCATCTCTCCCAATCCCTGCATACAGACTTGGTAAGTTCAATATACCCTTACGATTCTAGCTTGCTCCCATTTCCATACTAAAATGATGCTGTAGGGGGTCCAACAACTTCATTGATCTGGTCCACTACAAACACCAGCTGTCTAATCCTAACTACAACTCATTGCTACATGGTAAATATTCAATTGTTTACTGATTCATGTCCTCCACAGTGAATGTCTGAAATCCTTCTCCCTTCAAGCCCCTACACTTAAAAGTACCTCTATCTGTATCTCAAATGTTACTTCACTGGGAAAAAATGGAGGCCATTAATTGAGAACTCCCTTACTAGTAGAGTATAAATTCCCTGAGGCTACCTTCAAGGAATGTTTTATTTTTGTCTGTGTATCCCCAGGACCTAGTGTAAAGTCCAGCTCTTTGAAGGTACATTATACATACTTATTTGGTTCATAGTTGATTGATCAATAGATTTTCAGACATATTATCCTCCTTTGTTTTGATTTTTGGTCATGTTATCCTTCCCTGAGATGGTCTATACCTACCTTTCCCATTTCCGTCCACCCACTATTACTCGGATCAAGTCCTACATCCTCCACAAAGCTTTCAACCAATTAATAAGCATTTCTCAAGAACCTGCTCTATGCCAATCACCGTGCTAAATGCGAGGGTACAAAGACACAAATGAAACCAATTCTGTCCTCAAGGAACTTACGATACAGTCAGAGGATATAACAGGTACAGATACAGGCAGATACAAAATAAATGTCAGGTAGTTTTTCAGAGGAGGAATCAGCAGCTTAGATTAGGAAGGATTCACATACAAGGAATCACTTGAGGTAGACCTTGATGGAAACCAGTGATTCTAAGAGAGGTTGAGGAGAGGAGGGAGGGTATTCCAGGGAAGGAGATCAATCAGCATACTACTAATGCAACTACTACTACCACTGACTAACAACAACTATAATAATTAGCATTTAAACTGTACTTTAAGGTTTGCAAAGTGCTTTACAAATCTCATTTATTCTTAGGACAACCTTGGGAAGCTGTTAGTACTCCCATTTTACAGAGGAGGAAACCAAGGCTGAGAGGGGTTAAGTGATTTGCTCAGAGTCATCCATCTAGTATTCATCAGAGACTGAATTTGAACTCAGGTCTTTGTGCCCCAAGATCCAGAGCCCTATTCACTGGGCCACCTAGATATCTGGAAAGGCAAGGAGACATGAAGTGAAGAGCAGCCCTGTGGACTGGAAGGAAGATGGCCAGTTTTACTGGACTGGAGTATACATGAAGGGAACGCTATTCATGTCATGCTTGTCTGTCCTGAATGACAGATTAAGCTCCATCTAAGAAGGGAAAAACCATGTACTCCCTTTCTTGGGAATCTCCCTTATAGTGTCAAGCCCAGAGATATTGTAGACGTTCAGTAAATAGATACTTGTTTACTGAACGACTGAATTAAAAACAATACTCTCCACTTATTTTCCAAGTTGCCATTGATAATGGTTAGCACCGCAGAGTAGTAAGAAATAAAATTAGTATGGGACCATTTGACAGAGCCTTAAATTGTAGGTTATGGAATATGGATTTTGATGGCATATACAATGGGGAACCATTATAGCTCCTTAATGCTACAGTTCTTTGTGAAATCTAGGGCTAATGTAAGAATCCCAAAACATCTGTCTAGGATAGGAAGCCAACCTGAATCCTCCAGATGTTACTTAGAGGCCTGGAACTTGGACTCTGGGACTTGTGGGAGCACTCGTACTGCTGTGAGGGAGATGAGGTAATATAGGAAAGGAGGTAAGATTCACAGGGAAAATAGCTGATTTTTTTTAATGGAAGCATGGGGAATATCTTCTGAGAGGAGTCGATTTAGAAGTTCTGAACATTGCACTCTAAGTATCAGAATCACATAATGTTAGCAGTGGATGGGAACTCAAAGGTCATCTTGTCCACCCTCCCTCCCAGCTCGGAATTATTAGGATTTCTCACTTCTTCCAGTGGAATATCTTATTTTGCAGGGGTCTCTACATCACTAAGGTTCCTGCCCATAAGACAATTTTCTCAGCCCAAACACACTTTTTTCATTTTATTTCTTTCTCCTTAAATCGCTATTTTCCTTAGACATAAAACAATGCAAGAACCCAACCAGGTGGAGCCTTTCTGCTGTGCCTCCTTCCAAAACTATACTTATCTAATTAATTGGTTTATTTTCAAAGCCAGGACTGGCAGGCACTTGCTTCTTTAGGGTCTTGCTATACCTGCCAAAATCAGCCATGTTAAAGGCCCATTTTATAGCCAGGATTACAGCCACCTCCCCAGTTCTGAATAGCTTGGTGAGAAGGAAGCCAAGTCACAGATTAGGCCATTTTCTCCTCATTATCACCTCATTATGTTTGAAAATGACCTTGGGAGCTAACCATTCCTTCTACCTGCTCTGGTAGTGACACCACCCCAAAAGCCTGTGATGAGCATAATCAGTACAGGAGCCAAAATCTACATTCACTTTGTGAACTTTCTGCCCACTGACCAATTGATTTACTCCATTGAATCAAAGAGGCAGCTTCAGGTCTCCTGGCTGAAAGCAGAAACTCCAAAGGTAAACTAGAGCTTTCCAGACAGCTAAGGGTTAAACCATCATTTAAAAAAAATTAATTGTTATTCATCTTAACAATTGAGGACAAAGCTCTCTCTAAAAACCTTTATCTTAATGACCCAAGTATATCCTTATGAACATCTATTATTATACTTTGCTACAACACAATTTTGTCCTAAAGGACTACAAGCTGTGAGCTCTACTAACACGCTGAATGGCCTCACAGCACTGTTGTTTTGCTGTTCTCATGCCTGCTTTTTATAGTTTGCCTCTCTATTTCCTTTCTGTCAGCTGGCATTGATCACTTCTCCACCACTATCAGAATGCCAACTTTAGCAGACTATCCTCTCTCTTTTAATCTGCTGCAGACTTGAAAAATTGATGATAGTGAAAAAATAATATTTAGATAGCTGCTTATGGTTTTTGCCTCACAACAGCCCTGTGAAGTAACAAAGACTGTAGAACTATGTGTAAAGAATGTATAGATGCTCTATGACAGCTTTCTTATGAAAAGAATGTTTAGTGTGTGACCCATCCAATGTATGGGATATTTTGGCTGCTCAGAGATCTCTCTTCTGTACTTCTTGGGTCTCAGCTGTGTTCCAAAGAGGTAAGGTTTCAAAAAGAGGTTTTCAGATAAGAACTATGTCACATAGTGAACAAGTCAAATACTTACAATTCTTATTCTTGGCTTTTCAGCTTCAGAAAGGTATAGAACCCTGGGAGAGGGTCACAGTAGAGTCACAAAGATAATTAAACCACTGAGAATGAAGATCAGGATACTGAGGTTGAGATAAATCATATGAATTTGTGTATAAGTGAAAACAGGTTAAAACATACATCAAATGTAGTCTTTCAAGGGAAGACAAAGAAAGTGTGCAAAAAAAGGGGAGAGAGGGAGAGATGGAGAGAGAGGGAGAGAAGTAAAGAGGGAAAGGGAAGGGGAGGGAGAGGGAGGAGGAGAGGGGGAGGGGGAGGGGAGAGGGAGGGGAAGAAGAAGAGAGAGAGAATATGAACACATTTTGCCTATGAAAGGAAAAAGGGAAAATAATTCTGGCTGTCCTGCTTTTGCAAAGGTGTAGATGTTTATGGGTTGATTCTACACGTACAAAAAGGTATATAGGCATAGGAATATTAGATGTAAATGTATATACATATTTATATTATGCAACCATTTTATTCTAGCACCATCTTGCTGGCATGTCTTCCTTGTGCCTCACTAGTTGCCTCTCAATGTCACTGTTTAGCATCAGTGGGAGAGAGTGATGTAGATTACCCCAAAGCTCTATTTTCTAGGAACAGAAGTGTGCTGATAAATGTTTAGCAACCATCCTGGGGGAGGGGAAAGGGATATATATCTAAGATTCACTTTTAAGTTTAATCTTCATTATTAACACTTTTTAAAATCTATACAATCAACAAAACCACAAATCAAGCCCTGAATTGCAGCCATTACCAATTTCCTATGTGTAAATGCTCATACCTAGAAGACTTCAGTTTGCTCACCTATAAAGTAAGAGAATTAGACTAGATCTCTAAGGCCCCTTCCAGATCTAAAACTTATGATTCCAAAGATCCAAGATGTCTTTGACTACGAGGCATAATTAATGATATTACTGAATTTGGAAAGGAGAAGGCTCAAGTTGAGAAGAGGAAAAATGATGTAACAGTACTCTTTAATTCAGTAATAGGATAAAAAGATAAGGGAAAAAAAAAGACTAGCTATGCCTTTAAAGATATAGTAGGGCTCTTCTCTTCCGCGGTGGCTCCGAGGTCAAAATGAAGTTCAATCCCTTTGTGACTTCTGACCAAAGCAAGAACCACAAGAGGCATTTCAATGCCCCTTCCCACATACTGAGGAAAATTATGTCTTCTCCTCTTTCTAAGGAGCTGAGACAGAAGTACAATGTCCGTTCCATGCCCATTCGAAAAGATGATGATGTCCAGGTTGTTCGAGGACACTACAAAGGACAGCAAATTGGCAAGGTAGTCCAGGTTTACAGGAAGAAATATGTGATCTACATTGAGTGTGTGCAGCAGGAGAAGGCTAATGGTACAACTGTCCATGTGGGCACTCATCCCAGCAAGGTGGTTATCACAAGGCTAAAGCTGGACAAAGATCGCAAAAAGATCCTTGAGCGAAAAGCCAAATCTCGCCAAGTGGGAAAGGAAAAGGGCAAATATAAGGAAGAAACTATTGAGAAAATGCAAGAGTAGAAATTACATGGCTATAATTAAATTTCTAGAATGAACAAAAAAAATAAAGATATAGTAGGGAAACAGGTCAAATGATCAGGATTTCAAGGATCATAGGATGACAGATTGAGAGCTAGAAGAGGACTTTTATGTCACCTAGGCCACTCCCCCCATTTTACAGATGAAGAACTAAAGCACAGTTCTTCAGGGTCACATCACACTCTGTTAATGAATGGATAATGGAAGGTCAAGATTGAGTGAAGAACAGCCTTCTCTGCAGAGCCTCAGACAACAGCTTTAAAACCAAGTCTTAGGGGTGGGGTGGGATTTGTGGGACTCTTCAGTACCTATGATCCTGTCTTAAGGGAGCAGATTTTCTGTGATTCTATACTGTAATTATTGTGGGTTCTTATTCAAAGACTTCCGTCACCACAATTGTCACTTCTCCCACTAGAACATCCCCCTATCCACCTATCAAGATCCTACCTATCCTTCAATGACTGTCTCGAGTTCCTCCATGCAGCCTTTACTGACCACCCCATTCCAGCTTAGGTTCTTTGAACAATTACTGTACAGCCAGGGGTGCAGTGGAGAGAGGCACTGGGCCTGAAGTCAGAAATACCTGGGTTCAAATCAGACCTCAGAGACATACTAGCTGTGTCATCCTGAATGAGTCATTTAACCTCGGTGTACCTCGGTTTCCTCAACTGTAAAATTAGCACCTACTTCCCAAGGTTGTTAGGAGGATTAAATGAGAATATACTTATAAAGTGTTTAGCTCAGTGCCTATCATATAGAAGGTACATAATAAATGCTTCAATGCTTCCTTCCTTCCTTCTTTTCTTCCTAAAAACCAGCATGTACAGTGGAAAAAGCATTGGCTCTGGAGAATCCCTGGATTCCTTCAAGATTCAACTCAAATGCTACCTTCCTCAAGAGGCTTTTACCTTTCCCCAAATGGGTAGCTTCTTCCCCTCAAAGAATGCTTTCTATCTATTCTGTATATATCTTCTGTGTGTGTGTATACACACATGTATATATACACATATGTATATATGCGTATGTATGTATAGCTATACCTACCAAGATAGAAATATACAGAAATAGATATATACATGATAGATATGGATATGGACATAGATATCCCTGCAGATCATATATTGACTTAAAACTATGTGTTATATATATTCTATCTGTATTTATTTTGTTAAATATTTCCCAATTACATTTTAATCTGGTTCCAGTTGTATTTTGAGTGTTGCTGGCTATCCTTTGATCTGGTCCAACCTCTTCATGTTACAGATGGGGAAACTGAGGCTCAGAGAGGTCAAGTTACTTATCCACAGGCCCACAATCAATTAGCAGCAGAGGCTGGGTTATGACTCCAGATCCTGTTCTCCTCTTACACCAATGTCTTCTGTACATTGTAATAGAAAATCATAGTCTAGACATTTTAAAAACTTCCATTCTGAGACAGGCAGGCACAGGGAATTCATCTTCTACCATACTTTGCTTCCACATGCTTATCCTTCTCCTCCCCTTTTCAGGAAGGATCTATGAACTGCACCTGCACAAAGGAAACAAGGAAATCCAGAAACCAGCCAACAGCAACAGACATGGAGCCAACACTATGTGGGCATATGGATTAGAACAGGACTGGCATTATGTGGAAGGAAACAAGTTTGGCATCTTGCATGGGATGATTTCAAGTGTCCCAAAAGGTCTCTATTCTCAAAATGCTTCTTCGGCTTTGCTAAATTCTTCTATCATGGAATATTTATCACTAATACCAGTAGTATGCTCACCCAGTATCACAAAGGGCACTTTGTTTGCACTTCGTATAATCAGCATTTGATACATATTAGATGGACAGATGGCTCAGTGGATTGATGGATGAACTGTAATTTACCTACATGTTATGTTACATAAATACATGCTATAACTACATGTTATAATTCTTCAGAGCAATTTTTAATATGGAAAAGGTGGCAGAAACCAAGATGGCATTGATTATTTGTTGAAATGAGGAGAGGAAATCTTAAAATAGTCAAAAGGATGCAAAATAGGGAGGTGGAGAGTTAATGGCAGGTGAGGTTACAAGAAGCCCCAAGAGAGATAATCCTTTCTAACTCCACGGTTTTGCTGAGAGAAGGCATAGGAAAAATCTTGTCATTTTCTTGAATATTAAAGAACATAGCTAGCCAGTATACCAACAATATACCACTGGCAAAGGAAATGGGAAAGCATTCCAGTATCTTTGCCAAGAAATTCCCATGGACAGTACAGAAATGCTAAAAGACACGACATGAGAAGTTGAGCTTCTCAGGTTAGAAGGTATCTACCACCTTAATGGAGGATATAAAGGCCTGGCATGCTATGGTCCATGGGATCCCAAAGAGTTGGACATGAGTGAACCACAACAATAGTGAAAAATAGAACTCAAATAGGGGAATGAAATTCCAGGAAACAGAACTAGAAAATGCCTATTCTTCTTCATTTCAATACTGCTTTTTAGGTAATATAGCAATTACATCTTTGCTTCTGGAAACTGATATGTGAAATCTTATAAACAAATCTTGTTGAAGTCTTTTAGTCTTCAGTTCTAGGCCACTATATAGCTAGCGATAACAACACTTTATATGGTATGAAGCTAAAGTATTTATAAATACTTTATAAAATTCTTGCATATGCCCAATCTCATTGCATTTTCCTATGGAGAAGTCATCCATAGAAATTATTCTCCAATGGCTCATCATGATATCAATCAATCATGAAATCAGTATTGAAATGATGAAAAAACAGGATTTTTCTCCATTTTAAACATGAAGAAACAGTCTCACAAGGGTGAAAGTCACACAGCTAGTGAGTAACTGATGTGGGACTGAAACATGGTATTATAACTACTTATCCACTATTTTCTTTTTTTTTTTTATCCCATTATACAACCTCTCTATTAGGATTCAGGATCCTTTCTGGCCCTTCTATCTAAATATTTCAATCTCTCAGCTCCTGACCATTGTACTGATCCTTTGAGAAGGCAAATAATTTTTTCCCCTGTCAGTGGCTATGATTCCCCAGAAGATATTTATGCACTGGGGAGTATAATTTGGCTGAGGAAGCAGATAAACCTGAAACCACAAACCACCCTAAATGGTCTATTATTAACAAAGAGAAAAAAGCTGAATTGAGTTGGAGAAAAGTCTTGCTGAATGATGAATGACCCAGCCCTGTACAGCTCAGGACGCTTCAGCCCATTCACTGCAGCTGCATTTATGAACTCCCCTGAAAAGTACTTTGAAATTGTAAGCTGAGCAGAGCTTTTACACTCAGGGTTTGAATGGCTGAATTTGACCTGAAAGTTGGCCTGCCTCCTGAAATCACAGGTGGGGAATCTAATTTGCATATCTCCACTTTATATCACTTCCCCCAAAACCCAAACTATTAGCATCCAAAATGGGCCCTATTTAAGACACAGATTATGGTTTACTGGAGGGGGGAGCGAGGGAGGTGGGTGGGACCTGCGATTTCACCGGTATAAAGAAATATCAGTGACTAACCTCTCTATGCCAATAGAAATCTATAATTGTTCTGAAATGTAGAGTCTTAAAGAACCGTCTGGGGCAGAGAGGGCAAGTGACTTGTCCCTGAGGTTACACAGCCATTAAATGTCAGAGAAGGGAATTAAACCCAGAGCTTTCTGCCTCCCACCCCAACCCTCACCCCCAACCCTCTGTCTTTCCACCATGTTGCCTCTGGACTATGAAATCTTCAAAGACCACCAATATAAAAACCACTAAGTGCTGAAGTGCAAGAAGCCTAAATGGCTGGCAGATCTTGGTGGGCAGAGAAGCAAGAAGCCCAGGTTCTGGTTTAACTCTTCACCTAGTTAAACCACTTTGGATTAGTAGGTCAGGGGATCAGTGGATTTTTAGAGCCAGAAGGGACCTTAGGGGTCAAAGCATTTCAATCTCAGAGTCCTCATCTGTAAAATGATAACAACAACCATACCCTTACCTATCTAACAGGATCAATTCATTGGAATCAGTAATACTATCTTCCCCACCTCATTCATGTATTCATTTGTTCATTCAACATTTATTCAGCACCTGATATGTTCAAATTGGTGTGTTAGTAAGTATGAGAAGGGAGACAGGAGGATAAATAAGTCACTTTATCTCATGGAGCAAATGACCTAGTGAGGGCTGTTGTAAGGATCAAATAAAACAGCAGATGTGAACACATTTTAGAAGTTTAAACGTCTCATATAAGGGAAAACTATTATGATCACTTTCTATTGCTATATAATAATATAGAATTCTACCATCTAATCCTTGACCTTCCAAAGCCAGAGTTCTCATTTCATCATCAGAATCATCAGCAAATATACGTTCGCTGAATGTCTCTTTGGACACAAAGTCAGTTACAAAGGGGCTCCCAGTTCTCTTCCAATAGAATTACAGAATACACATCTGGAAGAGACCATGGAGATGATCTAATCCATCCCTCTCATTTTACAGATTAGGAAACAAAATTCCTAGACACAAAGAGACTTACCCACGATCACAGAGGGAGAGCGTGACAGAACTGGGATTGGAGCCCAGGTCTTTGGATTCCAAATTCGGGACCCTCGCTGTACAATGCTGCCCTTTAAAGCCAAGCTTGCATATACTCCTGCTCATCTTTAGCATCACAGTTGTTGAGGCAGTCAGAGAATGACAAAGTATAACAATGGGTATATGTCATCTTTTAAAATGAACTTTATCAGGCAGTACTCAAAATGGGTATCTAACCACTTATAAAATCAGCTGCAATTATTACATGAGAGGATAGCAGATGACATGGTATGTGAGTGTGTGTGTCCACATCCCCCCTCCACATACATATGTGTGTATACATATACATGCATATATACACATACATGTGTGTGCATATTTTTCCCTTGACTAACATAGCTTCTGGTCCCCATAGTCTCTAAGTTGAATTCTAATTTAGATCAGTTAAAGTTCATTCAAACTAGAAATTTTATTAAAAGACTTGACGAATATATATATGATCTCATGTGTTTGTTGTTACAGGGATTCACAGAGCCATAGAGGCCAGCTATCAGAGGCTATCTCTGAAGGTTGCCAGGAAAATGAATGCCAGTCTGGAAATTCCCAGCAGCTACCCAGCAGAAGTTAAAGCTGCCACTTTGTACCATATGACATGTCTCTTTTTCAATGCAACTAGTTAATCTGGGATAGTTGCTGTTAGTAACAAAGGGGTCATTCATGTCAATCCCGCTCATTATTCCTTTGGTACATCACTTTCAATTCATCCAGTTTCATCCATAAGCACTTGTGCCCTTCTGAAGGCATTAGTGGGAGGGGTAAATGAAGGGGGCTATGGAAGTACCCAGGAAGGAAGAGAAGGATACAGTATAAGTAAGTACTTACAAAAAGATGAAGAGACAGAACCAGTCATGGCATTTGCAGAATTCCTGGAAGTTATATTCAATAAAGGACTTTTGAAAAACATCAAAAATTAATTTCAGATGAGATAATTTAATCTTAAAGAATTGGTGCGTCAAAGGACAAATCATAGAGAAATAATATAGGGTAAATAACATTAGATAAAGAATAAAGACTGAAGTGGATGGGAGAAAGACTAAAAGAGAGAAACAATTAACAAGCAATTAATCGACAAATTTATTGAATACTACTATGTTACTCTTAACCATGTGCTAGGCATAGTAAGTGATACTATACCAGAGCAATATGACATCTATTTTTATAACTAAAAAAGGAATTTAGAGTAATTCTAAGATATTGAGGTCAAGGTCATAGGTTTGTTTCACCACGTGAACTGAGTACTGTTGTAAAGTAAAAAACTCTCTCCTGAAATTCACATAATCTGTAGGACAACAATATAGGGATATGGAACCAATGCTCATGTTATAATGTTTCATGTTAGCTTTTTTATGCATTACAGGAGAGTTCTAAGTTTCATTCAATCATTCATTCAAAGAGGATTTACTGAATACTTATTCTATGCAAGGCATTGTTGTAAGGCTTTGGGGAGATAGTTCTTGCTCTCAGAGAGTTTATAATCTAATAGAGAAGATAACATACATAAGCCTATTCTGCCTAGTATCATTAATTGCCTCTGGGGGAAAAAAAGTGATGTTGGGTAAAATAGTATTAGCATGGGAATTTAGTACCATAAACACTGCTATCAAACTCAAACAGAACCAGAGTCATTAATCTATATATAAGGATCCCTGTAGGCAGCATATTAACTCATGTATAGAAAGGAGGGAAAGAACACTTCTGGCTCAAAGGATTTGGAAAGGCTTCAATGAAGTGATCACCTTGGAACTAGACCTCATAGGATGGGTGAAATTTTACACAATCAGAAACAGAGAGGGTCCATTCATTACAGGGCACAGAAACAGAATGAACAAAAGTAGCTAGATGGAAAATGTACAATGTATGTTTGGGAACAGGAAAATAGTTTAGTTCAGCCAATGCATTAAGGAGATAAATTTGGAAAGGTAGAATCAAGCCAGATTATGCTGAACTTTCTTTGGTAGGTAAGAGGGGAGATACTGTAAATTTGTGAGGACTGTAGTAAAATTATAAAAACAGTTGATAATCAATTGATTAAAGATCAATCATTTCAATCAATAAGACTGATCCGCCTCAGTGAATAGGAGGGGCTGGATCGGAAAGAGACTGGATATAGACTATTTTGAAGGCTACTACCAGGAAGAGACGAAAGAGGAAATCAGTAGTAAAAGTATGAATAGGAAGTATGGAGTATATGAAAGACATTTTGAGAATAGAGTAACATAATAGACATGGAAAGGAGGGAGAGAAAAGTGTCAAGTATGACTCCAGTTACAAGCTCTGGCAAATAAAAGAATGGAGATGTCATTAACAAAAATAAGGATAACCGAAGGTGGTTAGGGAGTCAGGGGTGGAGGGAGATGCTTAGTTCCATTTTGGATACATGGAGTTTGAGATGTTGGCAGAACATCCAGGTGGAAACAATCAGTGGCCAGTTACAAATGTGGGACTGGAACTTGGGAAAGAGTTTGGAACAGAGATTGGAATTAGGAGTCATCTGCCCAAAGATGAGAGTTGAAACTGTGGGAATAAATGGGATTGCCAAAGGAGGGAGCTTAAAGAACAGAGAGAAGAAAAGGAAGGGGAGGCCATTAAGAAAGAAAAACAACAACAACAATCACCTTGAAAGAGCTGGGTGGGATAGGAGGAGGAGGAGCTTCTCCTTTAGAATCCTGAATGGAAATTCAAGGTCCACCTCAGGCACCTCCACCTTCTCCTGCTCCTCCTCCAAGAGCCTTTCCCTGATCCTCCTAGATAAAAGGATCTCCCCTCCTCAAATTTCCCTTAAGCATTGTCCTCTTCTCTCCTTTGCCTTTTTCTCATTCCGGTTTATATCATACTTATTGGGATACATGGTAAATAGCTCATAATTAAACTGAACCTCCCTGAGGACAGGGACTAGTTTTGGTCTTTGTATTCTCAGATTCTATCATGATGAGTTATACATAGGACAGGAAGAGGATAGACACACACACACACATATATATATGTGTGTGTATGCATGCACAGATACATTTGTATATGTATATTTTATATGAATGCACGCATGCATGCATGTATATATGTATGTATGTATATGTATTTAGTATAGGGAGCTCCTGAGTGAGAAAACTTCTGCTACAATGGACCTTCTCTGAAACTTGTAGTCTTGGTGGATTTCCTAGAGCACTGATAGGTTAATTTAATTGCCCAGGGTTAGTCAGTATGTTTTCCAGTCAGGACTTGAACCAAAGTCTACCTTGCTTGAAGGCTGGCTCTCTATTCATAACAGCACACTAGACTGCCTTATACATAGTAATTAAGTGTTTGCCAAATTGAATTGTTTTCTAAATCTTTTGGCAGTTGATCATATTTTGTCTTCATTTTTTTTTCTTTTACTTACTGTGAACTTATTGACAAGTATTTCATGCAAAAAGAATAAAAAAGAGGCTTATATAAGACAGTGTGAGATATATGTATATGTGTATACATATATATGTATGTGTGTGTGTATATATATATATATATATATATACACACACATACATATATACATATCAACTGTTTTACTATATAATCTTGCTACAAAATCTTGGGCACTGTGAATATATAAAATTGTAATCCATAATAAAATTGTCACAATCAACAGAAAGTATTAAGTGTAAGCAAGTAGCTAAAAGATGCTGTGAACATATTCTACAGAGTGAAATGTACCAAGAGATTTTTAAAATGTCACTAACAATAGATATCTTTTTCTTGTGATTTTAATACACTATTTACAACTTTAACTGTAGTGTTTGAATTCTCTTTGGATAAAGAAGTCAAAGCAATTTGGGAGTCAGATGGACTAAAATAAACAGCCACTAGCGTCCCTTCTATGACATGTCTTTTTATGTGTTTAATATGTAGCCTTCATGTTATGCTTTCCTTCCACCAACATTCTAGCAGTATCCAGACAAATTAATTGTCTGAACATAGTTACAGGCTTAGTTACTGAAACCATGATAGATCCCAGATTAAGGCAACAAGTCCTTGCTCAATATCACTGATGGGGGGAGGACCAAGACAGATATTTGTACTAACAGGAAAAGTCAAAGGGTATAACAAGAGAATATGCTTGTTAATTTTAAGAAACAAATATATCTAAGAAAACATAATACAGATTTCATTTATTTCAAAAAGTGATATCACAAGTGATATAGAAGTTAATGATCATTGTCCATTTCACATTAATCACTCAAAAACTCAGTGTGGTTTTATTCTATGCACACATATGTAAATATGTTAATATATTATGTGTGTATATAGCATATATGTATATATATCATATGTTTATAT
>CM053580.1:276283881-276302817 GCA_028627135.1 Pseudochirops cupreus | reverse complement strand
CATATATCTTTTTTTCTTCCTTAAATTGAAGGGATTGGATGAGATGACCTTTTGAGGTCTCTTCCTGCCCTAGATCTGTGATCCTAAGACTTGATGGTCTCTAAGAGCCTACGTGACCTCTGATGTCTCTTCCAGTTCTAGGAAGATGCTGTAATATTAACTCAAATGAGGGATTTGGACAAGATGGTCTCTAAGGTCCCTTCCAGTACTCTTAGCCTATGCTTCTATGGAAATAATGGCAGTTTGGGATTTGTGTGGTTCACATTCACTTCTATTCATCTTAGTTACAATTAAATGAAACATTATTGACTGAGCACCAAGTGCTGTGAGATTATATAAAGGAGAAGGCATGGTCCCTTTTTGTAATCTCATTGTTGAGATAAAGTGCAGATGCATGAAAGCATCAGCTAGCAATAGAAGCCAGTTTATGAAACACGAAGGAGTATACAGGATGCTGGGATGAAGGGTCCTGGGATTTAAGCCTAGTTTAACCACTAAGTAGCATTGTGATCTTTGGAAAGTCATTTAACTGCCTTGGGACTTAATGAGGAAGACCCCAGTGTGGAACAGTGGAGAGAGTGATGAACTTGGAATCAAGAAAGCTAGGCTCAAATCTCGACTGGGACAGTTATGAGCAGAGTCTATTAAGCTCTGGAATCCTCAGTTACTTCATCTTTAAAATTGGGCTAATGATACTTAGATGACACTTACCTCACAGTGTTGTGAGGAAAGTGTATCACAAACGGCAAAGCACTATAAAAGGTGAAAAGATTGCTACCTAAAGATCTGACCTTCTGTAATCCTATTTATAGATAAGGACTCGGAGCTGGAAGAGACCTCCTCATTTTATAAATGAAGAAAGGGAGGCATAAAAAGGTCAAGTGACTCAAGGTCTCAAGTGGCAGAGCCAAGATTTGGACTCAGAACCTTTGGCTCCAGAGTCACAGCTCTTGTCACTAGAATGCACTATATTTGGGATGAAGTGAACAGTTCAGACAGGAAGTACTATTAGAGTACAGAGAAGAGAAAGATCACTCGAGCTTGGGGTCATCAGAGAGTTTTCCTTTCCCCAGAGGCTCTGTCTGGTAGATATTCCCCACAGAAATTTGCCACATCTATCAGTGGATATACCATAGCCCCAGCTGTCCAAGCCCATTTCTAAATAGGAGGCTCATGGGGGCATTGTCTTTTCTCTTTTGAAAGCAAGTAAAAACCTGAATGCTGGCGACTACGTGGGGATGTGTCACCCAGCAGAGAGAAAGGGACTGCTGAGATTCAGCCAGCACCAGCACACAAAGCATAAATACATGCTCACACACAAATACATCCATAATAGTTCTACATCTCAGCCTCTTTGAAGAGGACGTGCACACCGTCTTGCAATAAATGTATAATTTTATGGCCTATTTCTCAATCATAATTGGCTCCAGAATACACCAGAAACTGCCCAATACCTTGCCAAAGGAAATAATACACTGGCCAATGACACGTCTCCTCAGACCTTCATAAGGAGCCATAACTGTAACACTATAAACAAATATATCATCAAAATATTTCTTTTCCCTTCCCCCTCCTCTTTTTTTTTTGAATGCTCCATTAAAGTGCAGAAGATTTCACAGTTTTCTCCAGTTCTGGAAAAATCGTTATTCCCTTCTGCTGGTCGACTTTGGAAACATTTGGAACAGATTATCTCTACATTTGGAATCTGAATAAAGGAATGTGAGCCTCGCTGGAGAAATGTGAAATCCAGGGCGGGATTCACAAAATGGCTCAAGGTTTGCTTTTGCACACATACTTTTCAGAGTGTGTTGTTTGGGTTTGGAATGTATTCTGAGAAAAATAACAGGACTAGCGATGTGAGGCTCATTATTGCTTTGCTTTCCCCCAGAATCCCACACCCATACTCTTCCCAGCCAACTTCCTTCCACCTTTAGTTTTTACCCCATGCTTCTTTCACAAGGTAAAATTCAAAGATTAGGTACAGAAAGAGGGAAGGGGAGATGTCTCTAGGGCTTAAGTTTGGGGAGGAGGGAAGAAAGAAAAAAGAAAAGATAAGCAAAATCCTGATGAGCATTCATGATCTGCTTTGAAATGTAGGCATGGAAGGTCCCTATGATTGGAAGACCTAGGGCAGGTTTCATGGGAAGCCGCAGGAAGCGCACGAGTGGTGTTCACTATTTTGCCTCTTGGTGGTTCCCTTAGTCTTTGTGGGAATGAGGAGAATTGGAAGGGACTATGTTCCTCATACTAGCCAGCATCCCCCCTCTCCAGAGTAACAAATATCAATTCAGCCAACTAACATGAGCCCACAAGCCTTTTCCATTTGTGAAATGTTCCATGATTTTCTTCGTGTTCTAATCATTTGCTAATACGTCAGTGACTTGGAAAGAAGAGGGTTTTTCTTCCCATAGAAGGTGCTAGTATGAAGAGTCAGTCAATAAATTCTCATGGTGTTTTGTGCCATTTTAATGGGACTTATCACACTACCACCCATATTTATGTGTGTATGCTCCTATGTGCTCAACTAGAATGCAAGCTTCTTAAAGGTAGGGAATATGGATAATTCATATTTGTTCCAAAAGCACATTGCCTTGTACAAGTTTGAAACAGAACAGAATATTAGTGCTAGAGAAATAGCTATGGATTAATGAATTGCAACAGAAACTAATGGGACATCAAATAAAACACAGTGGAGCTGCTTGTTCACTACAAGTTATACAAGTGAGTACCATTAGTCACTGGGGAGAAGAGAGCAGGAGAGGGTCTGGTCAGATTAAATACTTTACTGAGAAAAATAATGACAAAAACAACAACTTAAAGCTCGCATTCAACTTCAGGGATTTAGCGGATGGAGGAAGGGAATCAAAAGTTTTATTTTTTTTATTTTATTTTACTTTTTATTTTTTATTTTATTTTATTTTATTTTCATTGACCAAGGGAGACCCATGAGGCTGCCTGGCGGTAACATAAAAGGAAATGGGGTACAGAAGGGACACTGAAGTTAGAGAAACTATAACCTTTGGAAATGTAAATGCATTTGGTTTTGCTCTTTGTCTTCAGACTAAACTGTCCATTACATTTATTACTTTCATTCCTCACTCTCCCATCCCCCAAATCAACCTTTTATTTCTTCCTCAAGATTTTCTTCACTAGAGTTTGTGACCAAGCAAGAGATAGGGTTCATGGACAAGTAAATCATGGGAAGTAAAATGGATGATTTGATTACATCAGAAAAGGTTTTTGCACAAACAAAACCAATGCACTCAAAATTATAGGGAAATAGGGGAGGTGGTTAGAAATCTTACAGCAACTTTCTCTGATAAAGGCTTCATTTCTCAAATATATAGGGAACTGGACCACATTTGGAAAAATAAGAGCTATTCCCCAATTGATAAATGGTCAGAGGATATGAACAGGTAGTTTTGAGATGAATAAATCAAAACTATCAATAGTCAGATAAATAAAGCTCTAAATCACTACTGATTAGTGAAATACAAATTAAAACAACTCTGTGATACTACGTCACATCTATCAGATTGGCTCACATGACAGAAAAGAAAAATGACAAATGCTGAAAGGAATGTGGAAAAATTGGTAGAGTTGTGAACTAGTCTAACCATTCTGGAGAACAATTTGGAATTACACCCAAAGGAGTATAAAACTGTGCATACCAGAAAGAACATTCTTAAGTCTATCATGCCAAAGAGATTAAGAAAAAAAAAGGGGGAAAGGATACATTTATTAACAGCTGTTTCTGCAGTGACAAAGAATTGGAAATTGAGCAAATCCCCCTTAATTGTGGAATAGCTGAACAACTGGTGGCATATGATTGTGATGGAATATTATTGTGCCATAAGAAATGATAAGCAGGATGGTTTCAAAAAAACCTGGGAAGACATATGAACTCATGAAAAGTGAAGTGAGTCAAACTAGAACATTGTATATAGTACCAGCAATATTGTAAGGATGATCAACTGTGAAAAACTTAGCTACTCTGATTAAGACAATGATCCAAGACAATTCCAAAGGATCCACAATGAAAAATTTTGCTATCTACCTCCAGAGAGAGAAATGATGAACTCTGAATGCAGATTGAAGCATAATTTTTAAATTTTTGTTAACATTTCTATTTAAAGCTTTGAGTTCCAAATTCTATACCTCCATCTCCTCCTCTCCACCCCCTCTCTGAGATGGTAAACTATCAGATATAGATTACCCATGTGCAATTATGTAAAAATTTTCCATATTAGTCATTTTGTACAAGAAGACTCAAAAGGAAAGAAATGAAAGAAAATGAAAAAGAGTATGCTTCAGTCTGCATTCAACCAATATCAGTTGTTTCTCTGGAGGCAGATCGTATGCTGCATTGCTAGTCCTTTGGGATTGTCTTAGGTCACTGTATTGCTGAAAATATGAGTTATTCATAGTTCTACATCAAAAAATATTGCTGTTACTGTGTACAACGTTCTCCTGGTTCTGCTCACTTCCCCATGCATGGCTCATGTAAGTCTTTCCAGGTTTTTCTGAAATTATCCTGCTTGTCATTTCTTATAGCACAATAATATTTCGCTACAATCTTATACCACAGTTTGTTTAGCCATTTCCCAATTGATGGGCATTCCCTCAGTTTCCAATTCTTAGCCACCACAAAAAGAGTTGCTATAAATATTTTTGTACAAATAGGTCCTTTTCCCTTTTTTTGGATGTCTTTGAGATATAGGCCTAGCAGTGATATTGTTGGATCAAAGGACCTGCATAGTTTTATAGTCCTTTGGGCATAGTTTCACATCACTTTCCAGAATGGTTGACTAGGGTCACAACTCTACCAACAGTGTATTTGTGTCTCCAACATTGAAATTTTTTTCCTTTATTGTCATATTAGTCACTCTGATAGGTGTGAGGTGGTACCTCAGAGTTGTTTTATTTCACATTACTTTGATCAATAATTATTTAGAGCATTTTTTCATCTGGCTATAAATGGCTTTGATTTCTTTGTCTGAAAACTGCCTGTTTATACCCTCTTACCACTTATTAACTGACAATGACTTGTATTTTTATAAATTTGATTTGATTCCCTATATATTTGAGAAATGAGACCTTTATTAGGGACCCTTGTTGCAAAAATTTCCCCCCAGTTTTATGCTTTCCTTATAATTTTGGTTGCATTGGCTTTGTTTGTACAAAAACTTTTTAATTTTATATTTAAAAATTATCTATTTTACATTTTGTGATGCTCTCTCTATCTTCTTTTGTCCTAGATTCTTCCCTTATCCATAAATCTGACAGATAAACTATTCCATGCTCTCTTAATTTGCTTATGGTGTCACCCTTTATGTGTAAATCATGTACCTATTTTGACATATTGTTATCCAGTGTGAGATGTTGGTCTTCACTATGTTTATCACACTGTTTTTTCATCTTTCCCAACAGTTTTTGTCAAATAATGAGTTTTTCTTCTAAAAACTTGGATCTTTGGGTTTATCATATCCTAGATAACTATGGTCTTCTACTATATATAATTTATATCTAATCTATTCCATTTGTCTGCCACTCTTTTTTTTACCCAGTACCAAACTGTTTTGATAATTACCACTTTATAACACAATTTGAGATCTGGTACATCTAGACCACCTTCTTTTCCATTTTTTCATTAATTCCCTTGATATCCTTGAGCTTTTGTTCTTCCAGATGAATTTTATACTTTTTATAGCTCTATAAATTAATTTTTGATAGTTTGATTGGTATGCCACTGAATAAACAGATTTAGGTAGAAATGTCATTGTTATTATATTGGCTCGGCCTGCCTATGAGCAATTAATATTTTTCCAATTGTTTAGATCTGACTTTTATTTGTGTGAAAAGTATTTTATAATTGTGTTCATATAATTCCTGGATTTGTCTTGGCAGGTAGATTCCCAAGTATTTTATATTGTCTCCAGATATTTTAAGTGGAATTTCTCTTTCTACCTCTTGCTGCTGGACATTGTTGGTAATATATAGAAATGCTGATGATTTGTGTGGGTCTATTCTGTATCCTGCAATTTTGCTAAAGTTGTTAATAATTTCAGGTAATTTTTAGTTGATTCTCTAGGATTTTCTAAGTATGCCATCATATCATCTGCAAAGAGTGATGGTTTTGTTTCCTTGCTGCCTATTCTAATTTCTTTCATGTCTTTTTCTTCTCTTATTGCTATAGCTAATATTTTTAGTATAATATTAAATAATAGAGGTGATAATGGGCCTCCTTTGAAGCATACTTTTAAAACTTTATTTCTTTTTCCTTCTTTTTTGGTCTGTGTTTTCTTTCACAACATGATCAATATGTTTTGCGTGACTTCACATGTATAATTAATATCAGATCACATGTCTTCTCAAGGAGAGGATAGGGTAGGAGTCAGGGAAAGAATTTGGAGCTCAAAATTAGTTTTAAAAAAGAAAATTAAAAAACTTTACATGTAATTGGGAAATATTTAACAAAGTAAATAAAACTATGTTTTTGAAAAGAAAATATTTTCTTCATTCTTACTATACACCTATGATCCTCCTGGCCTTGCACACAGTAGGCTCACCATAAATATCTGTTGACCTAGTTAGCAGGTTGATGAGGAAGGTAAGAGAAGGTGAATAGCAGGATCAATGAGTTTTTAAAAACCAGGAGGACTGCTTATGAAAGAGAATTTGGACTTCTTAAAGAAGGCGAATGACAACAAAGTCATGGAATCATAGGATTGAGAGTTGAAAGGATTCAAAGAGTTCATCTAGTTCTCCCTTCCTTCTAAAGATGAGGAAACTGAGGTTTAGGGAGCTGAAGAGAGTTGCCCAGTAAGGAGCAGGGCCAATATTTGAACCCAGTTCCCCCAAATTCAGCATTCTATTAAACTATTCTTCTGTAACTCTTAGAGTTGATTTTAGGGTCCATTTAATTTTCTCCTCTTCTGCCATTTTCTCCTCATCTGTCTCAGCAGTTAAAGTCATTTAAATAAATATCTCAAACATTCCTAAATCATACATCTGGGTATCTATTCCTACCTGATTCTTATCCTGGAATATAAAACCCTCAATGATTAGGTTCCAACCTACCTTTCCAGCCACCTTTTTCTCATTAATTTCTTACATCTACCCAATTTTCCTCTTAAACTAGACTTTAGTCCTCAAATCACCCTTTCTTTGCCTGCTTTTGCTCATTCTCCAATCCCCTCCCCGACTTCTCATGAGGTCATTCTATTCCTAACCATTCTTCCAGGCCTAAGTCAAATGCTAACTCCTCAATGAACCTTCCTGACCACCATCTCAGCTGCTCAGAGCACTCACAGAATGTTTGCCTTAATATTCTACTCTAAATGATAATCACTTGTGGCTCTTTTTTTTTCTAGTCAGTATGAAAAGGTACAAAATGGGTCAACAACTGATGAGTCCTTGTAAACTTGCCAAGGTATACACCTGCTGCTACACCATTGATTATGATCTCAAAGCTAATATGGAGCCCAAAGTTACAAACGATGGATGCCTGAGTAACTTCAAACACATTATTCTATTTCTTTGAAATTGTTTCAAAATATTCATGCCATGGCCTACATCAACATTTTTTTGTATTTGTATTTCCAGTGTCTAGCACAGAGTAGATGATTTAATAAATTCTTTCTGATTGATTAGTGAGCTGGTACCAATCAGTCTCAGGAGTCTGCTTCAAGCCCATGCTGTGCTGATACCTGGTGCAATGAACTTTTGAAGTTTAGTCCACTTTTACATTTTGTTCAGATCTTCTCCTGTCTTCTGCTTTGCCTTGGACTGTGATAACAAAAGACTGTCTAGGTGGGAATTGTGTATAAATTAAGAAAAAGCAGGCTCTGAGTGAGGGCTCCAAAAGCCCCACCTATTCTTAAGGATACAATCTTCAGTGCATGGACTTTGTGATATCGATTTGAGCTGCTTACAGGCTTTTCTTCCTTTTAGGTTTCTGTCTACATTCCAAGTTGAACATGTTAGATATTTTTACAATCACTCTCTGTGTTTGCAAAATCAGATAGGCCCCAAAAACAATGAGAGGAGTCCCAGTGAAAGTGCTTGGAAGTGTTTTGTTTTCTTCTTGTTTTATTAGGCAGAGTATACGCTTAAGACAAATCATTCTGGTTTGTGCAAGTGAGTAGCTTAATATATAACAAGTCACAATATTCTGCCTTTAACTTCTTCCCAAAATAACTCTTTAGGGTCTCATGCAAGTGTGATATACAGTAGAACTTCCACTTCAGACACTCACACCCCCAATCTGCCATGTGTTGCCCAAAATGATCCAAAGAGACTAGCTCACTCTCCTAAAGAGGAAAGGGACCTTTGGTTGCTCTGGGCCCAGTAACTGCATTGGATGAAGCATCTTACAGCAGCCAAAGTCTCCAGGCCAGTGATGGCCAATGTTTTCCCATGAAGGCATAGTTGTGCACTTGCCAGGGATTTGAACACATTGACCCTACCCACCCTAGGCATCCACATCCAGCACAGCTCTGGGGGTACATAAGAGGTAGCCAGAGAGGTGAGGTCACAAGCTTTAGAAGGGACCTTGGGGATCATTTCATCTACTTTATTTTTACAGAGGAAGAAACTGAGTCTCAGAAAAGGAGAGGCACTTGCTCATATTTATACAAGTCGTAAGTGATGGAGCCATTATTTAAGCCCAGGTCTTCTGAGTCCAATCCAGCATTCTGTCACCACGCCAGATTACCCATTAGACAAAGTCAAAGCAATTCCATTCTATTCAGTAAATTGTCATCAAGGCCCTACTATGTGAAGTTCACTAGAGATCCCAGAATCACCAAATCACGTTTAGAACTAGAAGGTATCTTTGTTAGAGGATGTCTAGTCCAACTGATTCATTCACCTGATATGGAACCAGAGGCTCAGACAGGATAAATGACTCATCCAAGGTCACACAGGCAGTAAGTGACAGAATTGGGACTTGAACTACAAGGGTGAAAAATTATATAATTCCTGATTTCAAGCTATTTATAGCCTATTGGGACACATACTCCAAGAGGGGAAGATTGGACAAAAATGTAAATTAAATGTGACATAACATAGATTGTGAATGGTGAAAAGTATTTTGAGAAACCTAAGAAGGGAAAGTTCACTTTCATCCAAGATGTTAGGGGAAGGGGAAAAGGATGGAAAAGCAAGCAGAATTTATGGAGGAACTGACATCTGAGTTCAGCCTTGACAATGAATTCAAACAGATGTTGATAGAGATGGGGAGATCTCATCATAAAGGAATATGATAAGTAATGGTATGGATATGAAAACTAGCAAGATGAAGGTTATCCCAATTCACCAGAACATCAAATATATCAAGTGGAAAGTTTGAAAAAAGTCTTTACAGGTAAATTGGAGTCAGATTCTACAAGGCCTTGAATATCAGAAGCAGTAATTCAGATTTTACGTGGGAGGCAATCTGAAGTCACTGAAGGTTTCATAGAATTACACTTAGGGAAATAGAGTCACTATTCATGCACATGGAGCCCAAGTTCCAGTGAAGCTCAAAAGAAGAGTTTGATAAAAAAATGAATAAATAAATGCATTGAAGGGGGCAAGGATACAAAAGACAACTGCAGTTTTCAGACCATTATCACAATTGTGAGCGCTGGAGACCCAGCATCTCATAATTTTCCTGAACAAACTCTAGGGAGGAATAAATAGATTTCAGATGAAGAGAGTCCGTAGTTGGAAGCAACTGCTACAATTCTCAAGGAGAGCAGTTCAGAAGAACTTAGATTCACTCACTGCATTCGGTGAGTTGGGCTCTTGGCTCAGCTGTCAATGACTAGCTGGGCTCTGGCTTCCTCATTTGTAAAATGAGGGTAATGACACTGGTTCTGACCTCTCAGGATCATAGATTAGGGGCTGGAAGGGACCTAAAAGATCACTTAGTTCAGATCTTCCATTCTATCCCTTCCCCCCACTTTCCCTATTACTGTGGGGGGCAACCCCATCCTCCCAGGCAGGCTCTCAGGGTCACAACCTAGGAGTCTTCTTGGATTCCTCACTATCTCTCACCCCCCATATCCAAGCTGTCACCAAGGGCTGTCAACTCATCTTTGCAACACACCACGTTTTCTCCTCTCATATGCTGCCATTCCAGTGCAGGCCCACCTTCACACTTGGACTATTGCAATAGCCTGGGGGGTCGGCCTGCCCCCTGTCTCTCTTCACTGCAGTCCATTCCCTAATCAGCCAATAAAATCACTTTTCTGAAGCACAGGTCTGATCCTTCTTGTCCCCTTCCCTCCCCCCCCCACCCCCCCACTAATTCCCAGGGCTTCCTAGTGCCTCCAGGATCCTGCCTGAAGTACAAAACGCTGCATAGCCTCCCCCTTCCATCCCCGCAGCCCCACCCCCCCTGCCCCGCACCTTTCCAGGCTTCTTACACTTCCTTTACTTTCCAACATACATTCTTTGATCCAGTGACACTGTTCTTCTAGCTGTGCCATGAAAGAGACACTCCATCTCTTGGCTCCAGACACACTCTCCGGCTGTCCCCCAGGCCTGGAATGCTCTCCCTCCTCCTCTCCCAATTACTGACCTCTCTGGCTTCCTTTCAATCCCAACTAAAATCCCTCCTCCTACAGGAAGCCTTCCATAACCTCTCCTAATTCCGATGCTTTCCCTCTTTCCATTATTTCCTATTTATCCAGTACACAGCTTGCTTTGTGTACATTTATTTGCATGTAGTCTTCCCCTCTCCATTAGACTATAAGCTTTTTGAGGGCAGAGACTTTTTTTTTGCCTCTTTTTGTATCCCCGATGCTTAGCACAGTGCCTAGCAATAGCAGACACTTAGATATTGATTGCTTGCCGAAGATCATAGAATAATAATTAAGAGAGCAGAGAAATTCAGGTTTTTTGAGTCTAAGTCAAACACTCTTTCTTCTGTCCCATAGACAGAGGCAGGCAGAATGTGGAAGAGGAGAGGGGTGGTTTGAATTCAGGCATTATCACGAATAACAATAATGATAATAATACCTTACATTTATAGAACACTTTAATGTTTGCAAGGCACTTGACATATTATCTCATTAGGTCCTCACAAAAGCCCTGGTGTGGTAGGTATTATCCTTATCCCTGTTTTACAGACAAGGAAACTGAGGCAAACAGGGAGTAAGTGACTTGCCCAGGCACACACAGCTAGTTAGCGTCAGAGGCAGAATAGGAACTCAAGTGTTCTTGACTCCTGGTCTGACACTCTGCACACTACATCACATAGTGTTTGCTCCCTCTTTACAGAAGAATTTTTGGAATCTCGTGAAGGGAAAAGAGATTTGAGGAGCATAAAACTCAATTGAAATGAACACGACTATTTCATGTCACATCTTTCTACTGACCAAGTCCACATGATCTGTTTAAGTAATAGCCAAACTAGGAAAAATTGAGAAAATGTATCTCCCTCTCTTCATTGCAGATGACAGACTGTGGGTATGGAAAACTGTTATATAATGTCAGACACATCCAATTTGTTGACTGGTTTTGCTGAACTGCTTTCTTAAATTGTGTTTCTAAGGGAAGGCTTTGGATAAGAGGGAAAAGATAAATTCAGAAATTAATATAATAGTAAAAAAAAAAAAAGACAATAATTTTTAAAAACTGGTACCCCCCGGGCTTCAATTTTCTTATTTATAAAATAAGAGGTTTGGACTAAGCGATCTCTAATTTTTTTTTTTTAGCTCTGGATCTATGATCCTCACATCTCTTGGATTAGAAAGGCTTTAATTATGTGTGTACTGAATAGGATCCTCAACCCTGCTTGGCATTGCTTTTTAAATTTCTGTGGGAGGAGAAAGCTTCCCAACCTAATGGCCTGGGTGTGTGTGTCTTTACAGTTTTCTGATGCTGTGAATCCATGAAAGACAAAAAGACCAATTGTGGAAAATGATCAATTTAGCCGCAGAGATGAGTTGTCCAACTACCGTCTATATCTAAAATCTATATGTCTCCCCTGCTCAGAAGCTATTGATCCTGAAAGTTGCTGGCCTCTAGAAGTGAAATTCAGCCAATGTAGTCTAGGCGATTTCCCCCGAAGTCTATATTGCTGGGCCCCCCTCCATTCTCCTTTGAATGCCCAGACTGTATAGCTTGCCAGAGAGTTTTTGTATGTTACAAAGAAAGGAAATCTTTACCTAGAAACCTTCATTTCCATTGAACTAATGAGAGTGCTGTCACCTAAATTTCCATTGTTTTAAGAGTAAGTGGCTTCTGACAGTTTCCTTTCAAGCTTGAATGATGAAAAGAAAACATCTCCCAGCCTCATCTGGCTAACTTGCTGAGAGCTAATGAGGCCTGAGCTGCACCCAGCTTTGCTACACTCCTAGAACTTCAAGTCTGGTAATGCAGAAGGGAGGAGAGGACAAAATTCTGCTGGCTCCCTCCAACAATCCCCCTGGGCCCTGCCAAAGGTGCCAAAACAATTTAGTAAATAGGTATCAGGTTACCAAGTTAAAACACATCCCAACTCATTGCAATAGATATCTCCATTTAAAGGTCATACTTGATTTTTGCAAATGGTACTACATTGGAGGGAGCCAAAGGTGAAGGTAGAGTTAGGAGACAAAAATATTAAATCAGCTTTTTGTTTTGTTCTGTAGCCTTGCTTCCCTAATTACTTCTTACTCCAAGCAGGGAATTTTATTTGCTGCTCCTCCTTCCAAGGCTTAGCTAGTTTCTGAGGACAGCGTAACATCACAAATTTAATAAAAAACCAAACAAACCAGAAACACTCCTTTACACGAACATCCTCCCCACTCACACTCACACACACACACACACACACACACACACACACACACACACACACACACACACACACACACCACTAGTGAGCATCCCACAGAGGCAAGAACGGTGTGAAATTAAAGCATTGCTCCCAGGGCCCTGAGGGATGATTTACTAAGAAGGAAAACAGTAGAAATCTTACTCATTGCTCTAGTCAGTTGTGTGTGTAAGTGTGTGTGTGTGTGTGTGTATGTATATTGGGAGGGGAGAAAGAAGAAGGATGAGGGAGAGTAGGGGAAATTTTGAAAGTGAAAGAAGACTAAGGCTGTCCTTTTGGGTTGAGAGTTGATGGATTGCCTACAGCGTATTACAAGCAAGGGTGCTGGGTAGGACCTGAAAGCTCCACTATTAGAGATTCATTTCTTTGGGATCTAGAGGGTTTTTGTTCTTCAGGATTCTGTTATTAAAATGCAAATAGCCTCAGGAGGAGTTACACCTTAAGGTTTTTATTAGCTAACACCTCAGGGAGGATTTTGACAGACAGTTGAGAACAAGACCCAGAAGGTAGGAACAGAAAAGGGGATAGGGAAGAGGAGGAAAGGATATTCAGGCCTGGGGGACTGGAAAGGGGCACTGAAAGAAGAGGTGGGAAGGTGCCAAATACAAATTTCTAAGACTTCGCACTTTGTTGGGTTCTGCCTGCAGGTTATTCAAAAATCCTCAAAATTAATTCTCTCGCATTCCTAGAAATCCACTGGCGAAATTGTCAGAAACAATAACAGCTCTAGTCAGAGGCTTCTGCTGCCACATATATCACTTAGCCTCGGTGGTAATGTCCTGGGTCCCATCTTATGTTTAACAAGCAACAAAGAGCTCTGTGAGCAGAACTTCGCCACCCCAGCAGTCACACACCTCAACACCTTCCTGGGAACTTCAAAAATAATACAGGTGTGCTCTAGAAGGAATGAAACTAACTCTGTCAATCCATAAGCTCTTTTTTCCTTTTGACAGTTTCAAGATAATTTGCAATTGTCAAAGTACCTGGCATGTATTTGTTGAAAACAGATACTTGTGCTCGTCCAGACCAGTAATCCGATAGGCAAGCAGATGGAAAGGAGAGGAGATTCTTTAGAAGTCTGGACACTTAGCAATTTGGGGACAGTTTGGGGTAGGGAGTTCTAATGAGGACAGTGATATTTATGCTAGTTTAAAGTTCTGGGAATTTCTCCAAAAAAGTCCAAACATAGAACATATCTTAATCAGAACAGTCTGATTCTGATTCTATTTTATGAGAGAGTCTCCTCCAGGAATGTTCATATATTAAATAAACCATACACAAGCCTCCATAGTAGCAGTAACAACCACAAAGAGTAATAATACTAGTAAAGAAAAGCAGCTTGACCCAGAGGCTAGACAGCCAGCTTTGCCCAAGTCAGGACTGCCGGAATTCACCTTTCTCTGACAAAAGTTGGCTCAGTGACCCTGGGCAATTCACTTAGACTCTGTACTATAAATTAACTGCAGAGCAGAAAAAAAGACTTTAAATTGGAGAACAGGCATGATCTCTGTTTATCAAGAGTTTCCATACTGGGAAAAACTATACCAAAGAAATCACTGGTCCAGAATCCCCTTTTCCTCAAATTACTAGATCACATGTGTATATTACTGCAATATTTAGAAAATGCATCACCCATTATCTTATATGATCCTTCCAGAAACCCACTAAGGTTTTATCCCTATTTTTCAGATAAAGCTGAGACTCAGGAAACTTGCCTGTGACTTGCCCAGGGTCACATAAACTAGTATCTGAAGTGCAACTAAGATTCAGGTCATCCTGACTCCAAGCATTCCTCCAACTCTAAACTCTGGCTCTCTCTATGGAAATGGGGCTGCTTAGTCTCAAAAATTAAGGTAGACATTGAATAGTTGAGCAGGGTGATATTGAATGAGCTAAGTTCTCAATCAGGTGCCCATGACCTTGGTACCCAGAATACTTTCCTTCCCCTCCTCATTCACTCCCTCCCCCAAGAGGCAACTGAACTAATCAGTCAAGATATCCAATATTTACCAATGTGTTTCACAGGACAGTTAGTATGAGGAAACCAAGCAAGAGACAATTCAAGCTAAATATAGTGACAGGAATAAAATATTCTCTACTAATTTATACCATAGAGTACTTGGCAGCTAGGTGATACAGTGGTAAGAGCACTGAGCTTGGAATCGAAAAGATTTATCTTCCTGAGTTCAAATTTGGCCTCAGAGACTTACTAGCTAAGCGAGTCTGGGAAAGTCACTGAAGTCTATTTGCCTCGGTTTCCTGATCAGTAAAATGAGCTGGAGAAGGAAATGCCAAACCACTCTATTATCCTTGTCAAGAAAATCTCAAATGGGATCACAAAGAGTCGGACGCTCCCGAAATGACTGAACAACAACTCTAGAACCAGACCTGGATTTCTCCAGTCCTTATTTCTCTTTCTAGAATCAGCTAGTCAAACTTTTAAAGATGGATTTGACCATCAAAAACATCACTGATGAGTTGGAACTGTGCCCAAAAGTCATGCTAACCCCATTTATAGAGCAGCTGGGGAGACCTTTCCAAAATCTGACCGTCATCCTGCTGGCCTGAGGCTCTCTGGGAGTCTCCTCAAATGTTCTTCTGCTACTTCTGCAGAGGTTCTAAAAATAGCAGAATGACTTGGTGCTTGGTACAGTTGCTGTTTGCAGAAGTGTTCACTTTGCATTGAGCCTGCCTGCCTGCCTGCCTGCCTCAATTACTATTTCTCTGCAGTCACTTGGCATCCCCCCTATTTCTTGCTGCCTCAGCTTTTTATAATAGCGCTGGCACTGGAGGATAATTCTGGGACTGCTGTTTATAGGAACTTGTTCTCTCTCTCTCTCTTTCTCTCTCCTGCTATTAGGGGGTTTATACTCTGAAATAGCCCAGAGGGGAATTTACTGTGAACCTAAGAAATATATATCCTAGAAATGATTAACATTAGCTTTCATTGAGTCTATTTACATTTCTGCAAAGAACTGGGACAATTGGGTGAGAAAGGAAAAAAGTAAGATGATAAATGACTCAGTTCTCTTGTAACCTGAAATAATCCCTTCCTCAGAATTATAGACTGTTCAAGCCGGAAGGAAATTTAGATGATCAAGCCCAATCTGCTTATTTTTCAGTTAGAGAAAGGAACTGAGGGCTCAGAAAGGAGAACTGAATTGGCAAAATTAGTAGCTGAGCCAAGACTAGAACCCAGGTGTCCTCACCTCCAGTGTAATGCTTTTCATTTACTTTGTCTCAGCTTCACCTTAAAACTCAGCATCTCTTCTTCTCTTCCCTCGCCTTCCCCTCTACACATCCCCTAAACAATGGCTCTATCATTGACTTTCTCTGTGGCCTTGAGCAGTTTACTGGTCCTCTGGAACCTGATTTCTCCTTTGAGATGGATTAAAATAATCCTCACCTATCCCCTATCTCACCTGTATAATACAGGGAAGATAAAATAATTCTGAGGAAGGTGCTTTCAGGATTTTAGAAGAAAAAAAGAATTAAGGTCAAGGTATATGTGGTACAGGGGAAATGACTCCTCATTTATAGTATGAGGGAACGGGACAAGACAGCTTCTGATGACCATTCTAACTATGAAGAGTCTATGTCTGGGGAACAAGCAGGATTTGAACCAAGGTTGCTGAAGCCCCTATCCTTCTTATTCGTATACAAGGACCTTTGTGAGAGTCTAGTAAAAACCACATATCTCAGAGGGAAAAAAATGCCTTTGAATAATGAAAGGAAATGCTAAGTTTCAGTTAGAGGCAGTGGAAAACAATGATATGCACTTTTTTTTCCCCAACCAAATTCACTTGAAATCAATCCACAGACCCTAGGTTAAGAACCTCTGATCTAAAAGGATTAAAGAGCCAATGTATGCATAGGCAGAGCAGCAGCTGCCTAAGGGTATGATTTGAAAGGTGATTCTTTCCTTACCTCCAGACTCCTTCCCTTTCAGCAGTGGGCACGCCAGAAATACCTGAGACAGTTGGGTGGCACAGTGGATATATGCAAGATAATGGCAATCAGGGAGACCTAGGTTGTAATCCTGCCTCAGTCACTTTCTAGCTGTGTGAGCCTGGGAAAGTCATTTAACCTCTTAGACTCATTTTCCCCCAAATAGAATAATGGGGGCCTACCTCACAGGATTCTTATAAGGATCAAATGAATTTCCTATGTAGAATGTGACATCAGATATTCACTCCTTACAGACTGGGAATCAGTGCTAGACTGTAAACTCCTTAACAGTAGAGATTGTTTCACTTACTGCATATGTGTGTGTATATATATATATATATATATATATATATATATATATATATATATACACACACACACATATATATATATACATATATATATACACACACACACACACACACACGTAGCATCTAGCACAGTATTTAGCAAATAACAGGTGCTCAATGAATATTTGCTCACTGTTGTTCTTCCTTTCTTCCTTCATTCTGTCCTTTGCTCCTCTTTCCCTCCTTCTTTCCCTTCTCTCTTCTTCTCTTCTCTTGGTATTATGGGGAAAGCACCTTCGTATTAATGACTGACTCAGGGGCACTTTCTTTCCTCTATGTCTTTTCAAAAACAGACAAGCTGAAGGCAGGTTATATATAACAACTCAACTCATGCATCTATAGGGACTTCCATCTGAAATGCTTTCATCACAACTCTGTGATGTAAGTCATGCAAGTATTATTCCCCCTCTTTTATAGACAAGGAAACTGAGTCCTAGAGAAGTGAAGTGACCTGAACACAGTCATGCACGATGGTACAGCCCTGGACTCAGGGAAGACATCTCCCTGAATTCAGATCTGGCCTTTGGACTGCAAGGCCTCCTAAAAGTCATAGATAAGTATATCACACCTATGAAATCAGCCAGCCATACTAAGCTGGTTCCAGCTGTCCATGAAAGCAGGTAAGTGAACTCCCCAGCTGGAAGAAGGTGTGTGGGAACTACATAAGAGGAGAATGAACCGACCAGGATACTCAATTACTCACAACACCTACAGCTATAGAACCATACTGATCCCTAAATTTCAACTAGGAGTCCAATCCTACAGATTCCTGTATAATTGACACATCTACACAAAATGACATAATGTGTCAAATTCTGGGAAGGCCTTAGCTATTCCCTGAGATTCAATGAGGCTTTTCTGATATCTGGCCTCCCCAAATGGTAGGGATGCAGGGCTAGGAATTAGAAGGAATGTCAGTGACTAAGTTTACTCCTCATCCCCCATTTTGCAGATGGAAAAATTAATTGAAGAGAGATTAGGTGATTGTCCCAAGGTCACACAGGGAGTAAAGGGTAGAGGTGAGATGTGAACCCAAGGACCCTAACTCTGGCCAGCATGGTATCACTTCTGGCACTGCTGCCTCTCAATAGACTATGTTGGCTCATCCCTCTCATCAATCGATCAGTAAGCATTTACAAAATGCTTTCTAGGTTGCAGTCCCTGTGCTGGGTAACCGGGAAACAAAGATTGAAGAGAAAATAGTTCCTAATTCCAAGTACCTTCTGTTTCCATGATTGGAAAAGGACTAATTAAGCCAGGTTCCCAACAGGTATCAGCTGCTCCTAAGAGCTCTGAGTATGTTAGAAATACCTTGTTCCCAGAAGAACAGAACATGTGGTCATTGTGAAGTGTGCCTTTGGGATACTATTCCCTTCCCTTTCAGCAGTCCTGCCCCCCCTTATCCTTGCCCCTTGCTGCTTCTCTATAAGCTAAGGGCTTCACTCTCACTCCCCGCCCCACTGTGGGATCCAGGTGGGACCTGACTTCCAACTTCAGGTAGTGACTGCCCTAGATGAATGACTTTTCCCTTGCTTGTCAACCTGTTTCCTCCTGTCTTATCCATGATCATCTAGCCTGCATCCCTGGAACCCATTAGAAATTGTACTCTGCTTATTAAGGTAAATGTCAAGTTAGGTAATAAACTAATCCCATCTAACATGTTAATGACTGATAGCTCCCTTCCTGCATAGGTATTTGCATTTTTTAAAAATTTTATTACAGTTTGCATCATTCATTTCCACAAGATTTTGAGTTACATATTTTCTCCCCCTCTTTCCCCCGCCCACCACCCCAAAACAGCCATCCCAGTGTGTCCCGCCTCCCCCAGTC